>VXBC01000799.1:566740-802566 GCA_013399945.1 Ploceus nigricollis | reverse complement strand
AAAAAAAAAAAAAAAGTGAAATACTTCCTGTAAAATCTAATGGGAAAAACCTGCACACTTCTTGTCTGTCATGCCAGGCCCTTTGATTTTGGAATAGACGATTACAGTTTTATCAGAGTGCTTTCAGATCCACTGTACAATTTTCTTTACAATTTTCAGTTAAAACAAAAGATCTCAAAAAACTTCAAACCACTGTATATACGTTTCTACTACAGGAATGTGTGTGAGAAACAGAGAGAAGGCAGAGCTATAAATATTAAGTGTTTCTATCCTTAGGCAATGCTAAAGTTTAGACAAGATGCAATTCTCCTGACAAGTTTTATGGAAGATAAATGTTTTCTGACTCAAATATGTTTCATAAGATTTACAAGACACTGGTGGTAATGTCTAATGCATTTCATTTCATAAATCTACAGTCTGAAGCTGAGCTGGGTGTCCCAGAGGAACTGGTCTCACACACAATCTTTTTGGACACAGTGATTTTTCACTGCTCTGCCACAGAGGCAATTTTAGCCTGGAGTGAGATATTGCCACTTAACAGCTCTTTAGTACGTACATGGAACAAACTGAGGCCTGGATTCATCTGTGCCTGCTCTTGTACATGAGCCCACAGAGTAAATGAAATGAATTGTCACCTTTCCAGACAGGCTGAGAATTATACAGGCAAGGCAGAAAATCAGGCTGTTTCAGATGAAGAAACTGCCTCACTAAGTCAAAATTAAAGACACATTTCGGTGTAACAAGAGAGTCTCTAAAGCTTCCTTAGCCACTGTTTGTGATGCACAGCTTTGGGGCATGGTCTTTCTTCTCAAATTTATTTCAGTTAGGAGGATGAAATCTGCGTATTTTGGTGGCAGGGATTACCAGATTTTCATCAACTCCTAAAATGCAATGGTAAAAAATTATGTCCAAATCTAGAGTTTTACTTATGCTTGACAAATACCCTTTGGACTGACGGGGAAAGTAATTTGCAGTAAGACACAAATTAGCAACAGAGGTTGCAGAAAAAAGGTTACATGGAAATTACACATTTCTCTGTTTCAACTTTATCTACCATAAAACTGGTAATTTATCAGGGAAAATAGAGGCAAACTGGCAGCACAAATGACATGTCATAATAGTCATACTATGACAAGGGGCAGATTGCCCTTCTGAGAATAGGTTATGAATAGACGTTATGAGTACCAGAAAATGTTTGCAATCAAAAGCGTTAAGTGCACAAATGAACTTAATGTTCTATAATGTCTGTAATAAAATTGAATAAAAAAAAATCCAGGAATTAACTGCCATTTTAAGTCATAAGAACAACTGGGACTTGAATAGCTATTGCATGCCTTTTAATGTACCTTAAGACACTAACTTATTAATATGCACTAGATCTAGGTGAGGCAGTTACATGCAATCACTCCTGCAGAGGGGAAAATAGAGAGACTCAGTAACTTTCTCAAGGTCAAAGACAGAAAAATCTGACTTCCAGGTCTGTACACAGGCAAAGCTCATTTTTCTCTGGCAAGCCTGTGGCTCATTGGCAAAACACTGATTTCAACTATCATTCTTCAGATGTTAGACTATCTGAATTCCAGAGATCTTATCTGTGTAAGCAAAAAGTCCAGATTACTAGAGGAAGGGAAGGTTTTAGCCTTTCATTTTTTGTTCATGTCCTCAACTCAGATACCTGGTGAACAGGAGAGTTGTAAGGTCTAAGAAAAGTTTACTGGACAAAATGTGAATTTGATACAAACTAATTCACCAAATAGCATTAGAGCTTAAATGACCTTGAGGAGCTTCCACCGCACCAGGACCAAAGAAACCAGATACAAGGAAGAAAAGGAAAAATTCCATAAAGAAAAGAAAACATTTAGAGCTGAAACCTGATCTGTGCTTGTCTATATGATCATCTCTTATTAAAACCAAAACACTATTCTAAATAATTGCCCAAATTACCAGACTTGGCAGCATTATTACTGCAGCACCATGGCAATTATTCTGTAAAGTTGTGGGATACTTTTGAGATAATGTCTGAGATCAGAAGGAAAAACCCCTTAGTATTCATCAGAAGCTGCCTCAGAGACTTATCAGGCTCTCTCATCTCCTCAGGATTATTGACCCAGCAGTAGTGGCCCAGTACTTTGCTAACTTGCAAGGAACAGTAAAGTGCAGGATGTCACTCTGTATCCTATGCATGCTACAGATGTGAGCACACTACCAAGTTCCAAACAGAGGAAGGAGTTCTAGAATCTTTGCAGTTTTAACAGGCCCTCAAGAGTTTTGGGCTGAAGTGTGCAATGACAAATACTGCAGTATAATTTCTCTGAGGTTTAATGCAGAGTTTTACAATAAGGGAAAGTAAGTACTGTCAAAAATAGTAGAAAACTGGCATTCAGTGCAAATAATTGTCTCCCAAGTTAAATAAATATATGTTAAAAATCTGCACAAATCTTCAAGCAAACTTGGCAAATTTATCTAGATCGCAATGTGGCTTGAAGAAAGCAAATGAAGAATTTAAGAGCAAGATCAGCTCCGCAGAACTGTAATTGGTTTGAAATAGTTTTACCTCTATATACTACAAAAATAACAATTGCTGTTGCAGAGGAAATGATCATGACCTATTTTCTCCCTTGTGAATGCAGAAGTTATTGATTTGCCTTGACAAGGAGCACAAAGTACTCAGTACATTAATCCATGATTTAACTAACAGTTAATCAACATAAAAAAGGCTATGAAAAATCTGTCTGCAATATCATGAACTAGGATTCATATTCATTTTAAATGTGAAGTATCAGTACCACAACCTTTTCTTATTTTCTTCTTATTAATTGCAAAGGGAAACAATTGTTTCACATTGGGGCATGAATGCTTGCTTATTCAGTTTTTAACAAGCAGCAGAGCTTCAGCTTCAAATTAATAGTTAAACCCAAACAGCATCACCTTCTTTAAATCAGTTAAACGTATTTGTAGACATAAACATGATGGATGACTAGAAACTGGAGCATTCATTGCTGTGGGGCAACAGATGCCACAATGAAGTCATTCTCTGAGAGATGTCACTGGGCTCAGGATAACAAAGGGCCTTCTGCACACAGTATGAGCCAGACATTAAGACATCCAACCTAAGCTGGGGATGGCAGGGGCAGTGCAGCCCCAAAGGAGCCTTTGGGAGACAACAGCCATGCTCTGTGCCTGGTGCATTGAATTTTGGGATGGTGTAGAGGCACCAGACCAGCCATGCTGGCAATGTGAGAGGTAAATGGGTAGTCACTGCGTATGGCAGTAGGGGACAATGTGGATGCTCTTTCTATCCTACCTCTACAGTTCTTTCACTGATGGGAATAAGAATCTCCTTCATAGCACTAGCAGTTTTTCCCCAGCTGAGAATTCCCCCATGCTGTAGAAACATTAGCCCCATGATGTAATCACAGATGTGTCACTATTCTGGTACTAAAATAAGCTGGCAGTGTGAGACAGCTTCTGGTCTCCTGACTCATTTTCAGGCAGTAAGGAGAAACTGCCATCAATAATCCAGTTGTTTCCAGCTATGGAATATAATGAAGGTAGCGTTACCAGACAGAAATACTGGGGTAAATCATCAAGCATTTTGTTTGTTAGACCAAATATTTTGCCTTCCTGTATAACAGGATGATCTGGTGCTCCTAGAACAAGCTGGCTACAAAGCTATCCTTGGTACTAAATAAAACATGTAATTTTTTGGACTATCTTCCCTGTTCTGGGACTTTTTCAATTTTCCTCTGCAAGGTGAAATAAATTTTCCAAAGCTTGCTGATGTTGCAGTCTATGAGGGCAGCTTGCATTTATACAACATGCTTCACTTACTCAGACTACTTGGAGAAACACTCAGAGATACTCATAAGTGACAATAACAAAAAACAGCCCCAAGGTGGGTAAGGCATTTCTGATCAAATGTTCTACCTCTTGCCAGATGCAAATGGCTAAGAAGGTAGCTACTGTGGAATGAGTTAAATACTTATTTTAAGATCAAACACATAATTTAATTTAAATTAATTTAAGTAATCTAAATACTGTATTAAAACCCTTCTAAGTGACTTGTAGGAAGTCCACATAGATTGTTTTGAGCTAATTGGCAATACTAATCAGATGCCCTGCTGGAGTGGCACATTGGATTTTAATTGCTCTTTTATGAATCTTCCTCTCCTTGCATTTAGCAATCCTCCACACAACTGGAGCTCTGCAGTTATGCCTCAGCAGTACACACTGCAAGCCAGGCATGTCCTATTAAAATCTTCTCCATGGGCTGTATTATCTACTTCCTTGGACAGGACAATGGAATTCAGGAAATTTGGTCTTTATTTCCTTTCTGCCGCAAACTTGTCAAACAAGTCTGGAAAGGCTCCTCCTCTGCCTCTGTTTCTCCAGAAAAGACTCTGCCCTGAAGTTGTTAGACCCCAGAGGAGACACCCCATTCAAGTCCTATGAATGTAACTCAAGTGATGATATCGAAGCTGAGGTTAGCAGGAAGCAGTGCACACCAGTATGGAATGTTAAAAGTGGATCCATTACCTTTCTAGCCTGTGCATGGTCATGGCTAGCGTTTTGTTCAGTTCCTCGATCATCCGGCACCCTGAAGGGTGAATGGGCAACGTGTTGGACCCAGAAGGAAGGTGCTGGCTGTGGCTGCCGTACTGGAGCTGGTGCTGGTGAGCTGCTAACTGAGATGGCAGGACAGTGTGATGCTGCTGGGTCAAAGGCTGCTGGGAGCTCTTCTGCGTGGAATAGGATGAGAGAGAGAGGTCTGGCCCCCCTAAAGGCATGCAAATCATGACTTTCTTTGGAGGTAGTGGAGGTGACAGTTTAACTGGCATACAAGGCAGTTTCACAGGAGCGCCAGGATCTAAAAGAAAGAAAGAGAGCACTGGTGTTAATCTTCATGTCAGTAAGAAGGAGATGAGAGTATCTGCCTGGGCGAGCAGGTACTGAGGTTGCTACTCAACATGGGAGAGTGTACACCTTCCCTGTTGTGACAGACAACTCCTACTGTATGCTCAGCATGGTCTCCAGAAAAAACACTGTTGTTTTGCAGCACTCCTAAGTCCCACAAAAAAACATCCCAGGGCTGTGCATGCCCCTTAATAAACACATTAAGCAATACTTAACAAGGCTTGTGGCACACTTTAAAGCCCTAATCCTCCAACATCGCCCTGTGACGTAGATGCAACTTCTTCCACTCAACAGGCACACAAATAGGGGAGAGCAATTAGGATGAGAGCAATTCAGTGTCTGAAGTTACAGGATTACTCACCACCATCACTGCCAGAGCAAAAGCTCAGGGATTCCTGATCCATCTCAGCCACTGCAGTACAATTACTACAAGTCACACTTCTTACAGCTTTGTAATGTGCAAAACATCTGGTGTAAAAAATTACATTATAGGGCAAAAGAGAAAAGAAATAAGGTTTGAATACTAAACAGGACAGGTTTGGAAAAATGGAGGGTATATGAGGAGAAAAATTAAAGGACACTAGATTGTTAGGACTAATGTATTCTTTTACAGAAGTGGCAGGCATTTTTCTCTGGACTCAAGCACTGAATTTTACCTTTTAAACTCTACTTAAAATATTCACTGAAACCCATAGTTGATCAGCCAGGAAAAGACTTCACTGACTTCAATGAGAAATCAGTGAGAGGTCCACAAGCAAACCTCTCTTCCAGAACTCAACTGCAGAATGGAGATTTTTGGAGTTGCACTGTGAAATATTTTCAGAAGGGAAAAGAAGTAACATGAGAGCTAGTAGCTGCCAAGATGGATAGGGGAAATGGTCACAAACCATGCTAAGAGTGAAAGAAAGAGAAAATATATACACTGTAAGCAACAACTCTGAGTTTGTCTCTAGGAGGAAGGCCAGGCCCTTTCCAGCCTGAAATACTGCACGTATTTGTCTCTGCAATGTAGCTGTGTGGGTGAGGCTTGCATGACCTTTGGTCTCTTGCTGCTTCTGTCCACTCCTCTTGCTACAGCATGGTAAGGGAATTGCAGGGCCAGAATCTTTTTTAACCTGAAGAAGTTGGGAATTAGATGCTGCTCTCCGAAGGTCATCACTATTCTGAGCACTATCAGATTTCTAGAGTCCTTTTCCAGACTATACAAACTGGTTCCTTTTAGTTTAAACTATCCTTCCCCCCATCCCCTTCATTCTTTCCTTCTTCCTGGCCTGTTCTGGCTATTGCCTGTTCTTCTATCCATATCTAATAGCCAGGGTACACAAGGCTGATATCAGGACTAACAAGCAGTAACACTTCTTGAAAATGATTACGGATTGTAAGGTGAAAAAAGACCATGAGCCAAGTTCAGTTATGGCTCTTGAGTTATTTCAGTGCTAGTCCCATCTTCCACAGAATCCACTTGATATTAGTGGTTTTGCTACGCTAGGAACAACATACTGACAGTATAAGCCTTTCCCCTCTCCAGAGTGTTTATAGGCTAACAACACAGAGGGGTCCAAGGGAGTGCAAAGATGAAATACTCTGTGCTGGTTTTGGCTGGGGTAGTTAATTGTCTTCATGGTGTCTGGTATGGGGCTGTTTTGTGTTTGTGCTGAACAAAGTTTGAGTTGATAATATAGAGATGTTTTTGTTATTGCTGAGCAGGGCTTGCACAGAGCCATGGCCTTTTCTACCTTTCGAACTGCAACACTTTTGAGAAAACCTGGGATGCATGGAAGCCAGGACAGGTGATCCCAAGCGACCAAAGGGATATTCCAGACCATATGGCATCATGCTCAGCATGTAAAGTTGGGGAGAAGAAGGAGGAAAGGGGGGGGGATGTTTGAGTGATGGTATTTGTCTTCCCAAGTAGCCATTACATGTGATGGGGCCCTACCCTCCTGGGGATGGGTGAACACCTGCCTGCTCATGGGAAGCAATGAACAAATTCCCTGTTTCAGTTTGCTTGTGTGCTTGGCTTTTGCTTTCCCTATTGAACTGTCTTTATCTGAACTCATTCATTTTCTCACTTTTACCCTTCTGATTCTCTCCCTGATCCCACTGGTGGGGGAGTGAGTGAGTGGCTGAGTGGGGCTTGGCTGCTGGCTACACCATGATGTAGGGGCATGGAGAAAAAGTGGCCTTTCCACACTGAAGAGTGGAAGAACTATAAAGAGTAGAATCCAAGTCTTTTGCCTTTCAGTATAATATTAAATCCACTTAACATGTTGTCTCTTGCAGGCAAAAAAAGAGCCATTATTCTGATGAGTCTACCAGGGCTAAAATTTAATTAACGTGTTTGCCAAAGCAGTAAAAGAAAAAAAAAAAACAACCACATTCAGGATTTTCTATTCAAGCACACAAAGGTCTTCAAATCACCTTGTTTTTCTTACAAACATGTTATTTGCATACATTTCCTCTGTGTATCCTGCATAAAAGAACATACTCTTCAATTAAAGGTAAATAACAGAAAGAGTAAAGAGTAAATTGTATAGAGCCCTGAGAATAAAGCTCCTATGGGATTTGTAGTAAAAAAGTGGGTTTTTTCACACATTTATGCTTCAGGCAATTTTACTTCTAGAGCTTGTCCTGAATTACAAAGACTACACTGAGATCTGCACTTCTATTTTGACAAATACAGGTTTGTTTAAGATCCTTTTCTGCAGTATGTCAATTAAAGTCTTCATTTGACAGTGCCTGTGCCTGGATGCCCCATCACTCTGTGACAGCCATCCTTAATGGCGAATTCAAAGAGATCCCAACTGCAGGCATCTCTGTCTTTTGACAAAAGAATAACTGGAAGTATCATTTGGGTTTTCTCCTTTTTGTGATCCTGAAGATCAGAGCAATGTAGTTCAGGTATAAAGCAAACACGAATTCTTCCTTCTTTCTTCTAAATACAGCGAAAATTTCTTTTCTCATGCAAGTATTCATGCAGTAGAGTTGTGGCACAGGCACTGCAGCTCTGGAATTGCACAGGAGAACAAGTCTGGCTTAATTATCCTGAGTAGCCACATATTCATTCCATCACGAATCAGACGTGCACACTCTGGTTTGACTCTGCACAATAAAGGTATGGACCTTCAGTTTCCACTTAAATTTAAACAAATGCTTCACATCAACATGTTTTCAATGGTAGCAGTGCTGTGTGACTTCGCTGGACACCTGCCAAAAATTTTGCCTATTATTTTTAATGTCCTCATTCAGGCTGACTGTGTTACACCCAGGTTCTTGAGCTTGTCTGAATGTGGTCCTAATATCAAAATAGACTCTTGGAAATGGATCAGAGGCATTAAGTCTACTTGTCTGCCCTTCACCTTCAGGAGAATTCTACTTTGTTTAAATAAAATGGTTAAAAGGAGAATGACTACAATGGGAAGAGAGTTCAATCCATTTGTTGGGAAATGTAACTGTGTACCTTCACTGACACCAGTAATGGAGACCTTGGTACTGCAAGTTTTAATGTGTGGTCTGATCAGTGACTACGCTGAACAAGTGGGGCCTTGCCCAAATCCATGGGCTCTGGGCATGCTGTTGGACACTGTGCTACCATCATCTACACTAAAGGACAGAACAACTTCTCCCTGCATGAAAGAGTGAGGTGACCGAGTTTTACAGTTCTTTCCTCTGTTTGTTTTAATTTCACAATGTACATGATTTATGAACCAGGGATAGTAACAATTATTGTCTCCCACATGGAATACACATCAGACATGGGCATCTGTAGATGAGTAAGAAGCTGGACAGGGGAAATAAGAACGAGGAATCTATGATAAGTGTCTCAGTGAAACACTACCAGAGTATTAAATCATTGCACAAAGAACTCGTAACTGAAAAGAAACAAACTGTGTGAAGCCAGGTGAGCAAGTCTGATTAATCTCTTCTGGCTGAAGTTTTTCATGCTCAAGAGAATAATGAGCAATTTTGCAAGATGTCGGCTCTCAGTGGAATTGTGACCACTCAGCACTGTATAATAACTTTTATGCTGGAGTTGATGAAAAAGACATCAACCTCTCCACTCTTGATGACAATCAATTACTTAAAAGACAGTTGTGGATGCCACACTATTTGCTACACATCAGACCTTTGACAAGCAGGCCATCCCTTGCCCTTTCCAGACAGATCATTTTGCTAACATCTATAGTTACTGTATTTCTTTTGGGGTTTTCATGAGATAAATATATGTTTATTTGTTGCACAGGTTTGCTACTATATGGTGCTTCTGAAGTGTTAGTGGTACACTGGAGCTGTGCACCATATACACCAAATCTGATGCTTCTTAGTCACTGAACATGGCAGGAGACTTGGTCAGCACACATTGAAGACACAACTGCTGCAGATGGGGTGCTAGGAACTTCTGGATGTATGGCAGCAAAGGTTGCTGCAGCAGGGGTTGTAGAAAGGCTCATCAAAATCTTCAGATTCTGCCCCAGCTCAACTACTGCACGGAGAAAGAGGACATGCCTGGGGATCCTGGGCTTGTGGCACAGCTGGCTGTGTTTGCTATACTGCCAGTGGCAGAAATGCTCTTTCTTGACTCCTTGCCAAAGGTAAGCCAGCGCTGTACCCTGACAGCAAGGAAGGACAACAGACTCCTGGGTGGTACAAGAAGAAACACAGCCAGGAGATCTAAGGATTCTTCTATTGATAGAAGGATCCCCTTCTATTCACCAGTCCTTAGACTGTATCTAGACTACTGTGCAAGCTTAGTATCCACCAGGAAAGATATCAAAAAACCAAAATGAGTCAAGCACAGGGTCACTGCAGTGGCTGAGGGCTAGGGCACCTGAGGTGTGTTCAGCTTGGAGCAAAGACGGCTTGTGGGGAGGAACACTTAAGAGCAGCTTCCCAGTACCTACAAGTTATCAATAAGGTGATACTCTTCAGTGGTGTGTGGTGGGAGGAGGAAAGACAGTGGACAAAAGCAAAACAAAAGAGGTTCAAGACTGGATTATAAGAAAAGTGTCTTCACTGCCATGAGAAGAGGCAGTTAGTGGAGCAGGTTTATCCAGACAGGTTGTACAGCTGGCATCCTCTGAAGTTTTCAAGACCCAGCTGGTCAAAGGCCTGAGCAACCTGGTCTGATCCCATACTTGGCTCTGCTTTGAGCAGGAGGTTGGATTGAAGACCTGCTGAGGTTTTTTTCCTCACCTGAATGACCTTATACTGTGACCTTTGCTGTACTAGATACAACTACAAGTAACACAGATTGTCATAAAGCTAATGAGATACTCCTTAAATTCCTTCTAAGTAATTAATTCTGTAAAATAATGTGCAAAAAACTCCCCCAAACCAACAAACAGTGCAAAAACCAGTGTGGCCTGTTGAGGGAGCTCCATGGGGTGATGTGCCCGATATTTTCTGGCACCATTTGGACAAGTAGCTTTTGCTTTTTCAGGTCTTCTCTCCTGTAATCACTTGTGCCTAAATGGTGAGAGTCTCTTTTCTTGTTTCAATGAGTTTTTGACATGTCAAAAACTGTTCTCAAAGGTTTGCCATGCATCTCCTGCTGACTATAGCAAGATAGTCATGTCTTCTGGGGAAGATTTGAGACAGAAATTCTTTGCTGTTCTTCTCTACCATTCAAGATTCAGGTTGAATTTAGAGAACAAAAGCAAGGCATGATTAGCCCTAAAGGTTGAAAAGTAGAGCTCTGCATGAATTCCTGTGCAGGACCTTGAAAAGGGTTTTAAAGATGAGAAGATTTCCTGATGCCTGTATGTGATAGGTACTCCTCTCCAGGAAGAAGCACAAGGATGAATTATAGAGGGAGAAACTGCACCAGGGTCCAGTTTCCATGAGAACCCGGTGAAGGAGAACTGCTTTTGCTCTGCTGCTTCTCCCTTGACACACAGTGAGAGAGCTGTCCATTTTCTCCATGTGAATGTAACCTCCTTTCATGAATGTAGCTGCCAGAGCAGGCAGCTGGAGGTGACATCACAGTGGAGGAAGCTTCTGGATTATGTCTTAGGCTCATCTATAGATAAGTCTTCTGATACATATGTGACTACTGCATTATAAAATACTCCAGAGTATTTATTGGACAAATTGTAGTTGCAAAAACTTTAACGAAGTTGTCATTAATAACCAGCTGTGTCATGGCAAGACACCAGGACCACAGACATTCATGTTCTCAGACCTCATTCTTGTCTTGTCTGCATTGTCAGAAGCAACTTTCGAGGACTTTTAACATTTCCTACCCTGTTAAATGTTTGCCTCTAATTATAAATTAATTCTGACTCTACACAGACATAACTGTGAAAGCACAATATAAGAACTAAAAATGTGCTATGTGTCTCTTCAAAATCTTGAATGAAGAAAGCAAAAGAATGCAAAAAGCTTAAATGGAATAGATAAGTGGCCAGATATAACCAAAGCTACACCCTATTCTAATATTAGGCTAAATTTTGGCTCAAACAGACTCAAATGCTCCTGAAATCCCATCTTAGTGGCACATATTTTGTTCTCTGGTGTTTTAGGAGCTTTATGGGTTACTGGTGATTCAGTTGAAAAATATCTAATCAATTTCAGAAAACATTATCTGTGCTGGTGAAAATTAACAGGTTAATGAATCAAGATCAAAGGGAACTTTACAACACTGGGGTCTATCAAATCAGACATGCCTAGTCTTCCTGTCACTTGACCATTAAAGATTTTATGATAACCTGGGGACTTGAACACCAGAAGCCCAATTAAATTTGGTCCCAGGTGATTATTTCAACTCTAGGTTCCTAAATTTTTGGTGAAGGAAGCTAGAAGTATCCTAAATGCCTGCGTTCTGCATGTGAATATCAGAGAAATAAAACAGTGAAAGAAATTCTGTCTTATGAACATTGTCTAATACTAATCAGTCTAATGCTAATCATGTTTGAAAACCAGCAGAAGGCTCACCAGGAGGTGACTGGCCAACAGGACATGCAGAGCAGTGAAACAGCGGTAACAAAACAGTTAAGGCTCATGTTTCTCTCCTAGAGTTGCTTGTCTTCTAGGGCTACGCGAGCACTTCCACACCCAGTGCTGGGACAAGGATGTTCCCTGTGGAGGCAGCACCATGAAGACCACAGGATATGGTGTGAAGCAAAGCATGGAGCATCTTCTGCAGTGTTGGTGCCATTCCCAGGGGCTGCCCTGCAGTCTGCTCTTGGCTCTGGCCCTGTTTCTATACTGTCCCATCCCTACAGAGCCTCAGCCTTGAGAAGAAGCATGCCAGGGCTGTGTGATTTATATTTGCTAGAGGCAATTCTCTCTTCCTTCCACCTTTAAAATGGATGTTTTTTTCTTTTCATTCTCCACAAAATTAAATGTGCTCTTACATGTTTATTTAGGTCCGCTCTTTTATGTGAATTTCTTACCAATTGAAAGGCCAGTCTTTGTCTTGGCACAGGCGGATAGATATTTGAGATGGTTCAACACGCTCTCAGAGGAAAGGAATGTCTCCTTTCCATTTCTAAAACCTGTAATAAGTTCTTTGTCAAGCCTGCAAGTCAGTCTGCATAACTTTTTGAAGAACTTTGGAAGATTTTCACAGCAAGAGGTGGTCTGACCTTTTTCCCTCAAGGTTTGTATGTAAATATTTTTCCTTTTTTTTGCCTCTGACCATGTCTGTAGTGATTTTTTAATATACATTTGCAGAAAACATGTTTCTATTAAATAGATACACTTATGTACATATATACACACATCTATCTATCTATCTATCTATCTATCTATCTATAGATATAGATATATATGCAGACAGAAGTTGAGTTGCTTCTGCCTTTTCACATGTGTACCTGAACCCTTCACAGGATCACATCTCCTCTCACAGTCTCTTGAACAGAGCTACCAGACCATTAAACCTCTGTCACTCTCCACTAGCCATGCCTGGTATGTCTTAATTTGTCCTTCAACCTTCTCAAAAATTCTTCAGTAGAAAAATGTGTATGCAGCAAGAAATGAAAAATTTTCATTTTGAATGCCAGAATTCAGATTTTGCTTGTTTTCTCACTCATAAGCAGAGGATGTCTCTGGAGTAATTAGAAAAAGAATAGCATTAATTCTGCTTCTCACTGAGGAGGATGCTTCATTAGGATTGATTGCTCATTTCCAAAGATTGTACATGGCTAATATAATTACCACTGCAGGACACAAGGCACTGAGCAACACTTATATCCTTTGGACCACCAAAGTAAATGGACCCTTTAGAACAAGCTGAATACTTTTATTTATAAGGAATGTGTAAGCGAGGGTTTCAGTTCCAGCAGGAATACTGTCAAATAAATTATGGCTCTATGACTAAATTTGAGTTAATGTTCCTTTACCCTCAAGGTTCCTTTACACCTGAAGGTGCATGTACAGGCATGTACAAGAGTCTATCTATACACACATACAAGACTTTATATGGGACTAGGACTAGATGAGACATCACTGAAGGCCACCACAAAGTAAGAGGAGTCACAGTTCTGTTTCACTTTCATTGGAAAGTCATCACCATCAAGCAACTCACGTGTGCTGATAACTTGAGCCTGATTCTACTTCAGGCAAAATTTGCAGCTGCAGAAAAAACAAAACTAATCCAGAAATCCTCATCCTTTGATTTTTCTGTTATCTCTTACAAAAGAATGGCTTATGAATCAAGGACCTGAGTTTTTCTCCTATGCTATTCCTATATTTTTATTTCTTCCATGTTGGCCTCATTTCTGAACAACTTCTTATAATTGGGACAGAGTTTTATGGGAGATCATAGGAAGCTGGTTTTGTCCTTAGGTGAAGCCATAAATACTGCTACCCGGCCTTGCAGGCTGCAGGACTGCCCATTCAGTTTATAGCAAAGGGCAAAATATTAACCATTATGTGCAGATTTTGGCAGGTAAGAAAGTAAAGAGGTTTCACATAAAATGTACAAAACTATACAGGACAAAAAAGTGTGGTCATCCAAACAGAAACATGAAGAGACTACGTAGAGATAAAACAGAACATGTTCTTTCCTAATGAGCTCTTGCCTGATATAGATAATAGACCTGAATAAAATGGGTATTAACTGTCTGGAAAAAAATCTACAATACATAAATGTGGGCAGAGCATTTCTCACATCAGTTCTGAAAATATCAGGGCAGGATTAACACAAGATCAACCCAGGGGGAAGACTGGTAGCTGCCCCATTACAAAGATGAACCACACGTCATATTCAACACAGGATTTTGAGGCGCTGCCTGCTGTGCAGCAGCTGCAATTATAAGCAGACTGTTCAAAAGGTGCAGGCAAGCGTTTAGGGAATCTATTTTGGTCAGCATTAATATAGCCATCCTTTGCTTCAGCAGTCAAAATGAGAGGGTGGGAGGAGGAGACACACCCACCCTCCTTCCACATCCACCTAGAACTTTGAAACCCAAAGAGCTTGGACCCTTGTGAAAACATGCGGAACACAAAACAGAGCCTGTGTTTTTTACTGTTGCTACATTCCATGCAGTGAGAGCTAAACTGCAGCATAAAGCACAGGACATCAAAATCCTGGTCATTGGGAATTGGAGCTGGACCCACCCGTGGGAGGGGAGTAGTCAGAGCAGGGGTGGAAAGGGGAAGCAGTCTGGCAGAGAATGTAAGTACTGAAGCAAAATGGCAAGAAGTCATGGGACAGAATTACCTGTGCAAGGATCGAGGGACAAGTAAAACACAAACATATGGAGGGGGTGCGTGGAGGGGGACCTGCCCATATGGCAGTTGAAGGGACAAGCAACAAATGGCAAAAGAAGAAATCAAAACTCTCCCATCCCCTCACCTCTCATGCCTTTCCTCATTAAGGGCATTTAAAGATATCCTAGTATTTTCCTGATACTTCCTTTCCCATCAAAGCACATCCTGCAATTTCAGTGGTGATGGTAAGTCTTGATGAATGAGGAGGGTTAGGAAATGCCACAGTGGTCTTAGGCAATTACAGATGAGAGGGGAAGTGCCCCTGGAGCAACCTTGATGAAGGTGCAGTCTGAAGATTTCGTAATCCCTACCCTAGGTACAGCACGTACATCACCAGCACACACAACGAGTGCAAACAGCATTACAGAAAGAGGAAGAACACTGAGAACCTTGCTACAAAGGCAGCTTTTCCTATAAGGGAAATGGTGGGGCTGAGGGTCCAGGAATACCTACTTACCAGTTAAGTGGCTGGCAATCCTGGCAATAGGTTTAGGAGGCAGGGCAGGGGGCTGTTTGAGGAGGGACAACTGTTTCACTGGGGTGTCCTCATGGTCTCCAGGGAAAGCGGCAGATTTTTTGGGGGGAAGTAGCAGGACTGGCTTAGCTGTAGGATCTTGGGACAGGAGGACGCCGGATTCATTGGATGTGGGGCTCTCTTCAGACACTGGAGGACACAACCACATCATAGACGCAACAACGTTACGAGCAAAGCAGCAGCAGATACAGCCAAAGTCAGACAAAAGCAGCACAGCAATGCAGATTAGGAATGACTCATAGATTTCACTCAAACATCGTATAACGTAGAAAGGAGGAAAGAAGAAAGAAAGTAAAAGAGAAAGAATAACACACAACAGCCAAATTTTCCATTACTTCTGACAGAAGCCAGCTCCCCCATGTCAGGCTGGGATGTACTCCCACATCTGGAACACAAATCAGGTTTTATGTCACGCCTCTGATGGTCTGTCACCACAGCTTGCCTAGGACCAGATATGTTAGCAGGTGGTCTGCAAACTTACCCTGCTAAAAGCAAAAAGCACCTCACGGGGCCTACTCTCTTTCGAAAAGGCTGCATAGCTGTGCAAGATCATGGATGAGAACTTCTGCTGATCACTTTTCGTCACTTGACCTTTGTCCACAACTCTCAGCAGCACAATCTGATGCAGAAAGAGCAGCTAACCTAGATGCAGAGCATTGCTGTCTCTCTGCACAGGCTGGGGAAGAAGAGCAGCCAGCCTCACCCAGGGCAGGGCAGCTGACTGTACTAGTTACTGACAGATGTGCGGTGGGAACACCACACAGCACCACGTGGCAGGTAGAGGGCACGATGTTGTACCCCAAAAGTGGTTCAAAAGTGTTGTAAGCTCTCTGCTCTACAGAGAGCAGACTGCTGTCATTGGTACACCTGAGATGTAGACAGAGAGATGGAAACCGACTTTTACACGTTCACAAAGTGCAGGGGTTTTGCCTCACTCTGAGAGAGATTACTTGCTTAGAAGTAGAGGTTACTTCTACATCATGTCAGTCAAAATTTCTCATGGAGGATTCAGTGACAATCTCTACTGTCACCTCCTTCTACACCAGAAGACCTTCATCCTGACAAGGATTTCTCAGGGCTAAACATCAAATGTTAGAAGTCAAAAACTTATTTCAATCAGCTTAGAGTATCTACACCATAACATAAACAAGGTGTTACCTGTCCCATCCATGATCTCTGTGGTTGGGAGCACCTCATATGAGCAGGGTTCCACAGATGCTGGGACTGACTCCAGTTCTGCTAGGGCTGGCAGGGACACCTGGCTGGAGCTCAGCCCAGAGCCCAGAGGCTGCCCATTCTCCAAAGCTCCTTCTTCATTTGGTATGGAAAGTTCCCCATCTGTTCATAGTTGGAGGAAAGAAGAACGGCAAAAAAAGAGACATAAATAAAATGCAGACAGAATTTTAAATGAAACCTATCTCCATTAGATTGCTTTCAAATGAGGAACCTGGTCTGAGGTCCTCTATATACACATGCACTGGGTTTACGTGGAAAGGTTTTGATAGCAGGGGGTCCACATGGGTGACTTCCGTGAGTAGCTGCCAGAAGTTTTCCTCGTGTCTGACGGAACCAGTTCCAAGCTGGACCCACTGCTGGCCATGGCTGAGCCTATCAGTGATGGTGGTAGCACCTCTGGGGTAACATATAATTTAGGTCAAATATCTGTATTGATCTTTTGCTCTACCCTGGAATGGTCATTATGAACTGTGGTCTAAGTTGGTTGATTCCTGACTATACTTGACCCACATGGACATGCAGTCCCATCCAATGCCAAAAAAAAAAAAAACCTGTTTTCCCTTTCTGTGTTGTATCTGGGAAGTCAGGAATGTCAGTAGGCTGGAATGAAATAATATTAATACATATTGTATATAAAAATTTAATATTAATAACAAGAAATATTATCTTTCCCTACACCAACTTTTATGCTATAAGGGACACAAGCAAAATCACAGGGATATGTCCCTATTTTACATACAAATAACCACATTTTATGTAAGGAAGAGAATAATTTTTATATTTGCCTGATGTAAGGTCTTGATACTAGGATAGATCAGATTCAATTTAGAAAGCCTGTTTTTATAGTTACTAATAATATCTCCTCTATCTGAGCAAAATTTCTGTGACAGCAGCTGGCATTTACTTTCCTATCAAATACCACTTCAAATTAGAAATAATAAAGAGCAGAAGAAAGGATTCAGATTATTCTCTACAGTGTCAACCTGCATGATTTTTATCTCTGAACTTGTTAAGCACAGCACTCTGGTACCTGGAGGCAATGACTACATGGACATCACAATTAGAGTTTTATAAAGCAAAGTGTTCAGCCCCTATGGTTACAAATGGAAGCCTGAAAATATAACTGAAATGTGACCTGTAAAACTAAAAACCAGCAGGCAAATATGTGGAACTTGATTTTACTAACCATTCAAATTACTTCTAAAAATGAAATTCAGGATTTCAGAATATGGTTTTAGATTTTTGGGCACCACTGATTAGCCATATTACTGCTCAATGTACTGAGTGGAGATGTACATCAGTCAAATGAGCGCACATTTTCTCCTCATAGGGCTAACAAACCACTTTGGAAAACAATACTGAAAAGATAAAGTCTCATTTTGGTGCTAGTATACAGCAATTAACAAGTCTAAAAATACATTAGCTGATAACTATTCAGAATTATGTTTCTGCCATTTAAAGCTTCTCTACAGCGAGTGAAGATGGTCTTCTGTTTATTTTGGAATTATTATAAATATCAAGGTCTTGACTTTCTTGGTTTTATTGGAGGCTTTTTGGAGACCTAGAGAGCTATTATGGTAGTGCAGTCACATCATACTAGTCTGAAACCTGACCCATGGCTTTGAGAGATCAACTGAGTTGGCTAAAAGGTGGCAACATGAATTAAAGCTAAAGGCTTGGGCCAAGTGTTTGTAGCACAGCCTCCTTTCTAACTACTGTGGCCATTCTATACAAAGCTGTTTACTTCCCTAGGCAGCAAAAATCAAAAAACAATTCAGCCAGTATTTAAGCTGAACATTTTTTGACTTAGCTGTTTGGGTAGAAATGCTGTGTATTCTGTGCTGGCTCTGCCTCTCTTTTATAAAGGCACACTCGTTTACACATGTTCTCTCAGTTACCTGGTTTCATGAAAGAGTGTTTCTTTTGTAGAGCATCTGCCTCTTGAATGAAAGGCAGTGACTGTCTCTAGCAATATATTCATTAATTCAGTGCATTAATTCAGACTAAATTTTACTGTAACTATGAGAAAAGTATGCATGATAAACCCAGTAATGTTTGCTTTTTGGAGGGATGACTACACATTCTTCATGAAGTGAGATGTCAATTGTAATATGCTGAGCATCTTGAAATCCTACTGTCTTAAGTGTGCTATGTACTTCTCAGGGTATATTAGCATGATTTAAAAAAACAGCATTTGAATGACTCATTAAGACTTACGATTGCAAAAAAAGTAAAATGTAAGATAAAATTTTGGCTTTTACCTTTTGTCATAATACTAAAGCACGGCAACTTTCTGTACTGACAGCATAACCTTTTTAAATCTTACATCTGAATATCTTTAATGTTGATTTAGAGCCTAAAGCTTGTCCTTGGATTTGAATGAAATCGTCAGACATGGCACAGAATCATGACTGAAATATACACCCTAAATCAGGTATTGCTTAAAGAAGAGCTACCTGGAGAGTTGCTCAAGTACAGCAAACGGATCAAAGATGTGGAAAAAATAATTTGTAGAGGAAAGAGTATCTCAGTGTGAATTAATCCTGCATCAGAGATATGCTTGACAACCAGATACAAAAGGCAAATTACTTATTATTTTCAAAGTATTAAAGCTATTCCAGTTGGCTGATATACAAATGAAAAGAATCCTGGTAATGCAATTATTACATATACATGGATGAACTTAACTGTTTTCAGGAACTGGCTACGAGTTTAAAGCTAACTTTGCACAGTGATAACATATGTAATCTTTTGTTCTCAGACTTGCTAAATCCTTTGCTGTTTTCACAGTGTCTGGTGCTACTTAGTGGAAAATTACTCGCCCTAAGTCCATGAGCTTTAATAACATCAGCTGAATGTGAAACTGGATGGGTCCATGAGGGAGTAGCTTGACCTCTGCAGCAAGAGAGCACATGAAAGCTGCTCTTCTCTTACTCAGGAGACTCTACACACCTGAAGCCACTGAAGAAACAGGACCTCAGAGGAAACTCTCTTGTGCAGAGGACTCTGCCCAGACACTTTGATTCACCTCAGCATGTGAAAACAACAGCACGGGACGAAGGCCCAGAGATACATAGATGATGTCTTCAAAACCTGTGGCTCCTAAGCATGGTTTGTACTCCTGAACACACCTGCAATTTCCACTCTCAGGTACTTCTAAAACATTGCCTGGTGTGAAGCAGCCCACAGTGCATCAGACTGACTGACACAAACCAGACCTGTTGTGTTCCCCCTCTTGTAGCTCTGCTGACCCTCTCACTGTGTCTTTTACTCTGAACTACTTTGGACTATGCAACTTTTTGCATATCTGAAAAGTGCCACGCTCATGCATTCGTCCTACAGAAGACTGGCTATGGAAGTCAAAATGGACAAGTTGAAATCCTGGGTTAATTTTTGGATTGGGTTATCTCCTTCAATACTTGTCTGCTCTCAAGTAGACTGTCCAAGCAAGAAATTCTTGATGAAAAAGACTAGGATGGGCAGAGTAAAATTAATTGTCATTCTCTGCCATGACCCTAAGGGAGGGGAATGGAAAATTGAGTGTTCTTGCATGTGGTCAAGACCTGCCCCTGGAACTGTTTCCTAGCCTTGGTGGCTACCTTAGAACAGTAGCTGGGATCCTGCACAACTTCAGCCCCTAAGCAGACCCCTGATTTTGTGGGATCCCATGGAGTTTGAGACAGGCTACTTCTGCAGGAGTTCAAAACTTTTCAATTTCACTGCAGCACAACTGGCTCTCCAGTGGCTGCCATGCTTTCCTGCTGCTTTACCAAAGCCACTTCTCCAAGTTTGTCCTCACATACTGTCACAATATCTGCTTCAGTGCATAAGTACAACATGTCCAAATCCTGTCAGGACTTAGGTTATCTGAAATTTAAGTCTAAGTCCATAATTTTAATTAGATAGAGCATATCAAAATACAAGAATATAAAAGATGAAGGCTGCCCATGTTTCCTTGAAAAACCATTGCACCATTGCCTTTGGAGTAAGTAATTGGTACATACTCATATTCAGAAATTTCTCACTACAGGCAATCTCATCTACATTCAGAAAGAAGAAGAGGTATCAAAATACTACAAGTAGATTTAGTTCTTTGACCAGCAGCATGAAACAGTGGTCAATTCTAATGACAGATGTTTTTGGGATGGTTACACCTTCATGTGAAAAATCAAGGTCTGTACCTATGTGTAGGAGCAACGGTAAAAGTATGAGTTCTTCTAAATGTTGAGGTATGTTCTGTGATGCAGGTGGAAGAGGTGTTTTTAACCTCTCAGGACTATTTGCCCACAAACTATTAGAACAGCAGGAGTTTCATCAGATACTTCTTCAACTTACTGTTTTCCAAAAGTACAGAGTATTTGAAAAAATTATAGCCTTTGCCTACATTTTCAGAATACTCAAGTCACAGAGCCCTGGAAAGGGAAGATAACAGAAACTGATTCTGTCAGGAGTTTGGCCCTTAGCAAGGAAAGAGCTCTCTGCAGTTCAGTCAGGAGCAGCTTCACAAGACTAATTTAAGTGTGGGGGTCACTGAAATGATAACAGCATTTCTTGTTTTCCAAATATAGCAGCTGGATGGCAGTGACTCTCTTATGTGTGACTACTGTGACTTACTGCACTCTGGTAATTTTCACCTGCTGGGTGACACAAAGCTTTGAAAAGCCAGCAAATCCTGAAGCAAACAGGTCAGAGCTTCACTTTAAACAGCAGGCAAATAAACCAGCTAATTATGCTTTTCTTCAATGTAGAAGATATGACAAAACCAACACTAAGCACAAAGTAAAAATTCTTGTTCTTGGGTCAATCTGTCTGCACTGTTTCCTTCGATCAGTATGGGTTTTTGAAGAAAGAAAAAACCAAAATTACTCACAGGCCTGCTTTGCCCACCTCTTATGAAAGGGACACAAAGAGATTTACACCTACTGTCTGTGCAAGATGGCTCTTGGCATGGAAGGTGCTACCACAATCAAATAAAGTGTTCTGCTAGGAAATGCTAAAGGTCTGTTGTTTTCTTGAAGGATTAGAGGTTACCTAACAGGAAATACAAAGAAAATGTAACTTCCACTTAAAGTTGTCAATTAAATAAACCCTTCATTAGAATTACTCTCAGATTATGACACCACTGAAGGAAATAATGCTTTTGCTCTACACATCTTGCCTTGTTCATATCCTTGTATCATCATAGCTGTTTGAGTACTGCTGCTATTCTTGTGCATTACCACTTTCTTCTCTGCCCTACCTCTTTCTTTTCATATCAGCTTTGTAAAGGTGAAAATTTACTATAAGGAGGAATTAATTTCTTTCTTTCCAATAGCTACAGACAACTTAGATCTGCCTTACAAGATGACATAGAAGTTTATAAATGACATCATTATTTGATCAATAGAAAAAAAAAAACAAAACTGTAGTGCTTTGGTAGCAATACAAGGGGAATCTTCCCAAGTTTCAATATGGAAGGTGAAGTCAGACTTCACAGAAAAGATTTTCCCTGGGGAGGCCTTTAGGTTTATGTAGGGATGGTTCAAAGGGTGGCTACATGTGGGATGTGAGGCAGGGATGAAGGAGGTCACACCTGGGACAGAGGTGTGACCGAAGGCTGCCTTCTGAGCTGGCTGAAGCACTGATCACCTGGTGTGAGAGCCTGGACCACACCTCACTCACTGCGGGTCCGATCTCAGTCACACTACAAAACGTGCACAACACAAAGCAGTGAGAAGGGCAAACCTATAGACATGAGTTGTTTTTATTCTCAAGCTGCATCTATCATGATTTATAAGACAGCAGGTCATAGTGAGAACACACTACAACACATAACTGGTAGAAAGTGTAAAATTTAATTATAAGCATATTTCTGCTGCTGTTTGTTTTTTAACTTAAAAAAACTAGCAGCCTGGGTTAGTAGATTTTTAAACTCCTAATAAGCTAGAGTAAAAAGTAGGTAGCAGATTTAAATGCTCCTGAATTTATGAAGTAGGCTATACTTCTAATATCTGTGAAAACGTCTAATTTCTATTGATTTCTACCAGATTTTGTACTGCTATTGTAAAAAATCTTTAGACTTCAAATTAATGAGGCTTTAAAGTATATGCATAAGTTCTATTGTGATTAAGAAGTAACCTTATTATGTCTTTATATAATTTGTTGAATTAATTGCCTTAGTAATTGACAAGGAAAGAAGCAAAACAAATAGAAGACACACTCAATGACTGACATAGATGGCAACTATGTATTATGTTACGGGTGTAAAACAATGATGTTTGTAAAACAATGGCATTTTGCATAAACAAGGCATTACAGACTCAACAAATTAATTATCCTGAACAAGGAATTATTATCTCTTCTGTTTCAAGGGAAAGTACATTGTTCTGTGCTCATCAGCATCCAAAACCTTTAAATGTTTCCCTTTTCCACAACAGTTAATCCCAAAGTGACTCAACCAGACAATGGCAACACACAACAGCATGAACCCACTACATTTCTCCACAGCCTGGATACTTTGTTCTTTTGCTGTTAGTGACTACTGCCTATTGCTGTGATTTTTATTACTATTGCTTTACATTTCTGATTAGTTTTCATTTTTATTTGCTAAGTAACAACCACATGTACCCAACAGAGAGGGCCAGACCACGGCAACGTCAAAAGAAGATTTTCTTGATTAGAAAATCTAATCAAGATTTAGAGATCTTATTTTGCACAGTCTTGCAATTCAGAATTCTCTGTTCCTGGTTCCTAGGGTTACAATTATGTAATGTCTGGCCATAAAGCTATATGGGATATCAATTTACTGTTGTGAAAAGAAGAACACTTACCTTTATCAAAAATTTCTTTCAGCACTCCTCGTTTAATAAGCTCCTCTCTGCTTTGCCTCATTGACATTTTTCTTTCCAAAGCTGTAAGCAAAGGATAAGGGTCAATATAAATAGAAAAGAAGGGAAATTATTGTTTTAAAAGGCTCTATGCCTTTAAAAGGCATTTTAAAAAATGCTCTTTCTCCTCTTCAAGTCAGTGCAGTTTAGCATCTCGAAATAAAGGCTACTGGTAGTCCAGAGAATCTGTCTGCTACCGTAATGTGGCTGTTATTGACAGAAATGGCAGTAGACTGACTGATTTGAGGGCATGTCTGCATACCCATTGCTTGCTTTTGACGCATAAGCCAGGCATTTCTGATTTCTGTGGAGAATTAGAGACAGCAAAGTGAGAACAAGGAAATTATTGCAGAAGCTGGAGAGGGCAAGGTAAGAAAGAAGGCAACACGAAGGCTCAAACCAAGGAAAGATGTGGCCACAGAACACGGCCAAGGACTGTGTCCAGGCTGTGGAAGAGAATGAAAGCCAAGGCTTCTTTGCCACCTGTTCCACTGAGGGCAGATGAAGGTGTTTGGGACAGCGCGAAAAATGACCTGTTTAATAGCTCATGTTAAGAGCCTTCTCTTCCTTGGAGGAGTGTTTTCCCCTAAAGAGATGTAAAGGAGGGAAACTCCAAGAGAGCCACTGCAATTTACACCAGATCTGAACAGCTCGAGTTCTGTATTGGCTGCTTGGAGACCGCGGTCACTGAGGCAGCAAAATGACAGATAGAAAATACATGTTTCTTTAGTGCAGTAATAATTAAAACAATGTCCAATTAACCAAAACACCACAAAGGACACACACAGGCAAAGAGCTGAAAGCCAGCAAGCCGGGGGCTCAAGAAGTGATGTGAAGGAGTGGCTGCGACTGAACCCGCTCAGTGAGAAACAAGCCTGTGCCTGCCAAAAAAGAGGCACAGTCAAGGGCAAATGGCTTCTGCCATATGCTCCTCTATCAGACCCAGCACTGATGCATACACACACAAATGAACTGGGACTTAGCATCCTCAGCCTGCCCAAGGCAGATTTAAAGCAAAAGAGGCTTGGAAACCCCCTCTTCTCCCCTGAAAAAAGGAGAGTGCAACCTTTCTTGGTACTGCTGTGTGTTGACTGTTCCCACAGGGACCCATGTATCTGGTGAATTAGCTATGCTTATACCACTAACACTGCACTCATTGCAACTTATTTGCTGCCAGATACTTAGGACACAGTATGAACAAGGCCAGCTCTGCTTCACTCTTCTCCATAGGATAAATACAGACTTCACTGTTCTTAAAATCACTTTTGAGCACGTCTTCTTTGGGACAAAGATGACCAATATGTACAGTCAGAAGCTAGTTAAAAACCCTGGTCTCCCCAGGGAGAGACACACTCTCTGAACTTCAGTGTGGATCAGAATTAAAGGCAGGTCCCTTCTCTGAAGCACAAGACCCCATACCCATTAACCAGCCACACGGTGCAGTTTGATTTTGGAGGTTGTTAACGTAACAGCCACAGCATTTTCCAGAGTCCTTAACACCCATTTGAAGAAGCGCTTTAGGCACCTCAACTGACTTGCAATGAAACACTGATTTCTAAGTTTCTAATATGCTTTTGAAAAGAAGAGCTCAACAGTGGAGTCACACTGCTGACTGCTCCCCAACCTGCCTTTTCTCTGTGCTGAAAGGGTCTTTTTCTGGTACAGCATTTAAAACTTTTTCCTCTTCCTCCTTAAGAATAGCTGCTCTCAGACCTTCCAAGAAAAGCCAGAACAAGCTGAAACTAATTCCTGAGCCTTCTCCACCCAAAGAAATTGTTAAAACTCTGTCTGAGTCTAAAGAGCAATTTGGTGGCACCCAGCACCTTTTCCAATAGGTCTCAAAAAGTGTAATTTTCTGTTAGAATAAGCAGCAAACTAAACTTGCTCTTCAGTGGGAAATCAAGCTGGGTGAATCAGCAGCAAAGCAGCAGGTTCTGCATATACACAGCAGCACTACCCACAGAACAAAGACACAGGCAAATTCTATTTCTGTACTTGACCATAGATAGCTAAATAACAGATCCACATTTTGCACACAAATTCACCTGCGTGCCTCATCTCACCCTCCTGCTCCGTCAAGAGCTGGTTATGCAAGGTAGCAGCATTATGACCAATTTCATGGCTAGGAAGTCCCACCTCATTATCATAGTACTAGTAAGTAACACAGTAATTTTGCAGACTGGAATTAAGGCTTTTGGGGAATCAGGTTCTAAAAAGGGCTATCAGGACATTTAGAAGAAGTGCAGGAGCGTCTCTTCCAAACCAATTGCTGAGGAAGACCCTCCAGTAGTAACCAAGACTTCTCAAAGTAGTGGACTATTTTTGCAGTTGCAGAATTTCAAAGATAGAAAATATATATTTGGAAGACTGTATATATATAAATTTCTCAGATACTCCCTGTTGTAATCTGCTTGTGTTCAAGAATGAAAAAACCCACAACGGTCGAGCTGAAGCTCAGACAAAACCATTTTTTCAGTTTCTAAATCCTTTCTAAGTAGGTACAGGACTTATAGTATTAATTATTTTCCTACTAAGCCAGTTTAATTAATAAGATATTTAGAGGAAGGGCATGCTGGGCTAAGAGCAGCACCGAATGATAACAGATGTTATACTAAAACTGTGGAACATGCTGCCTTTCTTCAATACAAATCTTCCTTCCAAACAAGTGACACACATTTAAGTGCATAACCTGCTATGCTACTGCTGATCAGATGGGAAAAAATATAAGCATTTAGATGCAGAACTAGTTAGGGTCTAACACCCTGAACAATGAAATGCTTTACTTGGTCTGGATTTCTCTGGCTAAGATTGCCAGTTCTTTTATGAAGGATTTTCTTTTCAAGCAGAAAGCTGGTACAAAATAAATTCATTCACTCTCCACTGAGAAACAATCCATTCACAGCAGAGGATAAATGTAAACCTTTGAATTAATCCTTGATTCATGAGAACCGTGTAAATTCTGTGATGGGAAAAAATGAATTATAATTAATATTTAAGAAAAGATGTATTTCTTCATTAGTGATTTTCCTTGGTGATTAACCTCATTTTTTTTCATTTGCACAACCTTCCAGGAGATTAGAAATAAACATTAAGCCCTCTTTATGGGATCTACTTTTGCCAGAAACTAGTTACTGTAACAAATTCATCCACTCCACAAGAAACTCTCAGTTACTAGGTTATAGAAATGAGCCTATGTGTATTTTATGGTAGAAGTGTACAGATTTTGCCAGTGTGCTCTGTGGTACGCTGTTCCTTTTATGCTTTGATGAAGAAACAGTGGGAAATGTTTTTATTAATATTTCTGAGCTGGTATTTTTGAAGTTGTCCCTCAGGAGCAGCCCCCCTCTGCTGTTCAAGCAGAGTTTTTCTCTGTGGCAGACCCATTAAGATCAGTAAAGCCTTGACAGGGTCAGGAGAAGTTCCTGCCCCTCCACTCTGGAAATCAAACACAGTTTTGTCTTTATTCCTTTAACAGGCTGCTGTGCTCCATGATGGCAGTGGTTGTGGGCTGCTCCTCCAGCTGAGAAGGCGAAGCTCCGCGCTGCCTCTGAGCCAAGCGCTTCCACTGCTCCATTAACCAGCCAAAGAGGCGTTTATGCAGTCACGACACACAGCTTTTCCATCCTCCCATCCTTCCCTCCAAGACTAAAACATCTCAGATGAACTATTCCAACCTGCATCTGTATGAGGCAATAATAAATTAATAATAAATATTATTATACAAGATAATAATAATTTTGCAGCAATTGTCATGTTGCTGCTTAACCAAGGGGTGGACTAAATAAACAAGTCCTGCCCTTTTCATCTGACAACTGAAACTAAATCCCAGTCTGTGCTGGCCAGTTGGATCTTAACCCTGCTTTTTTCTGAGGTTGTCCTTGGCTTTTGTTTTAAAAAGCATTGGGGGATGCTTTGCATGAATTCTTCCTTTCAAAGGCCACTATAATTTTAATTATGATATTAGAAAGCAAAGGTTGTTACAGTGTGAAGCTGAGAGCAGAAGCTTTCTGGTGCATCAATTATAGAAATCTGCTTTGCTAATAATTCAGATCTGAATAATTAGAAACAAGCAAACCAATTGCTTTGCACAATGTTTAGATAAACAACCATCACTGTTTTCTTTGGATTTATAAGGAAGAAGAGATTTTCAAATGTGATGGATTATGTATTAAAAAATGTTACATCATCTTGACATTTTCCCATCTATGTAGAGTTTCTTGGCAATCAAATGGAGCAGGATTCAGCTGACACAAATTTTTACAGTGTGGGTTTCTGCCTCTGAGTTGGCCTCATTATATATTAAGAGCAAGTCTTGGGCATGATTAACCTCAGACTATTGTAAGAGTCTAAACAAGATTGAGCTGCACCTTGGAAGTGCCTGTTAGGCATCACTGACTGTAAAGGAAGCTAAGAGTGAGTAGCTGAGATAAAAATGCCTAAAAATAGGGCTGAATATACACCTGAAATCAAAACTGACTGAAGAGAGTAGTTATAAGAAAAGATATGCTGCTATAGATGCAAGTCTTAGACATCACTGAGGAAAATGTACATGTGTCAGCTCACAGAGAGATCCATTAATTTTGGGGTTGTTTTAATAGCTGTGGCATGACACCCAGCACTGCTGCTGTGAGCTTGGGGGATGACCAATACCAAAACGTAGCTTGGTTGAAATAACTGTATTCCTCTGCTCATTGCTAAATATGAATTTTGCTTGGCTTCAAACATGCATAGGTCTCTTGAAGCCTGAGGAAAGTAAAAATATTCCAACATGTTTCTGAATCTTTGAGATTTAAAGTTCCTTACAGAAGTTTTGAGCATCTCTAATATCAGCCTAGGTTTTCCTGCAACAGTACCAACTAGAAAACCTAATTCAGACAGATTACTATGTAGAAAAGATTGGGAGCCTCTTTTTGTCTGTGTGTCTGCCCATGACATTCCTTGTTGTGACTGTAGCCTAGCACTCCCATTCTATGAAATAAGTGAACATTTGAAGGAGAAAAATAGGCTGGTATAAAAGCTTAATCTTTCAAGATTTTGAAAAGTGTATAGAAGTACCTCTCCAAATCAGCTGACCAAATAAACCCCCTTCAGTATGTGAATCACTTGGAAAACTTCTGTGGCATGTACTACGAGACAAACTAATAACACAGAAAAACCTCATAGCATTGATGCCACACTAAAGACTAACTCAAAACACACTTCAAGCAAACCTGGATCATCATTACAGAAGTGGAAAACTGAGGTACAGACAAGCTGCAGCAACTTGGCATGTCACCTGCTACATCAGTAGCAAAGCATTAACAGCACCTGTTCTGTGACCGTGGGCCAACACTCTAGGCTAGGAAATGACCCTTCTAGACTTAAAATTTGCTACTGTAATCAAGGCAAATAAAATAACAGGAAAAAGAGGCAAAAAATAAAATTAACATCCCCTCCCCAGTTAATTTTAGTTTATTTCATTTCCAGTCTTGCAAGTACAACTGGACTTATTTTAGATTGTGACTATGTAAAAGCATAGAGAAGATGATGTCAGGGCATCTTGCTTCCACTCCAATTCAGACCAGCTCAAGACAATGGTCCATTTCCTGTTAGAAACACTGGACTGGGAGCATGATAAATCTTCATTTGTGACAGGTAAGCCTTTGAAATAACACAGTAAAAATACACACATTCCTTTGATCAAATCTAAAATTCCTGATTACTCACTGGAAGAGTTTAGGAGGTGTAACAGTTGGCACACCTGGTAACTACAGATAAAAATTCAATCTCCTCTTCCTTACTGATTGAGACAGAAAGTAAAACTGGGGAAGAAGTGAAAGCAGCCTTAAGAAAACTCTAGACTTGTACTGACCATTACTACATGTAAACTGATAGAGGACAGACTTGGGAAGCAAGTGGATGCAAAGTCAAATCTGCAAATACAGAATCGCAGAAGCTAATCAAAATACTGCACACCACACTAAGTGAGATCACAATACAGTAACACAACTCAGAAATAGAGCATACAACCAGAAATTCAGCAAATACAAGGAAAGGCAGAGAAATTCTATTTGAGCAACTCTACCATGATAGTTAATTCTTTCTGAACCAAAGAAATTGGAAACCTAATCCAAGAACAGATGGACTGTATTTTTTAATACAGAAGGGCTTAAAAAAATCAATCATAGAAGGTGTCTTCCTAGGGAAAGAACTCTACTTCAAGTTAGATCCAAAGAAACCCAACATAATGGATTTCACAGGCCAAGCTGAGTGAGCCTGGCAGAAGATGAATGCATGAAAACAGGAGATAAAACAAGAAGTCTTGACAAACATAACAAAAGCTGTGTGTTCGGGAAAAAAAAAAAAAAAAGAAAGTAGGTTTGAAAAGAAAACAAGATTGTAGACACCTTAAGAAAAATGTTACCACCCTCAGCTGCCCAGCTAATAAAGAGCAAAACAGAACTCCACTGTGTCAGCAAACTGTGATAATCTATCAAAAGGATTTTTGAAAGACTCGCATTTTTATACCTTTTATACATAATTGCTTTTCTAGTCAAACTTGAGAAATTAGGGAGACATTCAGAAAGCAGATCAGAATATTGAAAAAAATGAAGAAAATACATTTCTTCTGTTCTTCCCCCTGAATTGCTGCACAGTGTTTTCACGAGTTCCTAGGTAGTACTAGGTCAAGAACTGGAAAGCTGAGCCAGCAACAGGTATTGCTTTCTACAGCTTAATGAAAAAGGAGATTCTGTATCTTAATTAAAGAAATTTGCAACAAGGTAACATAGCATATCTTAATGTACACCTGCTCTGCAAATACAGTGTGAGCGCAGAGTGGAAAGCCATAACCTGGCACTCAGAGGCTTCTTAATTTAGGCATCAAAAACAGTAGTGAAGGGGTGGTACTGTCTTATTAGAAGGCTTTCATCCAAGCAAGAAACCTGGCAGGCTAGAACAGCCCCTGCTTATGTCCATTATGCTACCAGCACCCTATGTAGCTATGACTGTGTTAAAGCTACATTGACTGTAGTGATCACCACCACAGTTGTTACTGCAATGAGGTTATCTCCTAAGAACCAGCAAAAGGCAGCTAATGCAACCCTTATGGTAGGAGATCCATTTACATTTTCACATATGATGGCTTCCCCTACAGGCTTCTGTGTAACAACATGCAGAGGTTGTAGTATCAAAGAAAAACTAAGAATATGGGTTCTACACGTCAAACCTTTGCAACTGGACAAGATGAGTGATGCCATCTGAAAAAAATATGTGGCAACATCAGAAACAGTTGTACATCCCAAGGAATGGCTGCTTTTTACAAGTAACTCAACTTGCTTTAAGTACCTTGCAGTCTCAGATTTCTGTATGTACAACAGACAAAAACTATGCTAAAAGTAAGTGGGTGAAGAGCTGGGTGAGATATCTGCAAGGTGTTTCCTTTACCCTGAGAAGGTGGTTCTCAGAATGATGATACTGCAGAAGGGATTTGCAGTGTCATCTGTAACAGCAGAAATGTCTATTTGCAATATTGAATATTCTGCAGCATAATAGTTCAAGGGACCTTGCTCAAAGCAAAAAACACTGTGGGCATTGCTTCAATAAGATACCGACTCCTGAGACTCTGGAGAGTTCTCCTCATGACAGAGTTTACACATGGCATATAACTACCCAGGCAAGCTGCTGCTTTTGGATTTGCTCCTCATCAGACAGCACTTGCAGATGGCAAAATACAGAGCACAGTTTACATAAAGAAGTCTAGCAGATGTCAGGAAACTGGATTTTGCAGAGTAACTTTTAAAGGTGAAGGAGTCAGTTTTTCTGGCACTGAAAAATGGGGAAAAATTTAGAGATAAAACCAAAACAGTGGTAGGCTGTTGATAAGGAGGCAGAAAGAATGCTTGGACAGACCACCTGGAGATGGCAACCAAGCTACTGGCCAGTATTTGGTCCCCTCATTTGCCAGCTGGGAGGATCACCTTGCTGACAGAAAAGAGACCTGTACTCGGTAAGACAAGCAGCACAACTCTCTATAGCAACAGCCAACTGCTGTGTAGTTTTACAGCTTGAGTTCACCTTACAGCTGTAACTTTACAAACATATATTGCCTAGTACCCACTGCCAGACAGATGTGTAAATCCAGTGTTTTACTCCCTAACAACATCCTATTTTGGCTACAATGAAAAAGCCTGTTCTGCTGGATGTTCTTATTTCACCAGAAAGTGATTTGAGATAATTTAAAATATATTCACACATGACTCAAACACTGTTGAAGTAAATTACAGTTTTCCACTTACACTGGAATAATTAGTACACCGTAGCCTCCCAAACTGACACGCAAAATAGATGGGGACTTTTTCATCTGTGTCCACATGTACCCCTACTAAAAATAAATACAAAGCACAGCTTGTGACTAAGAAATACCTACTTAAATCTGAAGTTGGCTTAGCACCATTTTGAGAGAGATGTTATGAATATTTCATATACTTCTCAGAAACCATCACTACTGTTGTACACCCAGAAAATCTTGACTAAGCACACACAAATTAAAAATGCATTTGTTATTGAAATGAACTGGCATCAACCCTTCAACACAGACCTCTGTTAGGAGCCAAACAGGAAATCATTCATTTAATGCTTGATTATAGGAATGACTGAATCACAAAGCAACAAACACTTCCTCCAAAATAAGAAGATTCTTGAATTGCAGCTGTCACACCATCCAGCAATTATATTTGGATGATATTTCCAGCTTGTGCAATGGCACTAGCTGGCTGGTACATAATGCTGAAAAAACCCCAAAGTGTCTTTAATGCCAGTGTCTTATCTCCCAAAATAGTGCAGTCTGCTTTCTGCCTTGGTAGCAGATAACAGTTCAAGCTACAGTAAAGGCCCACCATGCAATTTCAGTATGTTTTACACATTCAGAGTCTTGGTCTGACTTTTTTTTTTGCTTCTTTGGGGTGAAAAGATAACATTCCCAGATGGAGAGAAACTTTCCATTATACATGGCAGTCCTCTGGAATCAACAGACTGAAAAGAGACCAGACTGTGATTTCAGTTACAGTAACATGAATGTAGAACAGCTTCATGAGAATTTGGCATGCACCATCCTGCTTTTAATACAAATTATTCAATTATTTTAATGGGAGATATTTTTAAAAAGCCACCAATGATGACATTGTTTTATGCTCCTCTCCAGCAAATGTTGAAGTTACCTGAGAAAATAAGGCATTTTTTCCTCTTATCTTACCTTAATGCTTTTTGTGTGTATGTACAAAAATACAGTTCTGATGCTTGTCTGGGATGGGGAGACAGAAATGAAGATACGAAACATGTTTAGATGGTAACAGTTTTGAACTGAAGTACTGATATAAGAAGCAAATTTGAAAAATAATAGGCAGGAAGGACAGTGAAGTGAAGGAGATATGATTAATACTCTGGACATTTCTTACAGTATAATCACATGATAAATGTAGATAATATTGTCAGTCTCATATCTTAGTATTCCAGTGTAAGTGTTCCTGCTTTCCAGAATCTAATACAGTTTTTCTGTTCATTGTGTAGAAAACCAAACAGAAAATTGGTAGAATCATAGATGTTTTAACGTTATAAGCAATGGTACTGAAGGATAAAGACCATGGTAAACAATCCAAATATTTTTCACAGTGGTGCTAATCCTGAAGAGCTTCATCAGAATTGCAAAGTGAAACTCTTCTTTACAAGGAGCTGTGGAAGTCTTTCTAAGTGAAGTGTCACTGGGAGAACTTTTAGAAGAAATTAATAGAATGGACAGCAGCAAACTGCTAAGACCAGACAGTTTTCTTCCTTGAGTTCCTCAGGAAATCAAATATGAACACAGTAAGTGTGACATGTAAATTAGGTAAGATAGAAAAGTGGGAGATTGTTGCCACAGGCCCCCAGCCGGGGAATAATTAGCATTGACTCCATGATTGCAGAAGGCTGATCAATTGCTTTATTATTATCTTCTTATACTATATTATACTATACTTATATTACAGTATATTACACTAACAAGAACTATCACTAACCAGCTAAACCAGCTAACTAGAAAAACCCATGACTCTCTCCTCAGAGTCCCGACACAGCTGTGGATCCAATTGGTCAATGAATCCAAACAACCATCACCAAAATCCAATCAAGCAATCACCTTGGGTAAACAATCTCCGGAACACATTCCACATGCGCACAAACACAGGAGCAGCAACAAGTGAGATAAGAATTGTTTTGATTCTCTTTTCTCTGCTTCTCTCACAGCCTTCCCTGGGAAAATGCCTGGGAAAGTCTGTGCCTGCTCTCTGTGGCCAGAGAGCTGTTGCCATAGGAGATGGAAAATAGAAGGTTGCTATTCTTTAGAGTCTGAAAGTCATCTGGGAATTACAGACCAGTAAGCCTTGTTCCCATCCACCAGTCTAGGAACAGTTATCTAGAGTAAAGCTAGAAATCGGAGACCTAGAATAGAAGAGAGATGAGAGGAGAATCATCCTGGGTTTGAATTCAATGAATGAAGATGCTTGTTCCAAGTTGGCATCTTCAGAGTTCCACAACTCCTGAGTTAAGGTCATTGGAAGAATTAAAATTACATTAGATAATTAGATGTGATTATACTCTAGTGGAATAACAACATGTAGAAATAAAAAAGCAATGCCCCATACATAAACAGAGGGATGTAGCATTACCTATTGTCTTCTTCACAAAAACACAGTCAAAAAAGGTTGACCATAGGGAAATGACAAAATTTGCTGACTGCAGTCAAAACTAAAGGCTGACTGCAAAGAGCTACAAGAATTCTTATGATACTAAATGATGTGTGACAAAATTCAACATTGATAAGAGCAAAAAAGACATTCAGGAATAGGCAGCCTAACTTTACACACTTAACAGCTGTATTAGTCATTCCCACTCAGATGATAGTGCTTGGAAACTCTGCAGAGAATTATCTGAAAACATCATCCTAATGCTTGAGGCAGTAAAAAAAGGCAACAGAAATCTGAAATTAGTAGGAAATATATACAGCCCCTTTGTGCTAGTATAATAGTCTACAGATAACACAAGTTTGGGTATCCATCTACAAAGAGATATATCAGAACTGAAAAAATTATGAAAAAATGAAAAAAGAATGACTAAAGGGATGGGGTTTGCAGAGAAATAAAGAATAATAGCAGAACTTAATTTTTTTTTTGGTCATCTATTCTTTTATAGCAAGGTCCTGGTTCCCCTGATATTCACAAAAATACACAGTAACTGTCATCTAGGCTGTGCACTGCGTAAACCAGACCGTTCCCTCGGAGGAAAATCAAGGCACAAAGCAGGACAGACAACACCAATACACATATTCTACACATCCTCTGCTGGGAGCTACACCAGACAGGGCTTCCTTGGCCTGGCATAGCCCTTCAACGAATCCCCACAGCCCTGGCATGCTTCCAGACCCAGAGACGAGAGGAAACCCATGGCACAAGCACTTTTGCCCTCTGAAAGCATGAGGTGGCCTTTGGCAGCGCTGTGAGCTCCTGCTCTCCTGCAGTGTGGTCATGACCCGACCTGTTGCTACAGGCGGGGGCCATTACCAGCACAGAGAGATGCAGCACCAGCCCCACGGGCCACGCTGCAGCAAGCCCTGCTACAGCAAGGACAGAATTCAACAGGGAACACAACAGAGGTCTGCGAGACCATGTACAGTCATTGACTCACTCACAAAATGCCAGAGATAAAGGGCACCCAACAAAATGGTCAGGGTGCAACTGAAAAAAGGGTGCTTTTGTGCACAATGTCTTTCTTCATTGTGGAATTGTCTGCATGAGATATCCATTAAAACTAAATTTGGTTCCAACAACACAAAGGATAAATCCATATGGTTTGATTTGAATGCAGCTTTTAGCTTATGAATTTCTGAGTGCTGCAATCTGATTTCTTAAGTCAGGAGTCAGATAAATAGTTGCTTACCCTGCTTCTTGCATGTAACACAACCGTTGAGTACAAGAAAAGATACTGGACTACTGCGGACTTTGGTTTGATCTATTATGTCTGCCCTGGAGCATATTTCTTTTTAAAACGTGTTTAATGAATCAGGAGAAAACACCCTTGATCCCAACACACAAAATGATACCATTATCTAATTGTCAGGAAATGTGCAAAGGCAGCTGATTTGCCTTTGAAAGAAACTTGAATTTTATCTCCTTATCATGCAAGTCAGGGGATTTTTCTTGCATGATTAAATCAGACCTGTTAAGTAATACAGCGTTCAACACTGACATCTAAAATTACAAAAATTGATTCAGGTTTCATGGCCTGTGTAGTGCTGGTTGCAAAAGTAGCTTACTAGCTAGCGTGGCATCCAGGCTTAGAACCCTTTTTCAACGCAGGCTTCAGGAATTTTCACTCATTAATTTCAGAGAATACTAAGACTTCTTTTACTTTGTTTCTTTCAGTTCTAGGAAGTACAAGAGTGTGTGCTGTATTTCATGTTGGACAAATCTTAATTAGTATTAATTGCTTTCTGCCAATGCAGTATGTGAAGTGACAGTGGAATGTGAACCTGAAATCTGAAATTCTGCCCAGTGTTGGGTTGTGACCTGACTGTAGATGGTTTTTTAACAGAATAAAGTCAACTTGTTCTGCAGATATTGACAAATACTTCACAAAAGAACCACAGAAATAATGCAAATCACTGCTCTGTGGCAATTACAAGTTTATTCAAAGATGACACTACCTTGAAATATTTTTCTGAAGGTTATCAAAATGCTGTTATGTTGTTATAAATACATTTATTAAAATATTACTGCTGTAGCTTCAAATTTCACATATAAGTCAGGGAAAAAAAAACAGTTGAGTGGATAACTCTACCTAAATATTCTTCTGTTCCAACTTTATCCTGGCTTTTTTTTACATCAGTACGATTTGTATGATTTATTTTTGTGAACTTTCACTTATTTCTGTTGCATAATAGCAATAGATGTCAGTCTATTTCTACCATCATAATTAGTTGCTGTGGAGATGGCTGAAATATCATGAATTATTATAATTGCAAATGAGGAATAAGCAGCAGGAAAAGATGACATTGATAATGTGCAAATATTGCAAGGTTCCTTGAAACTAGTTGACTACAAGGTATTTGAATTTGCCATAATAACAAGGAGGCTTACAGAATAAGGGGTGGTGTACATTTCAGATGAATACACTATGAAAAAACACAACAGTTACATATGATGGCATCTTAAATTTAGCTTAACATTAAAGCAAAATTATCATACAACCCACACATCTTCTGATTTTGTCACATATAGTTTTGCTGAAGGACTATAGAAAAGCCATTTGTGGTATTCACCTTTATTACTATGAGGCAAAACCACCACAGCAGTAATCCATAAAATCAGTAGGTGTTATCCTGAACTAATCTTCTTTGGCAGATAAACGAAGGAGAAACAGGTGTTCAAGTATCTGCATGAAGAGCAGCTAGAATTATTCCTTTGACACCGTTCTTTAAAAGGCAGGAATCACACTCTATCTTCCACTGGAGACTAATGAACCTCTTGGAGGGAGAAAAGACTAAGTAGACAAAAATAAAATTCCTGATGTACTTTTTTATAGCAGAAGTCCTTCACATCGTGTTGTCTTTTGTTGCAGGGCTGCCTGGCAGTCCAATCTCACCTCAGAGCTGCATTAAGCGACTGAGTGTAATGATGCTGCCTTCATACAGACACGGTGTGCACTCCCAAAATGACAGCATTATTAAATCTTTGCCTTTTCTGCCTCAGTAGCATGAAGCAATTGTCCTAAATTGAAAAAAAAATCCCAAAATGATGTTTTGATGAAGAAACAAACTTTTAAAAGCTTGACTGAACTAAATACTGAGTTAAATATTCTCTTTTGTTGTTCAGAGCTGTTGTTGCATTCTGAAATATGAAGGGAAAGTGAGAAGCATTAAGGGAAAGTGAGAAGCAGCTCTCTGTAAAACAAGATTTCTTACCCTTTCTGAGCACAGCTGAGTGACTGATATCAAGATTATAGTCCCAAGATTTCCATGCCATTATTTGCATAGCTTTTTAAACACCAAACCAGTCTCCTGGCATCTTATGAAGATAATATGGTTTGACTTATAGATGGCTGAGCTCCAGAATATCAATGTATTTTTACTGATTGAGCAACCAAACACCAAGTGTTTTTGGTATCAACAAAACTCCTCAGTTCAAAGGCACTGGAATGGATTCTATGAGGGTGAATGAGCATATTCCATTCTGACCCACCCTATGTTCAGAGAGCTCTTATCAGCCTCTTAACAAGGCAAAACCTAAAACACACTCCACTGCTATCTTATCCATCTATTGCACCTTTTCAAGGCACTGTTGCTGATGCAATACTCTGATAATTAGGCTAATTTGATGTGAAACCTCTTGCTTTTTAACTCAGCAGTTAATTAAACAAATGAATATAAAACCGAAAATGCATCTGGTTTGGAAATTTTCTTCTCTGTGTTGGTCAAAGTAAAGACTGCACATCTCCCATCCTTTCATAAAGGCTGGGTAGGATGTGCAGTGTCTGCTTTTTACTTTTACATGCCAAATAAAACCATAACACACAGCTGCACACTGAAGTATTACACATTGATACAGCTCTGAGGGATTATCTTAAATATTTTGGAGGTCAAATACCCTTTTTAATGTTGTTTGTTAGACCTCAAGGAGGAGTCAGGAAAGTGTGTCTGCTAACCACAGAACTGTAGAATGGTTTGGGTTGGAAGGCACCTTAAAGATCATCTAGTTCCAGCTCCCTTGCCATGGGCAGGGACACCTTCCACTACATCAGGTTACTCAGAGCCCCAAGTACCACTGAAGGAAAATATTCAGTCAGCGTTATATATGGAGTGGAATTGGACATATTTAGAACAGGTTTACTGCCTTGGCAAGGGACAGAAGAGAAATAAATAAATATGATTTTACATTTAATGACTCTGCATTTATTTAGTCAATTGATAGATAGGGATATGCCAGCTGGCTTCCCCCATCTCAACATATTATAGTGAGTTCTGACTTTGTTTCAAGAAAAAAAATAAAGGTCTGACTTAGGTAATTAATTACTACAATCACAGAACCAAATCCTGCTCTCATTACCTCTTTAAATCTTAGATGAAAGATTCACTAGAGCTCATGTGCTTACTGCAGATATAAATTGATGCAGCAGGGTGCCCGTATTTTTGCATAACTTAATTTACTCTAAACAATAGTGTAAGTTGACAGTTTAAAAAATAATTCAAAGAACAAGAGCCTCTTCTTTAAAAAAAAATCAATTTCAGTTGCTTATCCTATTTGAATTTTTTCTTAGTACACAAAAAGGTCTGAGAAGAGATAGAGGTAATCAATAGTTTCATACTGTTGTTTTCATTCCATCTCAGAAATATCAGCTAAAAAGATGCTTGTTTACCTCTGGTTTTATTAATGACCTCTTAAGGGATTGAAAGTACATTTGTTGTGTAATGTAACTGGACTTCCTAAATTTCTTCTCTTTCCCCAAAGAGCTAATCATATGTGTTTATGTAATTGACGCTATGAAAACCAAACTTTTGCACAGATTGGGTAACATTTTTTGCCACTCTTTTCTGGAGAGGACATAAGTTGAACTACTTGGAATAATTGTATTCCAGAGCAGATAAGAATCGGTAGTTTTTATATGCATGCGAAAATGCAAATACAAATACATAATAACCTCCATCTTCCTTGTAAATGTAAGAAAATGGAAACAGAAGTCCTCTTCCCACTGAAGGTCACTTTTACCAAAGATCAGACACCAGAGCTCAAAGGAAAATCTGTGATGCATTTGATTTCCGACATTCTTTATAAACAAGAGGTTTTTAGGTTTTTTTTTTTCAAGTGACTTTTTGATTGTGTTCTGCTCTATCCCTTTCTTTGGGCCTGACACATTGCAAGAAGAGCAATCACAGTAACATAAGCATTAGGTGCAGGCTCTGACAACCAAATCAAACTTTAAAAAAAAAATCAACTGACACATTAAAATTGCTTTTGGTATTATCTTTCATCAGAAGGACAGTAATACATCCTGAGCCTATATAAACAGATTACTCAGCCACCCCTGAAGTGCAGCCAGTACTGAAGTGGGAAGCAATAATTGTGATGTGGTAGCAAACACAGCACTGCGACTCTTGAGGGAAGGAAAAAAACCATGATCAGTTGAAATTTCAGGGATAAAGTACGAATGGGGAAGGCTGAAATAATTGCCCCAGGTGGAACTTGATCTAAAGGCTAAGTTAGTGTTCTTATTTTTGAGGAAATTTCAAAGTTATCTTCATTGACTCAAGTAGTTCTTGAAGCCTGCCTTCCTCTGAAACATAATCCTTAGGAGAATGATTTTCCTTTGTTCATAGTTTAACTTAGAGAGTACACTGGATCCAGTCACTAACACTTTCCAGAGCTCTGCTGCTTTCCCTAGAAAGAACGTAAATCCCAAGGGAGAAAGAAACACGAAGAACCTAGCCTTCACTATGCAGCAAGAGCAAAACCTTTCAGAGATGCACAGACTCTGCATTATAATATCCCTGTGCTGAAGTAGGAGACCATGCTCCTCCTCCCTATGGCTTGGACCTAAACAAAACCAGTCTAGGACTGGACAGGTACACTGGTAGTGGCTGCAAAGGAAGTCTTTACTTTCATGATGTACAAACCTAAGTGCACAGAACAGGTACCAGAAGCTGGGAGAAAAAAAGGACCAGCTTAGATATTTTTAAGAGCTTTCTAAAAAAAGGCTGTATATGAATTTTGATGGAGAAAAGAGATTAAGAAAGCCTGTTTGGTGAAATCTTGATTATTTATGAATTTGCCCTTGACACAGTTCATCAGCTTACCATGCTTGGAAAGCAAACGTCTTGATAATCCAAGAAAGATTTCCAAGCTTTTCCCAAAGTGTGTGTGTGTAGGAAAATATGATAAGAGTTCAGCTTTCTAGAAACGATGAATAAATAAATATATAAATATGGGAATTTTCCTTCTGGCCAATTTTGCTAATAGACTATTTTGCTTTGCATACTGCTATAGTCATTTAAAGGTATCCTCATATTCACATGGAACTGTGTACTGTAGCTTTACTCAAAGTGAGTAATGAAGAGCACCAGCATCAGCGGGAGTTCATTGACTGTGGACTAATTTTTTATAGGAGGAACATGTGCCTGCTTATATTGCAGGGTGCAAAATGAATATGAAAGAGTTGCTCATTAACTTAACGACAAAGGTATGGCATAGGGCCAGCCTTTTCTATGCCACCAACACTGGCAGACTTTTAACCACACTTCCTAGAGTGGACAGGTGATGTTTTTCACAGTATCACAATATTTATTATGGCTCGTAAAAAAAAAATTAGAATGATTTCAAAAGAATAGTTCCTCAAGCCAGTTTTTATGAGTAAAATAAAATAAAATAAAATAAAATAAAATACTTCCTTTAAACTGTAAAATCCTGAAGCTTTGGAACCTGACAAGAGGATGAGTCTGTCTTAAAGGCTGATTGTAGCCAAACAAATTTTCAAATCCCAGGTGAGCTAGGGTCTTCTTACCAGGAAGACCACACCCAAGAAGAATCAGGAAGGTGTTCAGGAAGGTATTCAGTTTTTCAGGAAGGTGTTCCTTTCTCATTCTTTGATTCTTTTCCTCTCCTTCAGCTCGTGAAAATATGCAGTAACTACATACAGGATGACTGGAGAAGGAGGGAGGAAATTGCCTTACCAGGCTGCTAAAAGTAGTTGCTTATTAGCTTTCTTAAATCTGGGTTTGAGTACTCATTTTCCCCAGACTCCCCAGTTTCCGTAAAGTTCCATGGGGTTGTTTTGCTGGACTCATAAATTACAGCACAACCAATTCTCTTACTCTGCGAGGTGCTGCGCTGTAATTAATAAATCATTTGAATTTCAACAGCAGCTTCTGTCAAGGAAGATCAAAGAGCCCAAATATTAGAGTATTGTGTTAACATCCTCTCTCTTGCATACTATTCCTATGGGAAATCTAAGGCAGACTCCACATCTGTGCTTGATCCACAGAGGAAGCTCCCTCGCCACTCTTCAGCAGCTAATGCCAGAGGATGGAGAAACCTGCCCTCCTGCCCCATAGGTCTTGTAGGATGGAGATCATTGCTCTCTGCCCCATAGGTCTCGTAGCAATAAGCACCAGGATGACAACACAAAAAGTCTGCCCCTCACAAAGGCCTCTGTTCCTTAGGAAGTGGGAATACAACTTGTATTTTTCCTACTACTCCCAGCTGATAATCAGAGTTGTGACTCCCATAATTTCCTGTGGAGGAAGGAACTACTTGTACTGGTGGAGTGGTTACCATCACTATCTGATCACTTTGTTGGTTGGATCCATAAAGCTGGCTAATAACTAAAAAAACAAACTACCTACATCTCCAACTAAACTAGTTTCATACACACCCTGGAAACTATAGGTTTGCAGGAGTTACTCTTTTGAACTGAAAGCAGTGTTTCACTTGAAATTAATTGAACTTGGGTAAGTAAAAATATCAGGCTCACTCTGAAAATATTACAAATGCCATCTCCAAATGTACAAGTAAACCACAAATCTTGCTGGGAAAACTGAAACATGATATTTTTCACATGAGTACTCATTTAAGGGAGGAAAATAAGCCTTTAGCCTTAATAAGTTCTGTTGCAGCTAGTTGAAAACTATCATCTTCCCTACAGACTTTAACATTTGTGATGACTTTGCTTTCTCCAGTAGAATTTAAATGAGGAAGAAATGGCTTCAACATAAATAAATAAAAAGTTTAAAATGTCTAAGAAGCTCTTATCATCAAAGAGTTGATTTAAGAAATACCTTAGCAAGCCTCTTTTTAATTAGAAATATTAACCTTTCTGCTTGGAAATAAGCAAGCATACAACAGTGATACCCTGAGATAGGTTTGTGATGAGAGGTTCACTTAAAAGGAACCCAGTTTAAATGAGATAAGAGATAAGGTATTGTCATAATACGAATTGCTTTCCTTTAAGATTACATTGCCTTCATCTAACATTTTTATTTAAAAAGACCCTGTCACATATCCCTGTCTGAGTATGAATGCTCAGGGCAAATGCTCCCACAGTGTAATTTACTATTGAATTTAAGGAAGCGAATAATGGCAGATTTTATTAGTCCAGCAGAACAACCTTTAGACAGGTTTAGTTAGCTGAACTCTATTCATCAAGGACATTTTGTAAAGTGGTAGAAGGTCAAACTCCTTAAAGGCAACCTCCTTTCACTGGGAAGAACGCACTGATTATTTCCCTGTCTGTAGCACTGTTATTGGGGTGGTTAACAGAAATACTCTGAAGCTTTATAATTGTGTTCAATTGGACCAGGATCCAAGTCCATGAAGATAAAAATAACTAAGCCCAGCTTTCACCTGATATCACCTATGATTTTTTTCACTTGGAAACAGCACATCTTGCTGATTATTAGCTACAGCCCCTTGCCTTGCTTTAGTACCTATTAGTAAGAATATCTTAAACATATTATAAACTTAAACCCATGCTATTTTGAATAAATTTATTATTATTCTTCCTGATAGAATGAAGCCATGCAGCTCACATCAACACAACTGTTGCAATCCTTTTTTTCTGTTGAAATAAAAGAATTCAGGAAAACAGAATGTTTTGAAATCCAGAGAGAATGTTTCCCAAAATTCTTACCAAAACATCTCTGGAATAAAGGCATTTAAGGGCTCAGGAACTTGTTTTCACATTTTAAATATAAATGGTATCTTTTACTTAAACACCATAGCATTTATCTTCTGGACTGAGGTGTGTATATCTGCACTAAAGTTTGGACAACAGGGAAAGAGCACTGAAGAGAACAAAAAGAACCTGAAACTTCATCAGCCACATTGAGCCCGTCTGAAGTTCCAGACTACTTTTATACAAAGACGCTCCTTTTGCTTTTTCAGTGCTGGCTGATGCCTGCTGGAGCTGCATCCTCTTCTCTAGTCTTTTATGCTTTATGGGTGAGGATGAAAAAACTAACATGTGTTCATTGCCTGCAGGAGGTCACAGACCTGATTTGGCTCCAGGACATTGTTGCGGTACAGGCACAGAGAGGACAGAAGTGACTAAATCTTACATGGTTGTGTTGGTGAAGCAAATAAATCCTAATAATCTGCTCCGTGCCCCATATTGGGAATCTGCTGCTAAGAAAGTGGAGATAAGCTCTGTCCCATGCTCTTGAGGGTCTCAGAGAAGTAGCTGGAAGATGAACAGTGCTGATTACAACAAAGCTTGGTAAAATACTGTTGTCCCTGCAACTGGATCATGATGGCCTGGTACCTGGAGCTGTAAGTTTGAATCTCCAGTCCTTGCACTGGGAATTTGCACTCTGTAGCCCTGAAAAGGCTAGTAAAATTGTTTATTAGCAGCCTAACATCATATTCTGAGTAGAAATGTATTCCAACATAAAGCACAATGCACTGGTGATCCCACCCATTGGGATGACAGATCATGGATTTGATTATTTACTAGAAATATTCTAAACTTACACTTTTTCAAATATTTTCCATGGGGTTTGAGGAAAACAGGATAAAATAGGGATGAAAGGGGGTAGCTACTTAAAAAGCTACTTTAGAGGCAATCTGTACTTCTATTAGACTGTACATATATGTGAGATCCCGCCCCTTCCATCTTGGTACACCTTCCTGAAACAATCTGTCTTTAAAATGTGACAAACAGCTAAGCAAGCATTACATAAAAAGATGTTGGCAGACTGCTTTTCTTTTTCCCTGTAAACTTTTGCCACATAATATTAAATACAATTATAAAGCATTCTCCAGATTAAATGTTAAAGAGGTCTAATGCTCCATCTCTTACTTCCGGCAATGAAGAGTTTAATCTAATTAGAGCCGTGAGCTGAATGTGTCTGCTGGTTCTAATCCTCAGCAGTTTTATTGTTAGGTTATGCAATCCTAATTAAAGATAATTTTAGACAACAGTAAATTTTAATGAGAGAAAAATATACACAGTGTCCTTGTGGGTCTGTTTAAGAATTATTTTTAAGGTTTATTTTTAGCCAGTAGTTTTCCATATATAAGATACAACTACATTCCCTCAGAGAAATCTCATTTCAATATTTGCTATTGTAGTGCTGTCACTGTGTGTTTGCAGTTTGAATGCTACTTCCTAAAATCAAGACTTACTTCAGTGCTGATCAGTACATTAAAATACAGTGATATAACACACAGCCTGTGCTTCTTGATTCTAGAGTTCAACTTAAAAGGTCTTAATTTTCAAAAAGTTTTAAATATCTACAGTCTTATTCTCTGATAAGCCATCTCACAAATATGAGTGTTGAAAAACAGTGTTTCAGAAAACCTACATCATGACACTCCAGAGAAGATACGTTTCAGTTTTATTTTTAGGAAGTGAAGAAAAATGTCATAGAATTTCATCCAAAGCTAGCTCTCAACACCATGCTTTCCCCGTGGGGTGCTGCAGAAACAGTAATTTTGGTAAGAGTGACAGAATTATTGTAACTGTCAGGGAAACACTTTAGTCCCCTACAGATGCCTTAGGGCACTCAGGAAGACCTAGCTGTTTGCCTGCAATGATCTAAGACCACAGCCAGAATAGAACCAGAGGAAATGAAGCAGGAGATGTATAATTTTTCTTCCAGTATGCCAGCTTTTTATTTTTAAACTAAACAGGAGTTAAAAAAAAAGTATTGACAAAAGTTGAGCTTGATGTTATTATTCTGTGAATGACAACCACAGTTGGAGATATGGATCTACCAAAAGATATTCTAGATGGTTGCAGCAGGGAGTAAGGAGGGAATATTTGCCTATTTTATTGTCCACTGTAGTGAGTGCATTATTGCCCAGAAAAGTAGCTGCAGGGGCTGTGTCCAGCACTTTGAATTCAAAATATAAGCATTACTGGCCTTAAGGGGGTGAAAGTGCTCTAAGAGGACAAAACTGTCCTCTTGAATTCACTTTGTCCTTCTATGGATGCATGACAAAAACTGTCTGCTAAGAGCACGCCTAAAGCAGTCAAGTTTGCTGCTCTCTAAACTTTTTTTTTTCAGCTGGTGTGGAGAATATCATATTCCTATTAGCCTACACCTCTGAGTACTGGGGGCTCAGCTGTGAGAGACACCAATTCAGGATGTGCCTCCAGGGCACAGGCACAGAGGGATGACCCAGCTGCATGCCCAGATCCAGGCTGGCACTCCCCTGCTGCTGCTGGTTTAATGCCATTGGCAGCACAGGAGTGGTGAGGGTTGCAGGCACTTTTGTGGATAAAGAAGGAAAGGGAGGGAGAAACTGCTTGAGGAAGCATGCATAAATGAAGAGGAGAAAACAAGAAAGAGCAAGAGCCAAAGAGAAATTCATGGTCCAGTTTGAAATGGTGAGGCAATACACAGTTAACTCGCTCACTGGCACAAGACCCTGTCCAAAACATTATTCTGCTCTAAGCTCACACAAAGGTTCCACAAGAAACCTCTAGGCTTGCACAGACTTTTAATGTAATTTTTTTAAGGCCAGCTGGGCTTAATATGAAATTAATGAAAAGCTTTCTCAGGTTAGATTTAGTAACATGAACATGAATTTTTGTGTCCAAATTTCTAATTCTATGATGTCTGCATTTTACATTTAGGAAGAGCACACATCACTGCCATGCTGTGGACTCCCTGAAGAGCTGATGAATAAAGCAACAGAAATTGGTGAGATGCCTACAGTAAATCATTCGTGTGCCTTCCTGGTTCTCTTGTCAGGCAGATAAGAAATCTGAGCTATTACAGTGGAAGAAGTAAGGCATTTCAAAATATTTTTTTTAACCATGTATTTCTACAAGTAACATCCTTGTAGGTGTTTTGTCACAACCAGTGCCAATAATAATGATATTCTTTTTAGAGAAATGAAAGCCTCAAGTTATAGCAAATACAACATAGCTAATTAAGATTAATACCCTAAAAAAAAAGTTCCAATTTATTTTTCATCTTTGACCTGGTCATCTTCTTTATAACTATGTCTTCTTGCCAACCTCAGGATGGGGAAGACAATTGCCTGGCTTGAATTTGAAGTCAAAATAAAATTGTAGGCTAATTCTTGTCAGATGCTAGACAAGAACTAAGTCTAAAATCTGAATTTGAAAGTCAAGTCTGTTTTATATGGTAAACATTGAACAGGGGGCTTTATCACAGGTTTTAATTTATCTTTTGTGTCACCTTTTGTGACTACCAGTTTACTATTCTCTTATGGGAACACAGCAAATAAAAGTTCTCTCTTTGTAAGACTTAGCAGACAAATGACAAGATAGAGGTGGGTTACAGATAATTGTCTGTCTGTGTTTAATTGCACTACAGCTACTTTAATGATAGAGAATAGACTCCTAAGATAAATAGCATAACTAGGCTGTTATGAGAAATCTGCTTGACTTTTCAAATACCTTAATAATAAATCTAGGCTGGAGGAAGTTAACCAAGGTTTTTGCTGACAGGGTTCCCAGAGCCTGCAAGCTTCTCTCTCTTTCTGTCTAGGGCTCGAGCACTGAATATTGTCATGTCAAATATTTGAGCCTTAACTCATTTTATATTCATATTTTGAAATAAATTTTCAGTTAAAAAAAATCTCAATTTAAATTAGTTACTAATGGGACCAGGTAGAAATAGCTTTTGATTAAACAGGCATGTTCTTCATATTTCTTATAGCCAGCTGCCTATAGCTAGTTTCTTTGCCAATAATAATTCCATCACAGAGAGGACCTTGGGCCTTCAAAGACTTGTTCAGTGACTGAGCAACTTAACCACCACTTAAACAGCTTCAACAGAGGCTGACCAGGTTTTGCCTTTTTGACAGAGGCGGTCACACGGCTATTTTCAGTTCTAGGGCATGCTGGAATCACTAGGTGAAGGTTTACATTAATGTTCAGGGCAGAAAGGCTGAGCAGCAAGGTTTACTGAACAAATCCTGAAAGGCTGGAAAGGCCAAGGGGAATGCCGGGGTGAAGGTCTTGCTTTGCAGAGAGGCATGGTGATCTACAAGCACACACAGAACATGTCACTGGCAGCAGCAAGTGAGCATTCCCAGGATAACACCCCACTGAACACCGCTATGACAAAGCCCCTGCCTGCCTCAGGCAGGCTGCACATGTGGAGATCTGCAGAAATGAGGAGCCACTCTGCACTGCATGGCAGGTTGGCAGCAGAGCTCAGAGGATAATGTGGTTTTCTGATTCCCAGCCCAGCTGCTTAGTCATCACTCTGACTTTAATCAACTTCAAAGTACAATGGTGAACAAAATTCAGAAGTAAGTCCCACCCTTGCTGCAATTTCTGCCAAAAATGACCTCCTGCTACAAATTTAAGCAGTTGTGTAAGTGTGGCAAAAAGCCTTTGGAGTAGACAGTGCAAACTCTGCAGAAAGAGGAGGGAATGACTGGTGAAAGAGCCCTCTTAGTGATTTGTGTGAGTGGGTAGCACCTACTGACCAGAGGCCAGACTGGGAGCAAACAAATACGATTTAGATCATCACCTTAAACTTATGCATGAGAATAACTGAGCTCAGCTGAAGAGGAAGGAGATCTCAGACAAGACAGGAGGTGTCTTGACTACCCTCCATTTGCCACTAGCAAGGTTCCAACATTGGCTTTGACTGCTCTTGTCTACTGCTCTCCTGGGCTCCCTTTAGAACTAGCAATATTAATGACTAATATAGCCACATGAGGGAGATTTCCTTGCTGAATTTCATCTGCACAAAATTTGTCTGGTTAAGATGAATGGTTTCTCGAGAGCTATATTCTGTACTGAGCACTTCTTAAATACAGAAAGCTGTACACTTATCATGCACTGCGTAGGTAAAACCTGCAAAAGAAAATTAATCTTGGAAATGGAAATAAAAATATCTCCAGTGATTTAGAAAGTCTTGCCTGTCACTGTTATTTCTACAGCCTACATATATTTCCTACATATTCCAACAGAGCAAAAAAAATAAGCACACTGATTTTTTAATACATTTATTGAAGCAGTCTAACATCCTTGAACTGGTGTGACTGAAGCTCAACAAATCTTTCCCCTTCCCCCACTGTCTTCATTCTCCATTGAGGCAAATTATGGAGAAGTTCACTCAGAGCAGTGCACATGTGTGTGTTGCAGAGTCTGTGCTGGGTAGTAGTCAGCTGTGATTGAACCCATCACCCAAAAGCTGGTGAGTCACACAATCATTAGCAAAGGGGCTGTTACAAAAATGAGGCTGAGATATGAATTAGGTCAGTAACAGTTTAGACTTAATTTTGTTTCAAATGGCCTGCATTATACTAGGTGTGAATCAGATCTGTGTGCAATGAGGCTAAGGCTCTGGTGACAGGATTTGGTAAATCCTGTCCATTTATTTTACGTCAAATATCTCTTCCCATATAAAAGTATGGACACATTATCCAGCCAGCTAACTGCTTTTTTATAGGTAATCATGTGAGTGAAACTTGACTGTCCAAATATTTATGTAAAGAAAATACCAGTAGTCAGATATGTATGACTGAAATATATGAAAATTCAAATAAAGAGATGTTTTTCCAGACTAATAGTTATGAAAGCCAGGTATGCAAAGCTTTAATGCTAAAGTAACATATCTATGCTTCTGCTGTGGGAAAATATACTAGGAAAATATGCTAAAGCATGGGCATCTCAAGTCTATGACTTGAGTTCATTTTTTTTTATAAATTACTTAAAGATACAGGGGAGTGACGCTGTTGAGTCAGGGATGGACAAAATGACTCCAAGATATTCAGAAGGCAAATGAGCACCTTTCAAAAGCACGTCTCTCTTTTATAGAGAACATCATGAACACTAATATCATTGGTCTAAAAGTAAAAACATTCTACCTGATTGGTAGACTGGACTTAGGTCAGTGTGGTAGAACATATCTATAAACAACAAGGAGAAAAGAGAGATAATAAAATTATTTACATTCCTTTCGGACTTTTTCCCAGGCTTAGGCCTGGCAGAAATCTTTCTCCTTTTCTCTCTGACTGAACTGAGAATACCTACAGGGGAGTATTGCCATTTGTAACACCAAAACAATGTCAAAGCCTCCTGATAAGTTTGGATCAAAAATTTTTCCCAGTACAGAAATGCTTCTCCCCTCACCCTCCAACTTTGCTCCATTTATATCTCTGAGATCTCCCAAAAGCTTTGCTCTAAATTATGTTATTTGAGAAATGTCTAATACTTTGAAAATATTACATGAAAAACCCCAACCCATACCCAAACAGAGCACATTTTAACACCCTTCTTTGCGGCTTCAGCCATAGCAGCTGTGTGTGGGACAGCTGCTACAGAACACGGCTTGTCCAAGCTCCCACCAGGAGTCTCTGATAAAAGCAGTGAGCCAAGCTGCCCATCCCAGACCAACAACTCATATGGAGAAAAGACATCTAAAGCATGAGACTTCAGTAATGAAAAGTCCTTGCAGAGGACTTACACTTGAAAGTGAAAAGCAAGAGGGAGCAGTGTCCACTGATTGTAACCTTTTTTCTCAGTTTATTCTTTGAGAAAGGCAAGTTTTGCAGGGCTGGTTCTCCTGGCTCTGAATTTCATGCAGATTTCTCCACATAAGATTCAGAGCAAATGCACGTTAGCTTCCAGAAGCTTAGATGAAGATATTACGAAGTCCAATCATGGTATTGCTGCTAGGTTTTCAGTCCCCAGATTACAACAATTTTATCTGAGAATGTGCTTAAATGGATAATGCTCAGTATATGAATTTACAATTATTTGTTTTTCAAATCTCTTCAATACCAATTCTGCACTGTCATGAGCTACACATGGGAGAAGAACAATAGGACTACAGTTTTCTTTGCAGTATTTGCATTATTCTGACTATACATCGGAATAAATGAACGATGTGCATAGTCGTAACACAAACATGAGACTTTCCAGTAGCATTCAATCAGGTATGAAAACTTAATGGTAACTGAATACCCAGCATTTTTGTACATACCTAGTTGAAATAATGTATGTATTTCATTGCTATGGACTTAGATGTGAACTTCACCAGAGTTCAAGGAATATTTGTACCCAAACATGTGACCTACGCACATTTGTAGCCAACAGCATTATTAAAAATTAATCTTTATAAATACATAATCATATTTGTGTCAGGGCAACTTAAGTGGTTTCTGATCTTCTGCTGCTCTTCATAAAATGCCGCAATATATTTTGTCCTTTTCTCAAACAACCTTATTGCTGGTGCTGTGGATAACTATTGACTAGTATTAAAATAATACAGTTAACAGGCAAGAGTTATGAAGTGTGTGTATACACAGATGGGTAGAGAGAAAGAGGTGGAGAGAACTACGTTTTGCAGGTGAGAAGTGTTACGTTTTTTTGCTTTTAAAGAATGCTGGTTTTTGTCTTTCCAGTGCCAGTCTATTTTATTACTAAGTGGTTATTTGCCTGTCCTGATGCAAGCACTCTATACATCGCCCAAGCTGAAGAAGAAGCACAGATTCTATTGAGTATTTTTCTAATTTAGGTAGAAAATTGCAATTATTTTGCCAAATCCTTTAATTAGCAGATGGCATTACAGCCATTGTTAGTTAGATACTGCTCTCAGTACACCAGAGCAATCCCTTTATTCTCAAGCGGGTCATGGAGATGCAATCAATGACAGTATTTCCTCTTTACTCTCCTTTAATTAAGTAGAACAGAGTGGGGAAACCACATGACAACTATAAGACCACTGTTAAAATGTTTGAAACCCTGAAACTGTTTTGCTAGCATTGTGATAAAATCAACTCAGAAAAAGCATTATGGATTTTTTGATGGAGTATCCAATTTGCCTATTCTCATCTCACATATATTTGCCTGAGGTTTGGGTACACCTGGAACATGGCTTTGATGAGAAGTGTCATACGTAAAGCTCTCCAAGAATCATAAAAGCACTTCATTAACACCAAAGTGATCTAATTAACTATATTAACTATATCTACATTATATACCTCTAAAAACTGATGCTACAAAACCACAGTTATGGTATATTTTTAAAGACCTGCTATTTTCAAACAGGAAGACAGTCCAAATATTAATATTGCCAAAGGGTTGTTAGCTCCTTAAATCCTACTGTTGTGTTCACTGAAGCAAAAGCACACTGTTATTTTATTCCCCCACCTTGGAATCAGGTTCGGATAGCCATACCTTCACTACAAACAGAATTTCTTCAAACTGGCCCAGGGCTGTAAGCAGCACACAGCAGCCAGCAGAAGTGGGATAGGAAAAAACACACACATCAACAAGACATCTGAGGTGCACTAAAAAAGTTTTATCAGGATGTACATCTCCCAGGAATTCACTATTTAAGAGTTTCTTTACTGCATCTGTAAAATAGATTGGTGCCTGACTGGCTTTTTATATTGACTCTTCTCAAAGAATTTACTCCATTTCCACCATGCTGCTCCAGGTTTTGTAGCCTCCTTGAGCTTAATGCACTCTGTGAAAGGCTGACAAGCTATTCTGTCAGATCCAGTTTGTGCAGTTTCACCTGGCTGAATGTTCCTACCAAGATCTGAAGTCGTTCACAACCCAATTCCTTTGCATTGCCCTGGCACTTCACTTAGTAATGCTCAAGAATGCCCAAGAGTGTCCTGAGCCCCTCTGAACACTGTGGTGTGAAGTAACGTCCGGATACACAAAACACTGGGAATTGGGGTGAAAATTTTCACTTCTCCTAAGCTTCCTGGCCACTAAGCTTTTCAGTTGCAACTAAATCCAGTAGGAATTGTTCATCTGAAACTCCTGATGGGCTTTGACAATCCTAGAGAGGAGGAAAGAGCATATGCCTGTGCGTGTTAATGTACTGCTGAAGGAAACATGGTATCCCTCCTGAATCTCACACCGAAATAAGTGGAGATGGAAAAATTAGGCACCTTCTTATACAGGTCCAGACACTACACATTCACTTTACATCTTACTGGTATTATCACAACTATATCACTGAGAGCCCTGCATATCTAGTAAAATATTTTACTTTCAGAGACTTCTCAGTGTCTGTGTTTTTGAGATGTATTAATCACATAAGAAAAAAGAGCCTAAATTACTCATGCCTCATTTCAAAGCTAGCAGAAGCTGAAAACAGAAACCTACTATTTTTATGTGTTCCACTGCTTTTACTTCTGCTCAGGGTCATCCAATCCATAAATTCAATTCAAAAGTAACGTAAAATATGCATAGGTTTACATAAAGGCTAAAAATGTTATACAAATGGCAAGAATGGGAATGGCTTTTAAATTATATAGCAAAAGTAACAAATTAAAATAAAACATGAATAGTAAAAACTAGAAACATACACCACTTTATGCCTCTCCAACTCGTTCCAGCTTACTGAATTATGCAATATCTTTTATTTATACATCTCTATATCTCTATATATATTGCACTTGAATAAGCTGCTCTGGAAGGTTCAGTCCCTAAACTGAGTCATTACATGTTTCTTAATACACTTAATCTCACAGAATAGCTGCTCACATCAATCCACACCTAGCACATGCTGCGAAAACATAATTTATGAGCTACATCTCTTCATTATCTGGATTTTGACTAGGTTTTTAAGACTAGCAAGAGGAAAATAAGAATGAATGCATGCAAGCATGTGCAAATGTGCAATAATCACAGCTACTCATGCTTGTTTGTCTTCCTGCCATCTAGATTCAGCCTCTACTTTGTTCCTCAGGTATCGTATTGTCTGCCTCATACTTTTTATCTTCAGTTCACTTCAAATTAGGAATCAGCCTGAGAACTGAAAGACCTGTACCTACACAGAATAAAATGGACTGGTAGAACAACACACTTCAAGGCAAAATGTTTGCTTTTCTTTACAATGCCGGTGTTATCTAACCTGATGGATTTAATAGGAAATACCTAGACATAACTGCAAGCAAAATTTGACCTGAAATATCTGAAACAGAGGTGAAAAGCAAAGTAGAACTTTATCTTATGTAAGCAAAAGTCAATTGTTATTTGCTGCTTTGTGTTATCCAAGTGACATTGGTGGTAACTATTAAAAAAAAATTGGGAAACATCATAGTCCAAAATAAAATAAAGTGAAATCTTAGCCTAGCACTCATCTGTGGCTAGCATGACTTTAAGGCAATCTGTGCTTTGTTTATCCTCTCCTTGCCTGCCCACTGGGCTGCAGGACAGAAGACAAACTGAGAAAATACTGTGAGCCAAGGAGCTGGCCTAGATGCCTGCCTGAGATACCTAAAGGCAAGCTTAGCTTTGGACGAGGTCCTGCTGGTTGTCTCTTGCAGTTTCTCTGTGGGAGTTATCATCCAGGCAGATCCAGGACTTCAGCAGGCATTTTACCTGATGTAAAAAGGGCTGAAACGGGAGTGATGAGTCACACCACGCCTCTTGTGCATGCTCTGCTCCTACCATGGGGGTAAGGTCTTCTGCTGTCAGTTCCTGCAGTGAACATGATACTGTCAACATCTGTTTGGGACATGTCTGGCAGAAAGAACTGGAGCCACAACTTACATTGTATTGAGGAAGCTGCCATCTCATTTAAGGATTCTCTTATGATATGCAGCGTGGAAAAATGAAACAAAATTCTCCAGAGGTGCACTCTGAGCAATCTCAAAGCAGAAAGTATTAAAAGGATGGAAAACAGCTCAGGTTTTGATAAAATGCAGTGGCCCACTGGCTGCAGAGGATAACCTGTGGCACAAAAATGATTGCAGGCAGTTGACAAGAAGAGACAGGTCAGTGTGCTCATGTTAGCTCAGGGCTGCTTCCAATTTTTTAAAATCTTATCAATTTCCTAGCCTAATACTGAGTGAAATTTAATTAAAGTGGTGTTTGAATTTAAGTATTTCACCATAATATCAGCTACCCACGCAGCACAACACTGCTCTCATCACAGACATACTGATTGTGGTTAACACAGCACTTGCTGCTTCTCCACAGAGGGCTGATTGGTCCCATGATGATCATGCTCCTCCTCATTTCCAGCTGTTACATTTCATTAAGAGACAGCTAAAACTGCCTCAGTGGTTTCCTCATATTAGTTTTCCACATAAGCAGTTGGTTCAACTACCAAGGGGATGCTAAGGAGTCAGGAACTGGATGAGAGGGTGGCTTTTGAGAGTCTCTTCCTACACAGAGGTAGTCCCACTTCAAAAGGCTTTGGGAAACATTCTCATGAGCAACTGAAAATGCCTAAAGATCTCCTGGAGACTAATGGGAATAATGCATGTACATTATTCAAGCAAAATGAAACTGGAAAAATTAAGTAAACAATGGGCCAGAAATCAGCATTTTGTAAACAATCTCCTATTTGTTATTCATCAACGTAATTTTGTTCCGCAGTTATCTCCTCTAATAAATGTGTGTACACTTTTGGTGCTATTCTTTCCTTGAGAGCATTACTTAAAATAGTGCTCTCACTACTTGGAGTGCCTTAGATACACGGCAGAAAGCCTCATGCAGAAAGCCTTCTGCAGAAAGCCTTCACTACATTTTTACAGAGGGTCAGGCCTGTTGTCACTGAAGGTGATATTTTACAGTCAAGTTTAACAGACAAAAGGATGGCCTATATCATCTGCTGCAGGCAGACAATGTAGTGAGTGCAAACATGTGTATAGATTCCAGGGGAAAAAAGTAGGACATAAGCATATATACATAAAGGTTTTACAGAAATAGTAGGTGTTAGATGAATAGGGAGACTCTTCCCTACCAGCTGCAAACCAACTATAATATGGATCTAGGGCTTCTGAATATTAGCTCTCTTTTCATCCAGCTTCCTAGCAGCACAAGAGGCATCATTAGACCAGCAGCAGCAGAAGTTTGCTTAGCCTATACCTTGCCACATATGCTTGAAAAAGCTATTGCTTTGCTCATCTTAACCTACAGGGAGTTTCAGACCAAGGACACACACCAATTTATTCACAATATGCATACTGGTACCATGTTTGCTCTGACAGTGGCTAAGAGAGAGCTCTGCTCTTCTGGAGATACTACTGGGTTTATTAGATAATGCAATCCTGAAAGCCCCTCTTCTGTTTCTCTCATTTATCTGTGCAGTGAACTATGATTTGGCCTACTTTCAATTAGCACAGAAGGGGAGCGTCTCAGCTCTCTTCCCCTGTGGCTTTTCTATCCTGTGTATTTGCAATGTTCACTTTTATAGCCTTTCCTTCTAGGGATGCAGGAAAGAAAACAGACCAATATAACTCATTTTGCAGCATGGGGCAACAAGGTTACTCCAATATACACGGTATTTCCTGGATGAAACGATGTTGCCAAGACAACAGATATCACAGGTAAAAGCCACTCTTCCTCAGGGCACATAATTCCATAGATAAATTCTGAAGATCCTTGTCAAATACAAGTTCCTTCTCTCAGTGGTCATTTTGCTGATAAGGACAATAGGAGAAAGATGTCATGACTATGCTGAAGAGTTCATAGCCAGCTCAATTCAATAAATGAACCAGTGCCAGAAGACAACTAAATTGTAAAACAGTTATGTCTTCACTAGTAACAGGAGCTCCAGGCCTCTGGAAACCAATGTTCAGGTGTCAGCCCATGGGATCGTCAATGGGATGCTGTTAAGGGTTCCTGACTGATGGCAGGCAGTGGCCAGGGGCTAGCTCATGGCCTTCTACAAGAGCAGCTCAGGTAACTCCTTCTCAACAGATGAAAGAACATTAAAAACAATGCCCTGACCAAAATGTGAATTAGCACTAATTTTTTTAAATCAGTGGCGCCAACTCAAGCCTCAGCTGTCTGCATTCAGAAGGTGTAACAGTATGAATGACACAGCTGAGGCTTGGCTTGATCTAAGTGCAGTCACTCAAACGAGGGCAGCTGAGTTAAGCCAGTCTCACAATCCTTGCAGTGAAATCAGAAAATGGACTAATCTGCTAGACTAACAAATGGGGGGATTTTGATTGGTTTTGTCAGCTTCTTGCGGTGCATTTTAGCCTGCAGGAATGTTGTCTGCACATTAATGCCAGAAATACCACAGCGTCACTGGCCTCTCATTTCAGCACAATGCCTTTGCAGATTCAGATGCAAAAAACCAACATCAATATTTAGAGGTAGCCATTCTGAACTGGAAGTTTTCTGGGGCGTAAACACATCTAAATAAAAGATAGTGCTTGGACTTGGTTACTAGCAGGGATGAGTACGTGTGCCAGGGCTCCTGCATCGCTGCTGCCAGCATGAGAGCTCTGTGTTATGGAGATCAACAATGGATGTCTGGCTGACTGTATGGTCAGTTCAGATCCATCACTAATTAAGAGCAGCTGTTGCTGATTTCATTATTTTAATTTATAAATCAATACACATGGATCGTCTGTAATAATCTTCCCACAACAGTTCTGCATTTGTCTGCCTGCAGAGTAACCTTCTGATCTCTCCCAAAGGTCTGATCAAAACACTGCAAATGCCTTCACACCCTGTCTCCTTTCAAAGCAAATGGAAGCAGGAGGACACACAAGGATTCTCTACTGATCATAAAATCCTAAATCTTTTCCATAAACAATTACTCAGAAGCTTCTTATTCTGATGCTTATCTTCCTTACAGAAGTACATTTGATGAGAGATGTTGCAGATATTTTGAAGTTAATACTGAGGTTGTAAAAGGATGCCATATATGCTACCACTCTTCTAAACTCACTGGCCAGCCTAAAACAAGAAGAGCCAAAGTATCCTTTTCTATAGCAGGCAGCCAATGTCTTTTCTCCCATCCCTTCCTGCATATTTTTAGCAGCAGCAATGGCTTCCTTGTCTTTATATGCCTTCATTGGTAATTCCACTACCTCTTTCCAATTTTGGCAAACTTTGGTCAGGACAAAAGATCATAAATTTGTAGTGTTTCTAAAGTTCTGGAGGGCTGGTTAGAGAAACTTGACCCAAACTGCCATTCCTAGGCTTGTGATACAGCAAAAGATTCAGGGAGGAGCAACCCATACAAAATTGTGTTTCGGAAGTTCTGTTCCTCATGGAATTATTGAGTTGTTTTTTTTTCCACAACTATAAATTAGAATCCTTCAGATTGAGGATTGAAATGGTGTACCAGAAGCCACTAGGTGGTGAGAAAAAACAATATCACTCAGGTATGCAAACTGTAGCCCAAATGTCATCCAATATTTCATTCACAGTCAGCTACATCTTTTTTTTAACTGATGTTTTATCTACCTGTAGCATATTTTCTTATTCGAATGGAAACTGAGAGGAATGCTACTATGACTACTTAATAGTAGTCAAGACAAGACAGACTTGGTCCTATGCCCACAAAAACCAGAGAGAATCAAATGATCGTTTTTATGGGGCTTTTGATCAGGTCCATAAAGCACACAGGCTACTAGATGTACATGTACAGTTTTGAAAATGTAAGTGCCAGTACAGAAGTGTAAATGCAGTATTGATTCTTGATGATAGTGATAGAAATTCACGGGCTTCAAATGGTCTTGAGGCAGAACTTAACTATTAAAGGTTGCAAGGGTGCTTTCTAAATATATGCACACACCCTGGAAATATTCTGCCTGCAGATATTGTTTATTACTGCGAAGATCTGAGCACCCACCAAGTCCCACAGTCTTCTTTTGGGAATAGAGCACCTCAGAAAGGTGATCGTGCAGCTGGCAGAAGCCTTCCTGGCCAGTCTGTATGAGCAAAAGCTTTTGGTATTCAGCAACTGCCTGCCAGGCACCCTGTGCTCAGTGAGGACAGGGGCAGACTTCATCAGCTTCAGCAGGAAGAAAATCAAACTCATTGCCAGCCATTTTCAGCACAAATACATGTCACTGCCTTCAGGCAGAAGCATATCTGGACCTTCTTTAGTCCTTCCTCAGAGTACTGCTTATCTGTGCACATTCAGCTGTCAGCCCCATGTACTTTTAACTAAGGAATTAAAGAAGAGCACATGGAGACCAAGAGCTTCCTGCAAAACACAGGGAAGCAAGCAATTGATGTTTTCAGATTCAAGTGGTAGCTAGTGGCTGCAACTTTTCTTTTAGAATAGGCAAACAATGCTGTTGGTTAAATTTAAAAAGTATGATTCACCACAGCAAAAGGATGATTTTTACTGCCTGTTTTGATAAATAGAATTGTTTGGGATTGCCAGATTAACTTGAAGAGATGCAAATATAACTCTGAGGATATAAAGGACCAATAGTGTTAATTACCGAATTAAAACCTTTTAAAGAGGAACTAAGGTCTCTCCTTCAAAAATGCACATACACATACTTATCTGCAAAATAAGAGACTGAGAAACTCCATTTTTCAACCTAGAAACATATATCTGCTACTCCAGCAAGAACAAAAGGAATAGTGAGTCGTGTTCAGCATCATGGATCTATTCTACCATTACTTTTATCTAAAAGTGTGGAATATCCTGTAGATAATAAGCAATTCAGATGCAGTTAACAGCAGATAGTATTATGTCTTCAGCCTACACAAACAAATAGTAACCAAATTAAGTCTTATTTTTAACTACTTCTTTATACAGACATCATACTGTGGAACTAAAACATTCATCTGAAAGTGTATCAATAAAGCAAATTTTTAATATTCAGAAAATCTGTATGTTTCTCCAAATAGGGAGAAACTTCTATAACTTCTAAAAGGAATGAGTACTTTTTCCCCATGCTTTTGGTTTCCAAGATTTTCTTCTACGTTTTAGAAATCCTTTTTATTACCGTAATTCCAAAGTCTCTCTGAATTACTTGACTTTGTGAGCTGCAGGTCTGAAGAAACCCTACACATGGAGAGATTGACCCCCCGCAAAAAAAAAAACCAAACCAAACCCCCAAAAAACCAACAAACAAAAAACCTGGTCAAATTGCAGCCAAGTCCTGCAATACTTAAGGGTCCAATATCTACAGGTGTTGTTTGCAACAAGACTGGAATGGGTTAGCAGCAGAATTTGGAAGAGAACACAACAGCTTTCTCTCTTCATTAGATGTTCTAATCACCACCTTGGACTTCCTTTGCCCAGTCCCTCAGGCAATCCAAGTAGCCAGATGCAGCTTTCACCAAACAGAGCCTCTAGAACCCATCTCTTGTGACACCTCAGGTTGTCCGATCTACTCTTTCCTGCACATTAGCTCCTGTGATGACTTACATGGGTGCTCAGGAAGAGCAATCTGAATTGGAGATTCAAGGAGGATCACCAATGCCACATTAAACAGTTATGTGGATACTTCAATTCAGAACTAAATTTGCCTTAATGAATTAAAATAAAATGAATGAGTTTGTGAACTGCATAAACACCCACCCAAGGGTTTATGATGTTATAACTAATCTGTTTTATATTTATGGTTTAAATAATTCAAATTACAATGTATAAACAAGCCCTAGAATAAAAAAGACTTAGACCAAGTTTTCTATGAAACTGTTCTTCATCAAGCCATCTTTAATTTCCAATTCATAATCTTTGTTTTCCTATTAAACCTCTGTATATAGGGCAATTGAATTTCTCTTTCTAGCAACTATTTATTATTCCTCAACATACTAGCCCCAGCATCCCTGGAAAGAGCTCATGAAGTTAATGGTTTTGTCTGGGTGATTGCCATCCATGTTTCAGATCCCTGCAGACCTGGAATTCTCATCTGTGCTGCCAATACCCTATACATCTAACTGTATGTGCCTTTTTAATGCAGCTCACGGACATGGAAATAGAGGGCAACTACCATGATTAAAAAGCCCCATCAGACTAGACCCACTGGGCTGCATGCTCACATGACCAAACCAACCCATTTCCCAATCACAACACGGGTCACATGTCACAGCAGGACTTGCTCGAGGTACTGCCATGCTGGCCTCGGGGATTCCTGCTTCATTTCCCACCTGCGGGAAACACCGAGCGAGAGCAAAACAGTATTCTAGGAATATAACTTCCTCAACAGCACTTCTCAGTGAAAGCACCATTGTGAAGACAAATTTCCTCATGGCTTCACGTCACTGTGAAATGTTGTGATTTTCTCCTGTGCCTTTATGAAGGCAGTGAAAACCCAAAGAACAAAAGCCAGCAGTCTGAGAAATACTAATTAATATCCATGCTTCATATGAAATCTAAACATAAAATGCAGCTTCAACACATTTTGTTGTTAAACGAAATCATTCTAAAATAACCTGTAAGGACACAGTCTGATGAAGACCCTCCATTCATGAGTCACGGCAATAGAAGCTGAGGATGTACAACAACTTTTTACACAAGAATGAGCTTATTCCAAACACACATTCTCTCTCCCCACAGCCAGATATTCCACTATTGCTGATTTGTTGCTAAAACACTTAAAACATTTCCAATGGATGCTGTTCTCTAATCCATATGCCATGAAGAAGCTTATGCTATGTACAGCATCTATTTTCAATCACAATTTGTACTTTTTCTAATGGATTAATTGTATTATATTATTTTAACACGAATGCACTGTTGTAGAATTATGTCATAGCATTACAGTTTGGGTGGCCTCATATAATCTTCACACAGCAGCTGGAAATGTAATTAGCATAAAAACCAAACAGCCTCATTAAACATCTCTTTCCTGTAAGACGGGACACATTTAGAGGTCTCGTTTCACACGTTCCATTACAGCTGGCACGGGGGTAGAACAATCCCTAAACACATTTTTCAGCCCAGCTAAGCAAAGCCCACTTCTTAAACCCTGGAAATGTTCTGCAGCACATCTCAGGAAGACACAGTGACACTGCTCTGTAGTGGAATACATGCTCCCGGGGGAGTGATTGTTTCCTCCATTTTTGAACTAGGAGCTTCCAGTTGGCAATTCAAGTATAAAAATAGACAACTGCTTTCGCTGCCTTCCTTGTACAAATCAGATCTGCAACTTCCAAATGCATTTCCATTCTTTTAATCTCCTTAAAATGACAAATCTGAAAATGCTGACAATTTAAAACACCGGCAATAGAGGCAAACATCAGCCATCACTTTCCCTTGCTATTAAGTTTCTTCTGCCACCCTAGCTTTGGGCTGTTTATCTAATCGTGAGGCTGAAAATGACCACTGGCTTTAAAAATCTCTGTGAATCTTTGGTTCCACAGCAGTAAGCAGATACACAAGATAGTTCTGCTGCCTCTAGAGAATGGCAAAACATGAAATTTTTAAAAAGTTGTCTACAGTTTTGCATGAATTCTGGTACATTTTTCTGGCCAATTTCTCAAAAGACATTAAGAAAATGTCAGTGCATAGAAAAAGAAGTTATATGCAATCCTAGAATTTTTTTTCATTTTCAAAATTCAGAATACATCAAGCGTGCAGTTTTGACCAATGCAAAAAATAGAACTGCATAGGGATTTTAATTTTTATTCAGTTCTTGAATGCAAGCAGTGTAATACTTCAACAGACCTAAGATACAAATGTTTTCCTGTCTACCAGGCCATTTTATTTTTGAAATTCAGGTTTTTAACTGTACTAAATAATAGCTAGTTCCAATTTCAAACAGAAACATAAATTTGCATAAAAAATCTTCTAAGATCAATCTAGAAAACAATGAAATATAATGATCTTATTTTTTATATTTTTCTTCATGTAAAAATATTTGCTTCATTCAATATGCATTCAGGAACAGCCCAAGTTCTTGCAAAATGTTGCTTTTCTTCAGACAATGACAGCTTGTGCTTCCCTCAAATAATCACAACAGTGAACATAGCAGCCCTTTCTAACTCTGCAAAGTGGTTGTACTGCTGGTTTTTAATAAAATCAGAGCTCTTTTTTTGCAAGTCTGGACTTAGTTTTACAACAGTGCCATTTTTTTCTCTTCTCCCAAAATCTTGGAAATGATCAGTGATTTTTAGCAATGCCTTAATGCTGTATGAGCTGCTCCAGCACAGCAAAAATACCTGACTTGGACCAGCAACCATATCACCTGCTCGCTGTTTCACTTAAAAAGGGCCCCTGGGGGTTTTACACAGAAATATTAACAGGCTTTGTCATGGAGGAGAACAGGAAGGACTCAGGTATTTCAGACTTCAGGGTGGCTTCAGACCCAGCTAGCCTGGAGGGGACACCCTGCTCTCTTCTCTGAGCACTGATTCAGAATTCAGAATTATATTTCAAAGTCATCAGAATATGAGTGTCAGGGAAGAAAAAAACATAATTACTTCTGTTCTCCATATCTAAAACTAGAGACAGTCAGGCTTGAAAGTATAAGAGGAATTGTAACTGAAATATTAATACTTTTCACATGGGATCACAGCAGATATTAAATAAAATTCAGAAGAACAGAACGGAACCATAAAGTGCTTAAAACCAGTTATCCTTGGTAGACAACAATCCAAACAAAACCACTCCTTTCAACGAAAATAGAACCTCTGCAGAGAGATGTCAATAACCTGGCACTTGGGAAAACCACACCAAGTCTCTCACCCCATAGACCACCTCCCCAGAAGTACAGGCAGGGGTGAGGCTGGCATGTCTGCAGTCTGTGCTTCTCCTTCATTTCCCCAGGCAAAGGTCTCACCTAAATTGCATGACCAGTTTAATACCCTAAGGGTTTTACATGAAAAAACACAAGAGGCAATTACTGGCAAAGCAGAAAGTTTAAGAAAAGCACTGGAAACCTATAATTGAATGTCTCCCAACTGGAATATTCTGGAAAGAAAGGTTTAAAATATTTACCTGTTGTAGTTAGAAATAATCAGCAGTAGGAATCAAATGATCTGAGTATGGTTTATGAATAACAGTTTCTTTAATTGAACAGCTTTACCACATTTTGTTTTCTTCTTGTTATTTATCAGAAACACTGAAAAATCCTTGCCCATAAGTGTTGCCAATTTAAGCAATCTCCTCTGCTAACTGGGAGACTTAACTTACATAAACACACTGACATACGATTTTTTTTTTGGAGTATCTTTAAAAAAAAATTCTGGTTGGAAAAACCAAAGCACCAAGGATTAACAAGTGGGAAAAAAAGATTCAGGCACAAAATTAATATCTGTTTTAAAGCAGATTTTGGGAATGAGGCAGCTAAAGGTTGGATGAGTCAACTTTGCTGTGCCCACTTATTGTCTTTAAATGGCTTGAGTGAGAGTGAAAGCAAATGGAAGAGCATGTTACGCCCTCCCCAAAAAGTAAACTGAAAAAATCCACATGCTCCCTTTTGTGGCATTGTCTACATTATTCAGCTTAAATCTTTAGATCCAGAGGGCAGACCTCTTCTATTCCTACTTAACATCTATTCCTACTTATTCCTACTTAACTACTAGCAAGAGAAGATTGTCATCCTCTGTACAGATAACTACTAAAAGAGTCTTAAGGCCCTTAGGCAGCAGATCAATCCACAAACCTGCCCTGAATGTCCTTTTCCACAAGCCAACTGATGATGCTTGGCTCACAAGGGTTTGTCTTCTGTCTCTTCTGATGTTCTGGTCCACTTCAACTCCGGTCTTTATCCTTTCCAACTCCCTAGTCCGATACCTTGAGACAGGTTCTTGAACATCAATCTCTACAATGTAACCTAAGCCAATGAAGCCTTAAATAAAACAGGAGCAGATCCTGCCTATTCTCAGGAGGGTACCCCAAGCATGAGGCTAGGAAGTCACAGTTGTGTCTTCCTGTGGCCACAGAGCAGGACGTGGCTCACTAGCTCACCCACAGGTTTTGGGATGGGAACTATGACACCAGAGGACTGATACGTGATCACTGCCCTGTGGAGGAGGATTCTAAGTATTCCTAGGAAGGGAAATTGGGACACAGATAAAAGGAGGTTTCAACATACCTAGGAGGAAAGGCTGAGTTCAAAAGATTTCCTTTTCTCTCTTTAGCACTACTGGTTGTCTCAGAGAACCATCTACTTGGCAACAGAGCTGCTGAGGAGCTTTCTTCTGACACAGGTCTTTCTCTGCCCATTGTACAGGCTACCAGTGGACCTAACCCAAACATTGCTGAATCCTTTGCTCTCCTACTTACAGCTGAGCTTTCTTTACACCCCTTAATTTCTCACCATTTCCTGCTTTTCTCTTGTCATTCCAACTAGTGTCCTTCAAGTACAAGTTACATGCTTCCTTCTCCCTTTTGCCTGAGCACAGCGATTCAGGAAGCAAGGATGGCGGAAGACAGACGCACCAATTCTTTAAAATGAAGGTCACCAGAAACAAGAAATGACAAAACAAGACATTTTTCTCTACTCAAAATCTCCAAGCAGCTGAAACACTTTTTTTCTGAAAGGTTGCAAACAGTTGGCTTTTGATGAAAGTAGTGATAAAAAAACCTTCAATAATATTTCAAGTAAGCGCAGAATCTACTTCCCCTCAAGCTTCTTTATTTCAGAAGCAGTTCCTTCTCCAAAACATCTCCAGGAAATGACATTTCAGCATGTGTACAGCACTGCAATAAAACAGCAACACATCCAGGAACATTTTTCAAGTTCACAGCAAGGTGAGTAGAAGAAAATCAAGGTATTAAAAAAAATGACAAAGGTCTAGTAGAGGAGACAGCCAGCTTGCTCTCTTGCTATCTACTTTGCTGATTCTCAGAGAGCCCCGTTTGGCTTCTAAAACCTTGACCAGTCTTCTAGAGCCATCCCAGCTGCATCCAGCCAAGGAAATGTGTTGGGAATAGAAAATTATGTTTCTTCCTGGCTTTTTCTGCCATGAGACTGCTCCTTGTCAGCTGTAAGAAACCACCCTCTCAACAGACAGAATCTTGCCATTTAGAAGTTTGCCTGTTCTCGCAGCTTTATAATACTTCACATTTTGTTGAGGGGGCATGGGCCCTGCATGGAAATAAAGGTTTCCACACTTCATGTAAAAATCTTTGCTAAGTTTAAAAATATACAGCATACCTTTGACTGTAGCATGAATAATTGTGCGGTTTCTTTGTCTAAGTCCCTGTATATGGAACTTCAGTGTCTGGAGAGTTTATGTTGTACTGTGGGAGTCTCGTTACCCATCATGGAACTTTCAATAGGATGTCCTGTGATAAAATCATTTGCAGACCTGACTGACACTGAAAATCACTTCGTGCTGGTGGGAGCTTCACTTCTGTCCAGGAGGAGAATTACTGAGAGAATTAGTATTAGTAGAATTAGTATTACTGAGAATTACTGTGAGAATTAACTTGTTTCTCTTCCTGCTGTGGTACACTGGGGTCCCCCACAGAGTGTAATCTCTCTGTTTTTCTGAGATTACGCCTAGCCAAAGCCCACATTTCATTCACACTGCACATTCCTTACACCTCCTTAACACACCATCTTCCAGCAGAAGAGGTCGCTCAGATCAAACCCAATGGCTCATCTGGTGCTTCCTATCTGCAAACAGATCACCCTGCCCGTGATCTTCTCTACCTGCTCTGGCTGCTTTACAAAGTACCTAATGATAATCTCACAGAGACCAGCTGCAAGGCAAAGGCATGAGATGTCTGCATCAAACCCACGACTCTTACCTTTGTTACCAAGTCAGCACCAAGGCAATGTCAGACCTTGGACCCTTCTGCAACGTCACTACAGGAATACCAAAACCAAAGTAATCTATAAACATATAAACTCTACGAAACATGAACATCCTTTTGACCCTCTGCTTGTCAGCGACAATACAGTAACAAAGATGGAGGATGGGGGACTTATGCTCAAATATCACAATCTGAGTATTGATGTGCTGAGAGGAGTCATATATAGTAAGCATAACACTGAGGTTCTCCATCAATCAAATTACATACTGTCTCACCTTATGCAATTACCAGGTGTCAGAAAATAACTTTTCCTATTACCTAAAAGGTTTTTTTGCTCATTGACTGACAAACCGTATTTTAAAACATTCATCTCTGAATAAATAAGTAGAGCTTTTAGTCTGATAAAGATATGGATACAAAATGTTAGCACTTGGAAATACCAAGAAAAAGGCAACCTTTCCACCTTACATATCAGCTAGACTCTCTCTTTCTTCCTGTCCTCTCCCAGAGAAGACTCTCCCATTAATTTCAGAGGAAATTTCATCAGATTAGGGCATATGTTTTGACCCTTACCACTTTTGACATTAAAAATAATTGAATCCATTGTTGCAGCAAATAAGGGCCTAATAAAATACTTGTATTAGTATATATTTTTTGATAATTACTGATGTTCTATGCAGGTGGGAAAGCTTGGGTGCGTGCCTGTAGGACACTAATGGGAATGTTTTTTTTCCAAGTGTCACATTTATCAGTGCACTAGAAGAAAATAAGCCTGTATTATGAAGTTTCATGCTGGCTCTCATTATGCCATCGCACAAGCTTGTCCTTTGATTTATTATAAGGATTAAATATATTTTCTCAGTGAGATCAGAGGTACTAGACAAGAGGTCATGGAAATGCTGGCAGAAAAATGCTAGTTTTCCATATGTCAAATCTTTTGTACTACACATCCAAGGTTCAACCAATGCTTCTTAATTGCTGGGGGATCTTGTAGGGTGCTGATGGATTCCTGTTCCCCAGGGTTGGGGATGATGGAAACTGTGAGGTCCCAGCTCTTGCACAGTCCAGAAGCAGATCTCTATTTCTGCCTTCTACAGGGTGCTCAGCAAATCTGACATCCTTGTCAATTTTGCTGCAGTTAGTAGCAGGGGAGCTGACAGGAATAACAATTTTGCATAGCAGCTGCAGGATACTGTTAACTTACTAGAAATAAAATTTTTCTTAAAAAAAAGAGAAAGGTTTTGGATTCAACTGAGATCGAACCTAGTACTGTGACTGACAAATGTTCCTGGGGACTCAGCTTTTAAATTGGTTTTTCAGACATTGAACTCACTCTTACTAGGGGAGAAGATACATTGGCATGTCTGGTAAAACTTCCTATTCCTCTGAGAAGAGAAAATACATGTTTTCAGTCTGGTTTTAATCACTGTATACTTTCCAAATATTTTGTTAATGGGGCAAATCTTAGCAATACTTCTTGTAATGCCCAGAGTGGACTATGGAGCCATGTTCAAACCAGTCTAATCACAGCAGTATGCAGCTCAGCCTCATCAGCTGGAGCTGCAGAAACCATAAAAATCAACAGTAGGCAAGCCTTGGCAACCCATGGTGCCTCCTGGACAGCCATAGTTATTCTAGTTGTAACCAACCAAGGCAGCATGCTGAAGCTAGATTCAAAGCAGTTGTCACCACAGTGTCCACATATCCCTAAGAGCTACATTGTTTTCATGGAAATCCTACTACACTACACTATGGTTATGACTGATGCAGAACACGAAACACAACTGTTTTGCAGAAAGATGTCATTTTTGGAGACAATATCTTCTCAGCTGTCAAGTCAAAAAATATGATCATCACTCAGAGTGATGATCATACAGCCATCTATTCCAGTTCATTAGTTTTTGGTTAATGAATCAGAAAGCAGCCTAAACAGGACACAGTAAAGAACTAATTCAGGTACAAATTCTGAAAACACTTATTCTGCATTTAAACTCATTCAAGAATTCACACTTAGTAAAATAAGATGTCTCACCCCATTGTGGGCCACTTTCAGGAGCACAGGATTTGGGGTGCCACAGGTACACCCAAGCAGTGCCTAAAACCTTCCACTGTGCAATACACAGGCAGAAAAGCAACTGGATTGTAACTCAAGCCTCTTCTGACACTTGAAGGAGCAAGATACTCACTGCTCTATTTCTAGTTCTAGTGAAAACAATAAGAAACCTGGACAAACTCCATGTTTTCTCACAAATAATCCAGGCTAAAGAGTTGCAGAACCAAATGTAGTAATTATTTGCCATCATGAAAGAACAAAGAAAATAAACCTTCTAAATAGATTGCAGAGCTTTCACCATATGCATCAATGCCTGCATCTGGGATTCTTGCTCAGAACAATTTACATTATAAACCCACATTTTTTCAGTTTTCCATAATTTTTTTTAATAAAAAAGGGTATTGGACTAGAAATGCAAGAAAGCAATGGCGAAAGGAGGGGTGTGGCAGGAACTGAGATTTGATTTTCTCAAAAAAACAAGGGACACATAATTCCTGCCCAATGGAATGAATAATTTCTGGTTATGCAAGTTATCAACACAATGTCAACTTCTTTATCCTGTATTTTTCTCACTCCTTTATTAGCACTCACAGGAGAATAAATGTGGCTAAATCGACCACTAGCATTATCTTTTCATACTGCTTTTTCCTTTATTCATAATCTGCTGAATCAATATTCAAAGATTTTTTCTGGGTTAGGCTCTAGCTCTAGTAGCAGAACCTGAAAATACAGCTTTGGTGAGCTGCTGCTTTAATTGTAGTGCACCCAACGTGTCATTTTGGGGTTTTTAAAGAAAAAGTTTGTAACAAAGTTAAGGATCTTCTCTTAGAATCTGATCACTCTCTGAAAGCCAAGCTTCAAGAGTTGAAATACATATAAACTGAGGCTGTATTACAAATTTTCAGCCCTTGATAAGCAAAAAGTTCCAGATTAATAAACCGACCCCAACGCAACTGTTACCTGCTGAAGTGTGCTTAAATTTTTCACTCTTCTTCTTCCTCCATTTCCATGGCTTAAAAATTCTCCCGAGAGTGGCAAATTTGCTCCTTCTTCTGATTGGAGGTGTGTGAGTCCCAGGTACTAGAGAATCTGAACGCATTGCAGCCAGTCTTTCCACCTCTTCAGCTGTAATTTCAGCAAGAAAAAGAGAAAAACACAAGGAAGGTGGGAAGTGAAATTAATGCTTTAATAAGTTATCAGAAAACCACACAGATGGCCAAAATTTTTCATGGACACAGAGAAGAGTAACAAAGGGAAAAAGTTGTAGTCCTTCTAATTTTAACATTCTTTTCTTTTTAGTGAAATCATTTATCTGCTGTAAAGAACAGTAGTAACAAGAAGATTCAACAGGAATATGGGTTATTATGTTATAAAAGTTATGGCTTTTAACAAATAGTTCTACATCGCTCTAGACAGCTGGCAGTTCAGCCATCAGCCATTCCTGGGGAAGTGTGACAGAGAATGAGGAAGAGAAAGCTCAAAAAAAAGGATGCAATATAATTTAAAAGGAATATTACAGTTTTTTTTTAATTGCAATGGAAAGAGACATATCCTTTAACTAATATTTATTAAGAACAAGGACCCTGATAAATAATGACCCTTTGGTACCATTATTGTGTCCATTAAAATTGCTTGGGTTACAAAAAGGGGCTACATTAGGAACTTCCTAGTGAGAGAGAAGGTGCCAATAAATCATAAAATCATAGAATTGTTTGGGATGAAAAAGACCTCTAAGATTGAGTCCAACCATTAACCCAGCACTGTCAAGTCCACCCCTAAACCACATCCCCAAATGCCAGATTGACACATCTTTTAAATCCTTCCAAAGATAGTGACTGCACCACTTCCCTGGCAGCCTGTTCCAATGCTTTACAATTGTTTCCATGAAGAAATTTGTCCTAATATGCAACCTAAAAGCTCCCTGGTGCTACTTGAGGCCATTTCCTACCATTGGTTACCTGGGTGGTAGGAACTGGCTACACCCTCCTTTTAGGTAGTTCTAGAGACCTATAAGGTCCCCCCCGAGCTTCCTTTTCTCCTCAGAATCTCTTCTGCCTTGAATACTCATGATAAGACCTGTGACCCAGAACCTTTACCAGCCCTTCTCCAGCACCCCAGTATCTTTCTTGTAGTGATGGGCCCCAGTCTAGTCCCATTTTTCTGCCCACTCACTGCCCTTCAATTCTTATGCTTAGCTTTTAACATTTAAACTTTTAATTTTGGATTTTAATACAGTCCCCACTTAGGGCCGAATTCCCTTGAAGGGGATAGAGGTTTTTCACTGAGCTTCTGTTCTTAAGATTTCAGTTATCTGCAACCTTTACCCTGTAATACGTCATGATAGTCTCAATACTGAAAAAAAAAAGCCCTGAAGAAGTTAAATTACCCTTCCTATCTGATGAGAACAAGAGAAGTCTGGGGATGGTCACTTGATGTAGTTATATTGCATGGTCCCTCTGTCTCACATTTGCAGGGCAAAATTTTTGCTCATAGTTTTGGGAAATAACATCTCTGTCATTAGAGGCACAGAGAAAGGAAAGCCAGGACCACAAAGAAAGCACCAGCAGATGGAAGGTACCAGCAACACGAGAGGTTGTCTCTGTGCCGCAGCTGCATAGTTCAATCAGCATATAAGCAGGGGTTTTGTATGTGGTTTATTGTTGGTTTTAAAATTTTTTTTATTTTGTTTTATTTTATTTTAAGTTGTTGTTGGTGTTTGTTTTGTTTGGGTTTGTTGTTTTTTTTTAAAGGGATACCATTTCCCAGACTTGTGTTGTAAGGTGACACTGCCACTAACACTGATTTGAGTGGTTTGCACACACAGTCCGGATCCATAAAGACAGGCTGCACATTGTCACCTCTCCTGCTCTGAAGACAACAGCCCAGTGTTTCTATTCACCTCTAGTATTTTAAATATTAACCTCAGGCATGAGCTTGAGCTCAGGAACCTCAGCAAGAACACTGCTTTGAAGAGATGAGCACGCCCACTCCACACTGACAGAATCACCAGAGATTTTGGCTGGCAAATTCTTATGTATCTCAATGGAAATTTTTTCAAGGCTTTAAGTGAGCCAAATTTAGCTTGGTTTTCATGAGAACAGCCAGAGACGCATTTCTAACACAAAGGAGGCTTCATTATCAGAACTCCAACTGAACTACTATTTGAGTCCCTCAGGTTTTTGCAAGAATGTTGGTTATTTTGTTATTGCTCTTTTGTTTGTTTTGAATGTTAACATGCAACATAATCCTTTTTCCTGTAAAATATCAATGCCAGATACAGCTGCCTGTAACTTTCCAAAGAAGAAAAAGCTAGCCATCAAGATAGAGTGAGCCCAGATATTTCAGTGGAAATGGTTAAAAACTGCTGTTCTTTGGGGTAATAAAGAGAAAGACAGACCTTTCTGAGAACATCTCTTTTCAATTTAAAGCAGAGGGAATAAAAGATAATCCGGCCAAAGCATTTCATTCTGTTCCAGCTCTTTGTGCCTGACTGCCTGGAGAAATACCTTCTTATCCAAAGAAACCATTACAAGACTCTGTCCTGTACAGGGGCTGGGACATGCTGTATCAAGGCTGGGAATTGCCTGGTTATGCTGAATAAACCATATGGGTAAAAAGAAGAGGAAATCAGAAATTTCCTTACACTTTCTGACTTCACTGGAACCTGCTGGGCCTTGAAGACCAGCACAGGTCTTATATATGCCCTCTATATGCAGATCCAAAGGGACCACTCCTTTTCCCCTTCCTTAATTTTTGAGATGCCTCTAGTTCAAGCACATAAGATCCCACTGTGTTCCACTGCTGTGATTTTTAGAGATGCTGCTAAAAGCAATGGGCTGGTATGGTCTTTGGTGTCTTATTTAGGGGATACAGGAAGTGGCCCACTGAGCAAACTGGGAATGACACCCTACTACTGCTGCTGCTGAATTAGGCTTCCTGCTAATAAACCTGCAGCTGAAACATATTGAAATTCCTCTTGCTGCTCACCCTCCCTCCTTTTCACCATCACTGAGCCAAGATCTCTGCTACCCAGGTGCCTTTGTTATGAAATCTCAGAGCTGCAACAACTTCTCTTTGCTAGCTGGTCCTAACTGGTATTGCTGAGGCCATTTCCTGGAGAACCGACACCCCTTAAAGACACTCTCCTTTCACAACACAACTCTGTCTCACACCAGCTGTGCTCTCACTGCCCCTGGGGAAGCTTTTCCCACTCAGGGTAAATGAGTATGGATTTACAGTCAGGCAAAACTAACAGTGGAGTCAAAAAGAATTTACCCAGAGGGTGGGTTCACTGAAAGCCAAACACAGTGCCAAAAACATTTCCATATTTTGACTGCTCTTCTCTGAATTTCAGTATTGTCTAACACACAAATCTGTGGCCTCAGAGTCCTGCAGTGCCTGGCATCAGTCATGGAAGTGTCCCTTCTCCTTCATCCTCTCCAAACACACACAGAGTTCTAAGCTAATGCAAGTAACAGCTTTTTTCCCTTCTCATTCGCATTTCTCAGAAGAACATGATTTTTTTCATGAGAAATGCTCTCAAGAGCACTGCTAATTCAAAGCATAATAATACTGGCTAGGAATAAACCACATTAGCATAAAGCCATGACAGTTTTAATACAGCAAGACTAAAAGCAGACCACGATGCAAGAAGCAAATGCCAGAATTCTGCGCTCTTCTCTGCTGCTGCATCTTTTGCTCAAGTTGGCCGGGTTTCTCTGCCTTTTTGGCTCATAATAACTATTGACTGGCTGTGGGCTGCGACACCCACTGCTGACAGCAGGCTCCGTAGGCTGATTTCACACCTTTGCCGTTCCCAAAAAAGCTGGTACTTGCAGGAATGGAAAGTAACCCAGACCTTGCACTCTTTTTCTTTTTTTTTTGTCTTCAAACAGGAAAGCAGTCCCAGCCTGATCAGTCTGCTGAACTGGGAGAGGGAACTGCCATGCGCATTGGTACCTGTAGTCACACTGCAGAGATCTCATCTTGACGCTGGTGCCACAAATGTGATGTTTACAGGTCACAGGTGCTGCTGATACTCAGTGCTTTTGGGAACTTGCTCTGATTTTTTTTTCCAGGATATGAGAAATCTTTTGGAGGCACAAAGAAATACTGGGACCTGCATTTATGGCAAGAGGGTGATGCACTCCCCTCCCACTTTCTTCTGTCCAAGCTGTCATTTCTGAGCTAGCAATGGGGAAACTAAACCTGAGAGTTTTTCATAGGCTGTTTGGCTATGAGACAGCTCTCAAGATTTTACTGTAGTTCCTAATACTCCTGAAGTTCATATAGATTTTATATAGGCCTTAAGCAAGACTTGGGGTTTTAATGAAAAAACCCCACCACAAACTGAAGTACTTTGCATCCAAGTAATATGTATATATAAAAAAAAGTACATGTTTGAAATATATTACGAAGAAAAGAAGAGCAGGCCATCTTGAACCTGTTCTGTATGTTCTTATGATTTTCCCACATCTTTCAGTAGGGTGTTGATTTCCAGAAAGTCCAGTAAGAGACAACATAGGGGTTGCCTACTTTTTGGATTTGAGAAGCAAAGCATGCAGATCAAAAGCCCTCCCACAGACAACATAACTTCTGAAGTTTTCCTGGAGAATGACAGCCAGTTTTGTCATTCCCACCACGGTCTGGGAATCACTTAATCTATTAATGTTGTTGATACATAATACCATAATATCCAGCTTCCATTTTAGGAAAAAAACCACTATTACAGCATTTGAGTACAAAGAGCAATTTCATTGCTGAAGGCTGAAGCCCACCCATCCCATTGATAGTCTTTAATATTACCTTCCCCACTGGTAATCACACCAAGTTCTCTCTTAGACCTTTTCTTAACACTCATTTTTCATAATCAGACACATGATTATCTTAGTCAAAAGGAAATTTACTTCACAAAGTTAGATTTCAATTCTTCCTAGGAAGCTCCAGTGGTTACTTTGTGCTTTCTGTTACATTTGCACAAATCTGTAGTAACAGGCTGAAAATTATCTTGGCCCTAAAGATGCAATTAACTAAATGTGTCATATTATTCAATGACAAGAATTCTATATAAATAAAACCCCCTAACATAATGCTACTCATTGCTAATCCACATCCAACCAGTCTCTATTCTGCAGATAGGTTTCCAACAAATTTGTGTTCTTTTGAACTTGCACCCCAAATATTCTTCACTTCAGACTGCATGGACCTTATTCTACCAGCTTTGTTCAACACAAGATGCAGACACACCATATGTGTTTTTGAAATGACAGGAAACCTGAACAACTCCTCTAATTGCTGAGCACTTATGTCTACTCTTTACCCAAATGGGAACACTTTCAATTAAAAAACCACCTTGTTTTTCTTTCAGGAAAATGGTTTATTTTCTGCTCTTCTATTATCTTATGTTCAGTTGTTTCCCTTTAATTTCCTTTTGCACCTGGAATTAATTTCCATCAGCCTTGCCTTTACTATGTGAATCACCCATTTAAACTTTTCCTAACTTCACAAAGGTCTGTTTTCTAATGAAAGACAAGGCATGCCACCCGGCAGTCTAAACGCAGTCTTGCCAAATGAGGATGATTACCTATCTGGTGGAGAACAGCTCCCACTGGATCTATGCATTTGCAGTGGCAGTGAGCTGGCACAGTGATTTTATGAGCCATGAAGAGCCTGTCACTAGCTTTCCTCTGCATGCTAAGCAGCACTCACATGTTCCAAACCCCTGCCAATTATTCCTGCTCCCCAGGTGTGCAGCACTTGGCACTGTGTCCATGAGTGGAGTTCTCATCTCTTAACCTTGCCTGTTTCAGCACAGGTACCACACCATGGTACAGCTCTGCTCTCAGCTACAATCTCTCTATCACAGTCTATTTATTTCTCTTGTTGGCACAGAAGTGCAGAGAATAGTTTTGGAAGTCTAATCCCTCTAGGACCCTGCTTTTGACTCATCCCCATTTTGACGTAAAACGTAAATTATTCATGGTGATTGCAATCTGAAAGCCACTTTTTTAACCTCTGCAAACCACACTGCACTGTATGCATCACTCTAAACATGTCTTTATAGATATGAATTCTCTCAAAACACCACTGTATCATAAGATAGCACATAAGATTTTCACTTGCAACAAAAGCACTTTATCAGGTTATGTCACCAATAGCTATATAATCTCTTCCTATAAACCTGTAACTATAGAAAATAAGAATTTCTTTGATATCAACTGTTTTGTGTATCCTTTATTGCTCTTATTACTCACTAGGTTTTCCATCTTTTATGCATTTATTTCATATAGATTCAAGATTAAATCAAATAAACAGTACTGTAGCTCATCACTGTCATGTGCCCAGACACTGGAGCAGACACCACAGGTCTATCCTGGGCATCACACACAATGTCTGGAGACTCAGCAGCTCCAAAATAGGACTCAGAGCAACCACTATAAGTGGAACACATCCAAAAACCAACCAAGAGAAAAACAGGGCCAGCAAAAGCAGAAGAGATCTCACACTGTTCTTGGGACTACAGTTCTATAGGTATCAGGAATTGCTCCAGTAAAAAACTTCAGCTTGAAAGGAAGGGATATTTTACCTTCCTAACTGACAAGCAGGGAGGAGACGCACAGTTTGCACTTTTAAGAAAGCAGAGGAAGTAAGATGAGATGCGAGGACTTTTCTGTTAGAGCAGGCAGAGAATTTACTTGGGAGAAAGGAGAATCATGGGGTCACTTTCATCTTCCCCTCAAAAAGGCTTAAGCCCACATCTCTGATTTTCCTGGGGAACACTACTACTCTTCATATCATGATGGATGAAGAAGCACATCTGTCCCACTAAAACTGTTATTTTAAAGAATTCAAGACCTACCAGGTTTGAAAGAAAGAATTAGTGACAATTAGGGCACTGATCTGCCAGCACAAACACCCTTCTCCCAACACTATTCCTGGGCTTTACTGTGTGTTCTTTACTGCTTCACTTATGTATTGAAAGAAACTACTGTTCACAGCTATGATTTGTTGGGAGCCTGATCCTGTCCAGTTCTGTACAAAGGAGAATAAAGAGGACTGAAGACACTGCTTCTCACTGCCCCTTTTCTTTTGCTTCTGGTAGGGGATCTTCTGTTTGAGGCATGAGGGGAGAGATGAGAAAGGTGTGGTGCTGTCCCCTACATCCTTTCCCCAGAAAGCAAAAGCAGGAGAGTATGGATGGGTAGATGAAGCCCTGTTAGCAGAGCTTGCTGGGCATCCAGGGAGAGGGACCCATGTTTCAGCCTGTGAAGAGCTGCCATAAAAATCTCATGTTCTGGTGTAAATGTCAGCTACAAGCAGAATTTCCCATCTATGGCATTGACTCCAAGGTAATCACACTGCCACACTAAAAGCTCACCTGGCAGAGAGCATCAGAATACTACTCTTCAAACCTCCTTTAAAGGTATTTTGCCAAGAAGGAGATTAAATTTCACAAGACCAAAAAATTCAGAGGAGAAAGCTGAGCACAGGTAATACTCACAGAACTACTGCAATTCCAGGCCCTAACTTTATGTAAAACAAATGTAAAACAAATGAAATGCTATGAGGCAAAACAGCTGCAGTGGGGTTTGTGACTCTCAGCTTATAAGTGGGCATCAACCACTGGAACATCAGTAACTCCTCCAATGCATGATGAGTTGGTTTGGGCTGGGATAGAGTTAATTTTCTTCACAGAAGCTAGGTTTTAGATTTGTTATCAACACTGAGAACAGTGTTGATAACACAGGGATGCTTTTGCTGCTGCTGAGCAGGGCTTGTACAGTGTCAAGGCCTTTTCTGTCCTCACATGGTTGCAAGCAGCAAGGAGGCTGGGGATACACGGGGCACTGGGAGGGGACACAGCAGGGACAGCGAACCCTGACTGACCCAAGGGTTATTCCAGACCATAGAGTGTCATGATCAGCATATAAAGCTCGGAGAAGAGGAAGAAAGGGGGAGATATTTGGAGTGATAGTGTTTGTCTTTCCAAGTCATCATGATAGGGCTCCCTTTTCTGGGGATTGCTGAACATTTTCCTGTCCATGGGAAGTAGCAAAGGAATTCTTTATTCTGCTTTGCTTGTGCACACAGCTTCTTCTTTACCCATTTAACTGTCTTGATCTCAAATCACAAGTTTTCTCACTCTTCCTCTTCTCTCTCCCTCATCCTGCTGGGGGAGAGTGAGCGAGCGACTGTCTGGGGCTTAGTTGCTGACTGGGGTGAAACCACGACACATGTGGACAGGACTAGGCACCATGGCTCAGGAATCCTAGATGGATCCCTGCAGACACTTGGGTTGTTAAGCAATCTGATTTGTCTTTCAGTCACACCCAAACTTATCATCTAGAGTTAAGTCTCATCCATCATAGCTCAAGCTCTTCCTGAAAGCCAAAACTAAGGGCAACAGAGAAGATGTCTTCCTTCCAGCAAATCTTTAACCCATTCAACAAGAAAAAACAGAAATTGAAGCCCAGGTACCTTCAATTCCTAAATATATCCTGATGAAGAAACAGTGCACAACATTTTTTCCTATGCTTGTTTCAGCTTGCCAGTGGTTTAAACTGTCTTCTTGAAGGAGCTGGTAATGATTACATTCTCATGGTTGGATTTCTCTCTTAAACCAGCCCAAATTACAAATTCTACTCAGCTGCAAAACACAAAGCAATCCAAGAAAAGGATCGAGTCCACGAAAGCCCATGGGTTGCTCACGTTTTGCTAGGCTTCTCTTAGTGGGTGACAATTTTCCTAATTGCCATGTGGACAGAGGAAGACACAGTTGCTCACATAGCAGAGCACCATGGCTCTACCAGTCCTCACTGGGAATCAGGGAAGTTCTCCACCCTTCTAAAAATAAACCACTAGTGCAAAAGGCTAGCTGTTTATTTTGAGAAATCTCAGAAAAAAAATTTGAATACTTCTAAATTTCTTAGTGGATTTCTGATGGATGAAATGATTTCTGATCTTTTTCTTTTGACATTCTTGCAAGTAGGCATATCCAATATTTTATTTTACTAAAAATATGTGCTTTAGAAGTCATATCTTTATATTTTTCAGAAACTTGAGAGAGGCATGTCCTCTTACTAAAAGTAATTCTACTCAGAAAATGGCATTGCAAACATTAAACTTCCTAAATACAATGGTACCATCTCGCCACTATCATCATAAAGATAAAAAATTGAGTTTTTAATTACTGCAATTGTTGGGAGAAGAGGAAAATACTGCCCCATTTAAGAACTAGAAAGTTCAAACCATTCCCTTGTAAACTCTGTATTCCTTCCCTCAGGAAAAAGAAACTCTGTTTCTGTTCTTTAAAGAAGTTGATACGAAGTTGGCCAAGAGGAAAGGAGTAATTATACCAAATGGCACATTGATAATAAGCTTAAATATGAATTTTAAAACCTCCCTCAGTAACAGCCTAGCAAAAAAAATGTGTTTCATATGTTCTCTGAAAGGAGACAGTCTGTATCCATGTTCAGGAATTTACAATAAGTACTAAATACTTTTGCTTTGAGTACCTAAGTGCAGCAGTACTTATGGTTATAATGAGAATTTTTTTGTTTATTCAAATAACAGTTAGTTTAGGCCCTTACAGTAGAGGCTTGAGTTTCAAAGATGAATACTCAAAGGGGACAAAAACATTCCCAATTCCTTTAAGGTCATGAATAAAGCATGGAAAGTTGTTGGCTAAAACACACTGAGTTTTTCTGTGTGTTTTTTATAGCTATGATTTCATTTTTTTTCCACCATCTTTTTTAGCATAAAGTTCTAGGGTGTCTCATGGTTGCTAAGCTCTGCAGGATATTGCTCTTGTGCAATAGATTTACAGGAAAATCTTTAGTTTCTAAAAAGCTGCTGCTGCCTTGAAAAACAAGGTGGTGCCCATCAGGTAATCAAATTGTTATATCTACCTAAGAAATGTTGCAGTCAAAGGAAGGACCTATGCACATAGCTTCAAGGTCATGAATTATTCCAAGTCCAGCACTCAAAAATAACTTAAAAAATGAGAATGGGTTTAGATCAGAGCTAAGGAAAAAGCTCTGATCAAGAAAACATGATCACAGAAGAAGCTCTGAAATAATGCTAGGAGAAAGATATTAATGAAATCCTGATTGTAGCACAGTGAACGACAAAGGTCACAAGGAGTCAAATTACTTTACCCAAACCATCTAGTGACTGGCCAAAGCTGCTAAAGGGTCCTTTCCAGAATGCTAAAATTTACCCTAAAGAAATCAGCAGAGAAGACATTAGGACATGGTGTGTGACTGAGTGCTTTCCACTGTATTGATGGGTATGATGCCTTTCTGTGGTGTTTGAGAGAAGAACCAGTGGCATGTTGTGAGCTGCAAATGGAAGCAGAGCATTCAGCAGTACATTGGGATGTGCCTATACAGAGTCACTTGGCCATGAAATTGGCAGCAAAGTTCATTTTCCACATCACGAAGGTAACTGTGATAGGCATCTGCACAATGTTTCATTTCAATCCAGAAGAAGGATGAAATTCAACCAAACCCCGACACTTCTTACAATTAAAACAAAGGGATCTCTTTTCATCCCTTCACTGCTGGTACTGGACAAAGCAACAAACTGATGAAATCTGTTTTGCCTACATGCTGAAAGTTTCCTTTCAAAATCATCAAGATTCTGCTACCCAGCAGGTGATTAAAAAAAAAAAACCAACAAAAAACCACCAAACCAAAACAACAAACCACAACAAGTACAACATAAGACTTTCTGAGCATTTCTTGGCAATATAAACTTCCTTTTTCTATATAACCTATGGGGAACAGGTTCTCAATTTTAACTACTGCTCTCTTTCAGGAGAAGTATCTACACGACATCCTACAAGAATCACAAATCCCTTTCTGTCAAGTCAAATGTTATATGCTCTTCCAGCTGAGCTGGAGTATTTGCCCCACAAACCTAATGTTCAAAAATCTCTTTAGTTAAACAGCATTTTTGTTTGAATTCACAAGTCAGAGACTGTCTTGAACCATGACAACTGGCTGAGTACACCAAATTTTAGAAGGCTTATGGTGGTGTTCAGATTAAAAAATTTCCCAAGCATTTAGTTAAAAAGGGAGGAAACAAGAAACAAACCAGGTATGTGACTGCAGGTACTAACACACAAACATATAAAAATGGAACCTGGTCTACATGCCATAATAATGTAAAAATCTGAACTAAATTAATCATAGCAAGTGAAGAACACCATTTGCTTGGTAAGCACAGGGAACAGGTGCACTAGCTCAGAGCTGCTGAATTCTACAAGTAATGCCTATCTTGATATAGGTCTGTATTTTTTAAAAATTCATTTATCTCACTGGGCCAAATGGCCAAATAAAGCTGACAAAATGAAAACCAAATGAAAACAACCCCAAAGAAAAATATAACCAAAAAGTGTCCTTCTTGAGCCTCTATGCAATGCCAGCAAATGTATTAATAAACTGATGCCTGTCTTGCTGTTTAGTGAACGGCCTGTTCTGCCAACTTGAGATGAATAAGAGAAAGAACCATCAGTTCACTGGAACTACACGATCTCCCTATTTTCTTTTAGGCTCATGGATTTCTATGCTCAGCACGAGCACATTGAGTTCACAAGGAAAATGGCATTTGACTCAGATGACAAAAACGCATAGAAAAGCAAACGCACGTTAGTAACAAGAGTCAAATAATGCAGGGAAAATGCTGTCCTTATTTAAATGAGACACACAAGAAAGAAAGAAGGAAGCACCTCCTGAGTTCTAGCTTGCTAATGCATAAGAGTTAGGGGGCAGACTTTGAAGGCGAGGAAGCTGAGCCTCATGAGTCCCTCCTTTCTTTACCATTTAGGTATCATGTCTAATTCTCTTCAGAGCATGCTAGAGGAGCCCAAGTTTGCCAGCTACAGAGAGTAGACAGCCAGAAACCGCTCTTCTCTATTCAGATGCTGGAGCAGGCAGCACATTCTGTCTTAAGTGCCACAGCAGATTGCTGGAAGACAACTTCTCACCCTCATGACTATAAACCCGCAGACAATTATTCTGGGGCTGTGAATATTAATGAAAGCTTTGCTCATCTCACTCTTCTACTTCTCAACAGGGTGCAATTCAGATTCACATAGGCAAAGTTCCACACAAGTCTCTGCACCTGGCTTTCCCTTCAGGGTGAACCCAAATTTCAAAACTATTCATCCAATAACACCAGTGTGCCAGCATAAGGAAAGCATCCTGTTTTCCTGGTGTATAGGAGGAGAGGGATAAGGTTTTTCAAATTCTGGTTTCACTTCTGGTTCAAATAGTTTCCACCGTCCGTCCGTCCATCCACCCATCCATCCATCCATCCATCCATCCATCCACCCACATGTCTGTGCACCTACACCCACAAGTCTGTGCACCTACACTGCTGACTGTTCAGTCTGTGCATCTGAATTTTTATCAGTGTTGACATTTTAAGCAGCTTGGAAAGTAAAATGGGAAAGATAAGATTCTATAAAGCACTACAGCAGCATGACACACATACTCTTTATATGAGTTCAATTTCAGATCATACAGAAGAAATAACATTTCTATTTATTTTATTTATATACTTATTTTACCAAAAGCAAGGTTGATAGAGTCTCCATGTTAAAAATAACATTGGGGTTGCACACATACAGATAGTATTGGAATATTGGAATCGTCAAAGTAACTGCAGCCAATGCATTGGGTAAAGAGAGATAAAGCTGGTGCCATAATCCTTATGACATGGACTGCTGACATTAAGGACCATGTCTACAGTCAGTATGGATGTGAATATATGGATCATCAATACTTTGGAGAAACTTGCTAATACATAGACTGTGGATGCAATAGACCATAGTGACATTTCCAGGCCCGCTCATTTGTCAGAATGTAGTTAATGAGTATTCTAATTATTTATCCTAAGATCTCCAATGCATTCAAGTCTGCTTACCAACATTTCCATCTGTTTATTCTTGAATCTGTACTAAAAGGATAACTAACACCAAGATTCCACAAATTGTTTTGCAGCTGAACACCCCGTAGCCTACAACTGAAGATAAAAAGTAGTTATCAAAATTTCTAACAAAACTTAGATGTGGCAGCAGCTCTCTAGCCACAGAGAGAAACAGACAACTTTCCCAGGCATCATTCTGGGAAAGGCTGTAAGAAGATCAGAGAAAAGAATGAGAAACAATTCTTATCTTAACTTGCTCCCCTTGGTATTGTAAACATGTGGAAGGTATTATGAAGATTTGTTTCCCAAAGGGTGGTTTCTTAATTAGCCACTGGTGATGGTCTTTTGATTGGAGGTCCAATTAGGTGCATCTGTAGTGAACTAGGGTATAAAACTATGGGTTTCTTAATAAAAATGTGTCTTCAGAGTGTATGTAACTTATTACCTGACCCATTGCGCTGACACTTAGACTCCTGTTTCTTGCCGTGACTTGATAGTCTCAGTACTTCCATCATTACACCTCTGTGCTTCCAGAAGATTTAAAATACCAGTAGTCTCTGTTTTTTTCAAACAGATAATCAACTTCTCTTAGGAGGCAAGGTGAAATAAAAATCATTCTCTGCTACCTAAATCTCCCAAGATAAATTAAACAATTGGATCCATTTTAATTTTATTCCCTGCACTTCTATTGCATGAAGCCATTAGACTAATGGCCTGAAAGATGTCATGCAAAAGATGACAGAGGGCAAGACCCTTCTCCTAAGTAGTGATAGGGGAGGGTGTCTACTGAACTGCAGCACTAAACCTGTCATCCTAGCCTTGGGCTGCACAGATCAGGGCAGGAGGAAGGAAAGGGAAGATTTGAAGTATGTCTTACATCCTTTTCAAAATGACCCAATCAATATATGTGCTGGGCTCTCCCTGCATAAGAGGCTGTACATCCTAAATTGCAACCCTTGGGATTTGGAGATTCAGTAAGTCACGGAGACTGAACACTTCTCCTGGTTAGGGGCAAAGAAATGGGCACAGTAATAACAAAGTTACACAAACCAAGGGCTTGGAGCCTGCAGGTCTCTTGCCCCAGTTTATGTCCTGACTAGCACACTATAAATCATAAATATGCAGAAACCTGCCCTCCTCTTCTCTTTGGACATTTTAGACACAATTTTATTTTTGGGGAAGGAGGGGGAAGCATTCAGGGAGGCTGGGGAAATGTTTGTCTTTTATTCCTGAGTTGTATCTTCAGACCTTAAAAATTTCCACTGTCTATGCAGAGGGAATATGCAGAGGCTGTCAGTCAGGTCTGGCCATCTCTCATTTGTGGTTTCTCTCACTTAGGATGAAGAGCTTTCTTTCAGGGAGGAACACTGCTTGTCCATGAGAGCTCTTTCAACAGCACAGCTTAATGTTGGCTATGGGCACTGTGATTTTGGGCATGGTTCAGGCAGGGTAGGTGCGCATTACCAAGCCAGAATGCTATGTCTAGTGGTTCCAAAGAAGTTGCAGCAGGTGATTTTATAGTGGACAATTTTATCTTTGATTTAAATTATACCATGTGCTCATTGTTTCTCAGAGCAACAGAAATAACTCATCTTTTGAATCTAAGTCTTATCCAAAGGCAAAGGCTCTGCAAGATTTGCCTCATCTTCAGTAAGCTCGACCCAAAGCCAGAAAAGTCAGTGAGAGATGACAGTGACATGATCAAACATTATCTTAGTCCTCTCCACCCAATCCTTTCTGAGACAAGGAGACTAAAAGCAACAGAGCAGTGAAGATTCATGTCACTTCACAAGAGCAAAAAACCAGCAAGAGGACAGTTTTCCACCTCATAGGGATGGCAAGAACATCATTATTTTCTGAGAAGAGTGCAAATCAAAGTCACAAAGGAGAAACAGGGCCTCCAAGTGTGTCCCAACTTCACCTCTTTGCAGCTTTGCTGCATTCATTTAGATAATGGCAAACATCACAGTACCCTCCAGTTTTTAAGAAAGCCACTGAAACACGCAGACAAAGCTGGCTTAACCACTGCACACTCTGGTGCTGCCCTTCAGTTATACCAGTCCCCTGATGCTGGGGTTTGGCTAATGGATTTGGGACGGTGCGTGAGACCTGGCGTGATCCATTAAAGAGACTACAAACATATCCAATTAATCTTAGACATCCTGGCAGACTATTAGCAAGATGGTACTGCAGATACTTATACTGTGCGCTTGAAATTAGATTCTGGCTAATTGTGGGCTGAGTAAGGTGTCAACAACAGGAAGTCAAATTTGGTATTGTCTGATTACAAACAAGAAGATCTTAGAGGATACAAAGGAATAGCTATGCATTTACTAGCAGTCGTTGAAATAGATCAAGAAACAAAATCTTACAATACAAAAACTGATGTAGAAAGCCTACCTCCTCTGCTGAGGGAGCAGAAATGAATGAAAATGTCATAAATATAACAGTATACTCAAAGGATAGGTTTTGCTCATCAGTCAAGGAGCCCATAAATGAACTCTGCTGCTTTTAATGATATGATATATAAAGAAAAGAAAAGCCAAAAAAAAAAAAGAGAAGAAAGGAAGGGACATCACATGGTAGAATACTGGTCTCTTCCCTCCATACCCAGTATTTCTCCGCTTTAGTTTTGACAGACAGTGACAATATTAATGAATAAAATTCCAATAATGGTTGTAAAGTGAAGTATCTCATTATCTCATTTTCTTCTAAAGAATTGCAAGTTTCAAAAAACTAAGAAGCCAAATGAGCAAATCACCCTCTAAGAGGAACATTTCTAAGCAAGTAAGAGAAGAAGAAAAGACAAAACATAGAAAGGAATCCAGCTACCCACCTGGGCAGGGACCAAAGCATAGAATAGGACATAGGGATGGTGGATGTAAAAAAAGGCACAGAGAGCCAAACTTATTCAGCCAGGTTGATACTAGGTTCAAAGGACTCTGGTAATAACAGTGTGCAACAAGAACATGCCCCTCCATGATCTATGCCACCATCCACATCTTGCCCCTTTTCTACAAACTGCCTCCATACTTTACACATGGATGATCTGTGGCCTTTTATGGTTTATCAAATAGCTCTGTATTACATTTCTGATGTATGTAACCTGATACAGAAGAATCAAAACCAGGCATATTAATCAGGATCGTAACAAATACTCAGAGCATATAATTTCTGTTATATACAGGAATACTACTGTATTGCTTTCATCATACTTGATGGCATTTTAACTGCTTTTTTGACATTCCCACAAGGAAATTAGTTTTTATTGTGTGCTTGGTGTTGCCCCAGTCTTTGCATTTAAGAAGCTTACATATACCAAGACTATAAACTTGGTTCTTAGATAGAAAGCAGGATGGTAAAATGCTATCAAAAGATGACAACTTACAGCATCGGAAAAGGGAGAAAACAATAAAAGGAGACAGAACTGAAACAGACAAGCTGTCTGCTCTCTAAAGACCCAAAGAATCGAGGTATCCTCTTATCCGTGTCATTATGTCAGCAATGTGCAATAAAAATGAGGGGGTGCTGAGCCATCGTGACCAATTCCATCATCTCTGTTGGTTTTGTTCCTAAAACTTCTCAAATCAATGACACAGATATACAGGGTTCCCTGAAAAGGTGGCAAACATTTTCCCCATAAGGACACAGGAGTTTTCACTGAAAAACAAACAACTTAGTCATCTGCTTGCATAAGCTTGTGTACACTCTCTCTCCTCATACTATCTAATTTACCAAAGTGAAGAACTTGCTTACTACCTATATTTTTGCTACAGTTTCTGTTAATAATGTAAATTATATTGCAATTTTGGACAGGACATCTTCCAGGGCACTTCAAAGTAAACCTCGAGCTCTGCCGGGTGACAGCCCATGCAAACTTGGGCCATGAATTTCCTATTGCCAGCACACTGTCACCGGGAATGGTACACAACTGGCTTATTTCGTGGCCAGCAGCTTTTGCTACAGGCAGTTTAACAGGATGAGAGTTAGTCACTACAGAGATGCATGTGAGCAGTTAATGACCTGCTCCAGGCTTCATGATATTTCTTCAGCTTTATTTTGGGGCATAAATGTCACTTCCTCTCTTCCTCCATCTCTTTTCTTCAGCTGCAGACTAGCCAACTAAAAGAATTGCCAGTGTTTAAGGAAAGTCTCACATCTCACAGGTCAGCCACTCGCATTTGGTAGCCTTGGCAAACGTGTAAGCCAGGGGGACAGCCTCTTACAGCCTAAATGGACCTTTTTGTTCCTCCTCTCTTCTTCCCCACTCTCCTCCCTGCCTGCAGACCATGCCCATCTGCAGCAGCACTAACAGATCCCTGTTAGTTTCTGATCTCAGGTCAAACCCACAGGTTACTGATGAGTTTTTATTAGTCCACAATGTGCAAGACAAAGTGATGGGAGCAGAGCACTGGGACTTTGCCCTCTCTGCTCCTTGGTAAAGGAAAGGTAAAAGATCATGTCCTGGCAGCATTGGGCTTTTGCTGCCTGGAAGTTACCATGAGTAGGCATCACACCTTCCTCCTAGAAGGCACATTTATTCTCATCCTGCAAAACACCAAGAGCTTGTATCTTCCAGAGCAGAAAGTAATGCTGGTGGAAACAAAGTGGGCCACCCAGCTCACCAGCAACTTGTTGGCATGTAGAGCATCTTTGCTTGATCTCATCAACTTTCTCTAGCAAAGCACCATATTCACTCAAATCAAATTCAGAGCTCAACTAACAAAAATAAACCAATTTGGTTCTATGATCTGTTCTGCAAAGGAGACATATTTCGCTCTGCAGTGAAATGAAGCCCATGCCTTTCCTCCTCTGCCTCCTTCTTTAGGGTAACTATCCCTCAGGGACTAAAGACACACATTGCATAATTATATCAGCTGTCCAAAACAACAGGACCAGGTACACAGTTTTTTTAACCTACTTTTCCATTCTATGTAGTCTAATTTTTTCACTCCAAAATAGTTTACAGTTTTTGACAGGTACCACTGTAAAAGACTGCAATGCCTCATAGTAACATACCTCGCTTACTCTGCAGATGGTAATGGAAAAGCAGTTACCATCTGAAATAATGTGAGAATTAGTGAAGTAAAACTTATTTCTATACATACCTCTTGCACGGCTTACAGTTTGCCTAGAAGATAACTATTTAGTTTAGTAATTACTTTTGTGGGAAGCAATACAATCACCTCAGAGACAATCTCTTAAGTGATGCTAAAGTAAATGTTCTAAAAGTTCCCAGTTAAAAGAAATAAGTCTTCAGTTCCAGGTGGGAATCACACATGCATACACACACACGCACTTGCACAAGCCTCCATACAAAACCCTCCGTTTTTCTATTTGGAAAAGATATTTATCTGGAAGCTCTAGAAGATGGGCAGCATCAGAAAAACAAGCGTCAGAATTCCTACAGCAACAGTATCTCAGTCCACGCTGATTTTCATGCATATATAAGATCTTAGAATAATTTCTGCTTAAATAGCAAAACCATGAAGTATAGGAGCACATAATAAATAGACTGAATATGAGCTCTGAATGAAACCTTTTGGGTATGTTCGTTCTTCATATTATTTGTACTTCCACTACACTTGAACCTAAAGACCTTAAAAACCTTGAGCCCCACAGTCCTTGGCATGAGGAATGCAAATGCCAAGAGACAGTCCTTTCCTCCCCCTCTCCACTAAAGGACTCATAAACTATTTACAGACCAGCAGGCAAGTGGAAGGAAATCCCACTATCTTCATTTTACAGACAAGAAGCTTGAGTACAGAGTGATGCATGATGGACATGCCTGAAGTTGCCCAGAGATACTATGCAGAGAACCCTTGAGTTGAGAACCCTCATCTGTCAGTGATAAAATACCACTTTGCTCTGTGAATTCCTTCTCTTACAGTACACTCTTAAGTTAACTGCTTTCCACTTAAGTTTTCATGTCAGATCCTCTGCAAAAAAATTGAAAGTATCCCACTTCAGTTGTTCCACTCACTCTTTCTGTTAGGTCATCTCTGAGTGTTTTTGAAATCTCTACAGTTCTTTCTAGCCACACTGAAGCAGAGATGTGTCTAAAGTATGTTCCAGAGCTAGGCTCAGAATTCAGTAGGATACTGAGATTTGCAGCCAGTTTTCAGTATAAAATAAATAAAAACCAGCCAAGCCTCTTCCTTTACTTATTTCTCTGACTACTGTTGTTCATCAGTCATGCCATCTGCTATGACCCAGCATTATCACAGCCCTTACAGAGACCACCAAAATCAGCACACTGAGAAGTGCTCTGTACATACCAGGAGATGTTTAGCATTGCAGCACACCTTGATCTCTTTTAGTTCTAGCTCCTTCTGCTCTACTGGATTATCAATCACTTCTCCACACTCACATTCAGAAAGCATTTTCACTCCTCTTCATGATTCTGGAGCAACCTGTGTTGTCTCCTCAATTCTTGTATGTTTTTTCTTGGGACTATTGCAACTCTTCGATTCTGATTCTCCCAACACCTCCCTCACAGCCCTTAGCATTCAGAGCTCAGCCCTGATTGCACCTGTATTCCTGGAGGTGACTCATATCTCTCTTCACTTGATCTCTCCCTCTTGGTTCAGTCCACCATGTCTGATTGCCTCTCTGACATCCTATTCTGAATATCTCATTCTTCACTCATGCACAGTTTCACCACTCCATTTTCAACACCGTTTCTGTTATTCTGTCACCCAGCCTTTCAGTATTGGTGCTTTTATAGATCTCTCTCATTGTTTTCTATTTTACAACTAAATTAGCATTAAATATATCCATTCTTTTCAGTCCAATGGTTAAAGCATCTCCCATGTCCATCTTATTACTGTAAGCTCCTGCTTCTCTTTGAGCTCCTCACTTCTTATTTTTTACCTCATCAAGATGCTTCATCCACACCAACTCCTTTTACCCCTACTTCAGTGTGCTCGTCTGCACTTCCAAATTCCTTCACCGACTTCTCTCCAAATTACGTGACCTCATTCCCAAGTATCGTGTGACTCAGTACCTGCTTCCATATTTTCCTTCAGTTTCATGGCTATCTCTTTTAGTATTCTCCTAGTCATGACTTTTGCTAGATTAGCTGGTGGTCTCTGAAGGACTTCCCTCAGTTTCAGCATAAATTTTCCTCCTCCTAGAGTAGTAGACCAATGAAAATGTAGAGTAAGACAATGACTAGAATCCAGGACTCATAACCAGATTTGGAGGCTATTTCAGCATTAAATCAATGTGTCCAACTGATCTGCCTATGCCATAGGGACTGAATCCTAGTCTTTGTACATCGTTCCAACAAATACAATAGTTGCTCAGGTCACAGGATCCACACAGGACATTTGGGTACACTAGAGCAGCTACAGGCCTGCAAGACCATATATAAACTATATATAATTTGAATAGGAGGGTGGGGGTGCTCACATTGCAAAGTGCTGTGCATTTCCCTTGAAAAAAGTAGTAAGAGGTCCCCTTTCTAAGGGCTCTTTAGGCTGTGTAACTGTGAGGATGCACGGGCATCTTGAGATCCCGACAGGTTTCTCCGTATCTGAGCTGGTCACAGATTTTCACCTGATCTGTATGATATGATCATCATGTAATTTCAGTTCATTATATCATCCTTTCCCTCCAAACACCAAAAGGTCCAGAATCAGTATTCGCCAGAAAAAAAAACCCTGGTATTTTTCAATGCTGAAAAATGTGTTAGAGTCAAATCAGTGAGTGTCCCCAGGCAGCATAGCTGGGACTACAGTTTTTTTTACTTTCTGAAAAAAACTCATATCTGTGCATGCTGTGGGAAAGAAAAGATTAAGGCTGCACTGGTATTAGTTACTTTTTAAATTATGATCTTAAAAGTCATTTGCATGACACAGAATGAAATCCTACCCCACAGAAAGAGGGGGCAAAACCAGACCGATTACATGCTCTGGAAGCCTGCTGGCTGCGAGCCTCTCTGCTCTATTCTTTGCCTCTCTAGGGTTACTAGATTATCTCCTGCCAAGAGGCATAGCCTGCCCTCAGAGTATGTAATCGTTTGAAGCTAAATAACCAAACATAGAACAGGAAGAAAACCCCTAAAATACAAACCTATTAATCTGCTAAGAGGTACAAGTAACTGGTGCTATACATTCATATGCATCCATGTGTACATGTGTGCCTTAAAAGGGAGGAAAGCATATTCTTTTCTTACTGTGCTAAGATTTCAAGTACAGGGTTCCAAAAAACCCCCAGCAAAAGATGTTGATGCAATTGAGTTTTAGGTCAATTCAATTAAACTAGGAAAGCATATTTTTATAAACGGCTTCATCTGCTTTTAAGGATAAATAAACTGCACTAGTAGTGTAAAGTAACTACTACTGCTGAACAAAACCCTTCCTTTAATATCTGTGGGGCTTGCTGTCAGTAGCAGCACATAGCAGGAAAGGAAACACTCAACAATTTACATAGCATTCATCAGATTCTTCCCTCAGCTGTAGTGGCATAAGCAGAAAGAGTGCTTAACCCACTGTGTCTTTCCAGGCTTCTCAGGCTATCTTCTCCCTATTCACCAAAAACAATTCTGTTCAGCTTTAGCTGCTTTTTAATCAAAGAAACTATAATCACACTAGCAGAATGCTTATTCTGAAGAGACATTAGCAAACGCACAGTTACTTTGTTAAACTGCAGATCTGTGGTTGAAAAAGAACCATGAGATCCCAAATAATATTTTGTTCTTTCGCATAGAGCAAATGAAAGCAGAGTTGATTAATTAAAATATTATTATTAATAATAGTAATAATACTAACCTTAATGTCAAAAGCTGAAAAATGAAGTGCTAACAACTACTAAGAACCTCAGCTCAGAAAACGATAACAATTTCAAATTCACATTTATCATCAAAAAAATCTTTCCCTGACCTTCAGAAAATGAGATCTGTATACCACATCAGTTAATAGGGACCTAAGTCGAGTGCCTTCAGTCCTAAGTAACATGCAAATCCACACAGCAAAGCAAAGTAATACAACATTGAACAAGAATGTGGGGTAACATCTGTGAGGCTATTTTTTGCCTGAATGCTTGTATGCTGCTCCTAGTTCTCAGCTTCTCCTAATAGCTGACTTTGGCAAAATCCAGAGAATTTGTCACTGTTGCCTTCAAATATGTGCATTCCTAGAAACAAAAAAAAAGCATATACTTACCTGTAGCAACACCTGTGATTGATTACACCGTCACTCTCTGAATACCCTCTAGAGGTTTTGCTCAGTCCCGAAAGGAGAGGGGGAAGGGATGAGAACAGTTGTCTGAAGAGCACTGTATTAATTCCAGTAAAAATACAATTTCCCCCATGCATTTGACAGCACGATGAAAATCACACTAGTGGTACTCCTGATAAACCAGACCTTCCAGATACTCAGTTGAGTCAAGCAAACTCTATTGCAGCACGACAAAGAAAAAGTTGATGTATCAAGGCAAAAAACCCTGATCTAAAATTCATAGGAATGGGAACAAAACACAATCAATACAAACAGCAATTTCTATAGCAACTGGGGAGAAAAGGGAATGGAAAAGAAGGAGAAGAGTTGGTGCCTTAACTGTTAACACAAAGCTTCTGTGGCAAATGAAGGGACCTGTCCCTTTTGGCATCTCCCTGATCGACAGGCTGAATCAATGCCCAGCGTATTCCTCCGGCGTCTCCTTTCCTCTTTCCCTGGGATCTGTGGAGGAGCAAGCCGAGCATCCCAGGCTCCGACGGGAGCGCACACATGTCCGCGCACCCCCCAAGCAAGCACACGCGCTCCCCTGCCTCGCTCCTACACCCACAGGATCTCAGCACTCACCGTCACGGGCTTCCTCCCCGCGACTGCAGTTGCTGCAAATGTGCTTGATCTCCTTGCCTATGTGATACTGTATCACAAACGAGACGTTGTTAGTGTTGTTGGTGGGCTCCTTCAGTGGCTTCATCCTCACTAGATAGAAAGCTTTCTTTTTAGGTTTCTCTCCACTCATGTCTGAAACCGAGCCCTGCCTGCAGCCAGCAGAAGGAAAAGCCAGCATCCCAGGCTGCCTGGCGTGCGTGCAATCCGCCATCCGCTCCGGCTCGCCTCGGTGTTTAGCTGCCACACACAACAGGGATGAAGGGGAGGGCTGGGGGAGAGGGGGAGGCGGGAGGCAGAGCAGGCAGAAGCGCTGCCTGAGCCTTGATGCCTGCCCTCCGCGACCCCGCTCCTTAACCAATCCCCCGGGCAAGGCTGGAGGATGCTCAGCGTGTCCCCGCTCCGAGCCTCTCCCTTAGCCGCGGGAGCCGGACACATTTGGCGGCACGGCGGAGCCTGCCACACCTTTGGCTACCTTGCCGCCTGCGAACACCCAGGAGGCAGAGCCTCCCTTCGCTTCCCGCTCCCGCCGCATCCCCTTCTCCCACGCCCTCCCCCGTCCCCGCAGGTCCCCGAGAGCCCCGGGCCGCGGCCCTGCGGGATGGCGGGCACAGCCCGGCTCTGCCAGCGCCGCCGTCCTCCGGCCTGGAGAACACGGCAACAGGGCCGGCAGCGCAGCCCGTCCCACGGAATTAATGATGTACACACAAAGAACTGTCCGGCAGCGGGCTGCAAACCCTCCTCCCCGGCTCTCCATCGTCGGCTGCTGCTCAAGGGGGCACAGGGGCACTCCGCTTCAGCTGCCCCAGCAAAACCAAACCCCACCCGCTTTTCATTCTTGATTTTCCCCCGCTTTGCTTCTTATAAAAGCCAGATAAGGTGCTTGGTCCGGCTCGTGCAGGGCTTAAGAAGGCAGCCACGGACAATGGCTGGCACCGCCTGGTGACTTCGGCCCAAGAGCCCCTGCAGGGGCACTGCTCCTCAGCCGCAAAGGCTGAGCCACAGTTTGTGACTGCTTATCTAGGCGGTGAACTTCTTTGTCTCCCTTGCCTCCTGCCCATAGCTGCAGCTGCTCCAGAGAACAGCCTAATCATTCCAGGCTGCCCGCATTTCCAAAACTCCCCCTGCCTGAAAGGGATTATAATCCCCGGCCAGACACACTGTCAATCCCTTACTGTCCAGCTGCCCCCAAAATGCTGTGTGTTTTCACGGCATGGTAAACAACCCAAGCTGCCCAACCTGCCGAAGCAGCAGCTCAGGACAGTGCCTGTGACATAGAGAATTAGAGGAGTGGGCGTGAAGATGCTTGCTTCTTGCAGGTTCTGGGAAGGAAAGCCAGAAGAAGAGATGATAACCTCAGCTATTCTGGCTGCTATTACAGGAATGTGAGTGCTGGTTCTTTAAATGTTCAGCACGCTATCAGTTTGGCAGGCACTAAGCAGAGAGAGTGCAATTGGGGCAGATGAAACACAGCAAAGAATAACACCATTCTCCTTATTTTTAGCCAAAGTCCTCACTCACTGTTAGAAGAAATCCACTCATTCTGCAATTCTTTACCATTTCCACATATTGTTGCTCCATGTTTTACTGCAACATGAAGACAAAACAGCCTTGATTCTCTTCAACTACACTTGAAACTGTCAGCAAGACTTTTGCCTAAAGAAGACAGAGTAGAAACTTAAGAATTCAGTGCCGTGGTTTTCCATTTTTTCAAGTTCATGCATGCACACACACACACACACACACACACAGGCACACAGGCACACAGAAGATGCATACAATGAAACTGCTGACCTGCTTGCTCTGCATCATTCTGATGCAGGTCTGACTTCTCACCTGGCACTCCTGGGGGTTGAAACCAAATGCAAGGCTTTACTTTTCTCAGCAGAGTTCACAAATCAGCCTAGGTGCTCTCAGATCTCACAGAAATACAGACTGAAGCAGGCACTCAGCAGAATTATGCTGGTCACCAAGCCACACAAGCATACTACACATTGGGCTATGTATGTGGGTTTATGCTGAATAGAGTCGGTCACCTCAGGTGATGTATTGCCCCAAAGGACTTGATTTTGCATGTGTTGCTCATCTAAAATTCCTACCCATTTCATATAGGTGGTAGGAGAACAGGGAATGCACAATTATTCAGGAACAAGCAGGTGAATTCCCCAAATGTGCGTAGTGTGTAGTTCTGAGTTAATGCACTGAAAAGCCATCCCTTTGAAGGCCTAATGCTGAGATGCTGTTTGCTATGTTATGCATTTGGAAAGTAAAGGCTGAGAAGAGTTTGATTCCCCCAGCAGTCAGACAGCAGCTCAGACACTCGCAGTGGAATTCCCTCTAACTTATTCATTGCCTTTGAGAACACCTTCAGTTTGGTTGTGATTCAGAAAATAATTAGGTGAGTGGAAGACATGATCATAATTCACCTTCTGAACTTGCTTAGAGTTCACACTGTCACTGGTACTCAGTACTGCTGCATTATGGAAATGGGTCAGGAGAGGAAAGCACATTCAAATGTCAGCTTCCCTGAATCTGGGAAATATGAGTGTTAATGAAATTCAGGGTGAACTCAAAACTGGAATATCATATCTGTTGTCTCAGGGCAGTTTTGGGGTGTTGTGCCTCACCTGTCTTAAGAAAGAAAACTAGAGTCATACATTCAGCAGAGCTGGTCTTGTAAGGCAAATGGTCTTGTAGTTCAGGAATTGGGTAAGACTTAGAACATGAAAAACTGGGTCAAGTCATCAGTCTTTTGCAACCTCCCTCTGTGACCTCAGACAAATTATTTACAACCTCTTGATATCTCAGCTCCTTGCCTAAAGAACAGTGATGTTGATGTTTCTGTTTTTCAGACAAATTTTACAAAATCATAATCTCAGGTTATCTGAAGGTGTTTGTATATCACACAGAGAATACCAACAGACTTCAAATACAGAGATTTACTGTTTATAGCAAAATGAGAGAGGGGGAACAGGAAAAACATGTTGCATCAGGCTGAGCCCAAACAATTCACTCACTCCAGACTTAATTTTTTTTGTTTCACTTGATTTTATTTTGACAGTATTTATCCCTCCTCTTGCTATACATTTGATTCTAAAGCTATAAAATTCAACTTGGATCTGAAAATAGACTTCATATCCAAACACTGCATTTTTACTGACTCTGGTATTATCTCCCCAACCCAAACAACTTTTAGAGAGGGACAGAAGCAACTTCTTTCTCAGGCAGAGACTAGAAGATTATCACCTACATTCTAGTCCAGCCTCACATGTACTCCATGCTGTGAAAGAACCAGCAAATACTACCAGCGCAGACTGAGTTTTACAAGCAGATCCCAGGAGACTGCAGAAGCCCAGCTGCTCTGACGTGTTTGTGGACAATTGGGAACCAAATAACTGGTGAATAAGAGCCCCAAATTATCATGGAGAAAGCCCAGCATATTTTTCCTTCCAGGTGCTATGTATTTTGAATGCAAACAAGCCCTGAAGCTATCTGCTAGTATGTCTCCTGTAACATGCTCTTTGCTATAACATGCAAATTGCCTTCATTCCTAAGAGCTGCCTTACAGAGAATCTGAATTTGCCACAGCTCATAAAACAAAAATAAGTTTAATTATGATCTCTTTAATTATGGTGAAAGCTGCCGCTGCTAATCAGTTCCAGGACAAATAATATAAAATTAATGTACTACAGTAGTTCTGCAAAAAAGGAGTTGCTTTGCCTTTTTAAAGATAAGTGAAAAAAAAAAGGTTTAATAACTCTTTCACTGCCTCAGTACACAGCTACAAACCTTGGCATAACTTGATTGCATAGTGAATGACAAAAATCAATGAACAGGATGTCAGATAATTCATTATTTGACAGTGAATCAACAAACTTGCATCCTATTCCCAGGCCACATTTGCTTCTTCTATAAGCTTGGGAAACCATTTGTACCTTCAGTTTTTTCACCCCTGCAGCCTTTGCCATTAAGGAGAGTGCCAGTGCCATTGTCCATAAAGAAGAAATGGAATCAGCATCCCCTTTAAACAGATGACTACTGAGATATTGGTTCTTACCTGCATCAAAATCTCTGAGGCTTGACACTGTCATACCATTTTTTTTCCCCTTTCACCATGTTTTCCCATGTCAGAGATCACTTGGCTAAGAGTCTTTTTTGGGACACTGTGCCCTCAAAGAGCAGGCAAGTTTTCAGATGCATTCTCCACTCCACAGAAAAGAAGATTCAATCTTACTTCTTTCTCTAAGCTGTGGCACTGTGCAAAATGCCAGTCAGGACACCCCTGAAGTGTGCCTTACAGCCCTCAGCTGAACAACATGGAGGTTTTCTCTGTGGGCTGGACAGGCTCTCTCTTCCAGCACAAATAGGTGGACAAGAGAAACTGTGTGGAAGCCTCTGACCCTTGTTTCCTCAATAAAAATGTTGTCTTGGAGAGCTGTAGTGTTCCCCTGAACAAGCCATGGCAGTGTTCATGTAAAAATGCTAGACAAATGCAAGTCTAACAAGGCAGCACCACTTCTTCTCAGCAGTTCAGTCTTTCTAACCAAAACACCGTGATTCATGTTTTACAGTCTATTTAGGCAGGGATGTTTTCACAGAGATGCCCCGGTACTTGGCAGTTTTTAATAAATATTTTGCTTTCCTTCCTATTTCCTCTGCTCATGATACTAAACATCCCAGTGAGAATAAAAAAAGAGATAAAAGATAAATAAATTAATTACCAGCTGCTCTGGTGATTAATGCATACATCAATGTTGTGCTACAATAGTGATACAAACTGATCAGCTTGGAGTAAAGAGGGAAATATGTACAATTTGATCACTGACTACAACACAGGAATCAGCCCCTAGCACAGTACTTCCTTTGGTAACATCTTCAATTTACTATCAAAAAAATGCCCTCAAAACCACCTCAGGACAGCTGACATTTGTCAAAGGAGTTTGTTGCCAGGTGGATAATCTTTCTAGTTGCAGTGCACAACTCAAACTTGGCTACTCAAATATTTTCTGTTTGCCAGGCAGTTACTGCAGCTGGAAGACTCTGGTCCATGGCAGGGGCTCCAGGATGCTAGGCTGACAGTATTTCTGCTTACTACATGGCACATCAGCAAAAATGGGAGGGCAAGGAGGAGGGAGAATCAGCCTGAGACTCCAGCAGGCCAAAATAGAATATGACCTTTTTAGTTTTGCAGCTGTAAACATATTCTTAAGCAAAAATCCCAGCTACTCCTGGCAGTCTTTGGCCCAAGAGAGCCAGGTGATGAGTGCTGCACAAACAAGCGCAAACTGAAGGAAGAAGAAAGGAAAGAAAATGCCCCTTCCTGGCTTTCCTACATTTAGCAATACTGCTGAAGCATCACACATCTCTTTCTTGCTCTACCTGCAGGACTCTCCATATCCTGTGCATATGCTTTGCCATGATGGAGTCCTCTCCTTATTTAGGAGAAGCCCTGCTTTATTTCAGTGTGATGCCATATGGTGTGATGAAAGTGAACAGAAAAGGTTACACATAAAAACCACATAAACTTAGGAACACCTGTTTGCTGCAAAAGTGAAGAACTACTGATGGCAAAGGCCTTCTAAGGATAAAAAGGAAGATGTCATCCTACCTAGCAGGACAGATGGAAAGTTGCTGAGCTGCCATTTGAATGCCCAAACATCTATGTGCAATTAATGCCCAAAAGCCTGATGGGTAAGGGTAAACATCAGCAATGAACCACTGTGGGGTCTGGAGTTCTAAAACAGCTGAGCAAGCAACCATTAGCATTAGATGATGCTGAAAGGAAGACAATCTTTATGCTGAAATCATAGCTGAAGCTCTTGCTGTAGCAGAGCTTATTGCAAGTCCTAGCACCAGAGCCACCAGTCACTACAGTCCTAACAAGGTCATTACCTCCCATCTTAGAAAATCCACTCTCAGTTTTCGTATCTAATTTTGATGTGGCAGGCCCTGAAGTTTTATGATCGGTTTGGAGCACTTTGCACATCCTGCATAACTTTCAGAGGAATGTAAACCTTTTTTGCCTTGACTATAAACAAAGGATAGAGCGGAGGCATGAATCGGGACTTGGTAGCACCCCTGCATGATCTAAACTGAGAGTTTAGTTGCCATCTTGAAGTTAACAAAAAGTAGTTCCAAAAATCTCACTGCAATTACGAGATTGAAACCAAGGAGGAATCTGAATTAAGTCCTGCGTGGCCAATTTAAGAGGTCCATTTAGGAAGGATCATATTTAGCATTGATGTGAGCATATAGACTGCAGCCTGACACTGGTAATTGCTTTGCCCCATGTGTTTGGAACAGTGGGAATAGATCCTACTAGTAAGATTCACTACAAAATATGGGCCTGACCCAGTGCTTATTCAAGTTAATTGGAATTTTTCCCTGACATTAGCTGCACACCTTAACATATACCAAAACTCAACAGCACTGGTGACTTGAAGACTCACATCATTGCAGCAGCCTCCTTGCTAGTTACTCCCTGCTTGACACTGAGAGAATAAAGTATGATATACCATGGATTTTCACACACCACACCACCCCAAAATACCTTTTTCTTTCTGTGCCTAAATAAACAGCTCTCCACCCTCTGCTTTCCTTCCATCAAACCCAGAGCTGTCTTACATATACATGCAGAAAAATATTTTTAAAAACCTCACAGAACTAAACCCACAGTCAGGTATCAGGCTGCATCTATAATTCCTCACAAGGTTCTGTTCCCCCACAGCCTGCTAAAAAAAGCGCAGTGGGGGGAGAAGTCAGTGTGCCTGTGTGTACCTGTGTGTCTAGCAAGCCCCTGGGGGAAAAAATCTGAATATGACTTATTCTTGTCACAAATGCTCCTAGACAGCAAAAAGGGAGGGGGAAGGTCCGGAGGAGGAGTTCAAGCCTCTAGAGTAAATAAAGTCAAGCACTGGTCACCTCTGGCTGACAAACAGGCAGTACTGCTCCCACATCATGGGCTAGTTTTATACTGCTTCCTACGGATATAGAAAACCAGGCACTTATGGTTTTGTTGGCTCCAAGTAAAACTACATGTTTGAAAAGTAAAGCAAAGAAGGCAATAGGAGGGTTTCAGAGCTGTGCATTACAGTTGTTTCATAAGAAGAACCTTAATTTGGACAAAATCAAGCGTTTCACTTAAAATAATAAGGAAAATACAGCAGAAGCCCTGGATTTACAATATGCAATAGAGAAACTTGAAACTTGGTGGAACCTAGCAAGATTCTACTGTGATAAACTTATTACTTGGAACAGCCTTTCCTGGATACTCTTGAATGCAAAGAAAACTCAGTGAAGTAGGTCACAGTCATCACCTTTCAGGATGCCACTATGGTTTTCTCCATGTTTTCTCAAGAGTTACATGTCTCAAGACAAGAATAAAAGAAACAATGCTGAGAAAAAAAAAAATTACTTTTCATTGCTAGTGCCTGGAAATCCTGGGTGATCAACTTCAGACAACTGAGAAAACATCAATCTTCCTAGAACTGCCACTTGGGATATCCTGAATCTATATCCCTTGAGAGTGTGTGGGAGAGACATGAATATCACAAAATCACAGAAGTCTAGGACTTCCTGTCACAACCCCTCAAGGACTGAGCCATACACAGTGCTTTGTCTGCCCTGGCTCCAGAAAGGTCTGAGTCATCTGGCTTTAAGGAAAATTTAAGAAAATAGGTCAAACTGAACTTCCCATCACAGGCAATTGCAGTGAAGTCAATCACCTTGCAAAAGCATTGCTCTCAGCACAAATTGCCCTCATATTTCTGTCTACATAACTAATTAAATTAATTCCTGATCATATCAAATAGCATGGCTTCCCCAAGAATGTACAGAATAACACCCCCTGCTGATAATCCTTACTTATAAAAGTTGCTTCTCAGGTAAAGCTATGGAGAAGGATCACACTGTAGGAATCTTTGTTGAAGTAATACATCCAAAGTAAGTAAGAGTGTGGCTTGAAATTGCTAGACAGACCAAAAGGTTTATTTCCAAGCAATTAAATAGACAGTTATTATCTCAGAAACTCTCTATTGGCTACTGAGATCACCAGCCTACAGCAGACAAAGTTACAATCAGCACATAATAGGGATGACTGGATTTTTTGCCTTTATAAATGACTCATATTAAGTCTGTTGCTTGCAGTTCAGAACAGTTTACTTGAAGGTCAGGGATATGACTCTGCATGAAGCACATTCATTTAGGGAACACTTTCACACACAAAAGGAAACAGCAAATGAAGAAGAATACGTTTGACAGACTTGGCCCCAAAGAGCTCATTTGCAGTAACACAGTTATAGACTCTTACCCAAAGTTTCCAGGTCAATGGCCTAGGACTTGCCATGTCTTCTGTGTGCCACTGGGGCAGCGACACAAAACTAACAGGCTTTTATTTCAGTTTTTCAGCTCACTATGGTTCCTGTAATTTCCAGTACCAGTGTGTTTAAAGCAATCTGAGAAATTCACAAAGTGCAAAAACTTTGGAGGCTGGAGACATGGGGAAAGCCACACAGCAAGTCCAGTAAAGTCAAACTCTGACCAAGTTCAGACAGAGGATGAGAGGCTGAGCTGTGAGAAGAAGCTAAAGGTTCATGAGGTCTAACAGAGGTACAAATGAACAGGCAAGCAGGCAGAATCAAGTGGGAACATGAGATGAGGGGAAGCAACATTCAGCCATAAGAGAAAGAAGATAAAGGGAAGGAGAAGGAAAAGAGAGAAGATCAGAAAACCTGTGAACACCTCCCTAAACTTCCAGGGTGACTTTGAAACAACAGACCCTCCCAACCTTCAGAGGCTTCCCCCACCACTGAAAAGCACTTTGCAATAACACATGAACAGTGCAGGAACCAAGAGTACTGAGGCAGCTGCAAAGGCTGATTAAGGTACGAACGCTGGCAAAGCGGTCGGGGGAAGCTTTCATTAGCATCTACCTCCACTGGGCCTGACAGCAACACAAACTGTCAATCACCTCACTTCAATAAGTGCTCACAGTTTTCTCAAATTAGAAATTAAGACAACACAAATCCCTAGGAATAGCATATGGTTTCTATACATATCACCCAGTGAGCTAGCAGTACTGAAGTGAAGCAAGAAGCTTCTGACATTATCATGAGCATTTTTTTCAGTCTTTCCTCCTTCAGCATAAACATGGGGTCCTCCGAATGGTACAGAAATCTGCATGAGGAACTTTTTATTTTCTCCAAAAAGAAGCAGAAAAAAAAAGGTTCTTACTCTCCTCTTTTTAGCCCCTGTTTACTATGGACCAGTCATTTTTCATTGTCAGACCCCTATCCCTCAGCCACTGTTTGTACTTTCACTGTGGACTGGTGTGAAGCACAAGCATGGAGGAAGAAGTTTGGCTTTGCATCAGTCCCACATCATCTCCTAGTGTCCCCAGAGTTTAACACAACCAGGCTTTACAACACAACAGACAATACATGCACCATCAACAGGTCTTGCTGACAGAAAGCCATATTACGCATTTTTTACCTCTTTAAAACCTTGAATAGCAGTCAACACAAAGAAGCTGCAGTGTGCTGAAGGATCTGAAGAAATAGCTGTATAATCAGTTTTTGCTGAAATCCTGGAACATATTTTAATGTGAATCCTGCCAAGCTCTTTAATGTCTGCCCATTGGTTAAAGCCTCAATATCCAGGCTAGATTTTAGTAATTTCTCAGGGGCTTTTATAAAAGCAGGAAATATTAACAGCTAAAATCTAATTCAGCTTTTTCAGTGAGCATTGCCATAATATATAACAACACACCTGTAGTACTTTTCACAATCTTAGCCATCATGTGCGTAAACAAATCACAAGAAATAAAAACTTACCCCTAATATATCCTAATTTTTGGAGATTTTATGATTCAACTTCTTTATCTGTATGATCCATGATGTCTATCTGTCAAAACCTTAGTCTTCAGGGAACACAGTAGCACAAAGGGCAGGATTTCACTTTCCCAGAGGTTTAAACCAGAGAAGAATGTGACTGAAGGCTGAACTAGAAGGACTGCAGTACAATATGCATTTCATTCACAGTGGAGTGAATGCAGCAAAATAGTGGTAAAACCCACTGCAGATCTTTTTTATTACTTTGTATTACAAAAATTCCAAGGGGCCCCAGCAGAGCTTAGGACTGCAGTATGCAATGTACTCTGACATTTTAAGAGACTTTTTGTCCTAATGATCTTCAAGTTTCCTCTAGAGCAGTCATCCTCTGGGCTTAAAGCATCTCGGCTTCAAGACTTTGTTGGTTCAAGACTTTGGGAAAGCTCTAAGTGCATCATGAGGCCAATAGCAGATGGAAATTTTCAATCACTTTATGGGTTATTGCTGGAAATAGATCATCAAAATGTATACTAAGAGGTCAAACACATCTGTGTTCCTTACATCACCATGAACAACTAAGAACTTAGTGTTCATAGGCAGTACTTGAAGACCATGCTGAGAAAAGATTCACGAGAGAACAGTTTGCATTCCTGTGATGCTTGCACTGAAGCACACGTTTCTGCAAAAAAAGGTATTTTCCCCTCCCCACAACAGTTTAAGGTTTAAAGGTGAGACTACTAATTACTTACAGCCAAGCATAAGACCAAGTTGCCCAGGAAGATTGTCTATCTCTGCTGGTTTTCAAGGCTGGAAGAGGTATGTCCCCAAGCAATCTGATCTAACTAGATCTGCTTTGAACTCTGGATATCCCATCCAACTGAAGTTATTCTATGATTCTAAAACATTCAATCAATAGTATCTTCCTTCCTCCTTACACCTTTGAGGTAACAACCAAAGGCAGTCTCGGGGTGTGTGAGTGTACTTCTGCACACTGCACACTGCAAGTTCCAAGCTTTCTTGTCAAGGTAACAGTTTTCAGCCACTCAGACAAGATATTTGAGTGGGATGTGACCATGCTACAGCCCTTTGGTATGAAGCTGGTGAGTTGTGCTCATGGGAATATACACAGCTTTTCAGTTTTCTCCAGAGAAGCTGTTTGGCCTTCTTCCTCAGGGAACCTGCAGCTTTCTTTCTTGAGAGATCTCATGCACTATAAGCTGCAAATAAGCTTTTCATACCAAGGCACTATTTTTTTTTTCCCCTGGCCACACCTTGTAATTTTTCTAGCTGTTTCGAGAAATCCAGAATTATGTGTATTTTGTAATTATGCCTTGTAATCTTTCTGATAAAGGTTCCTCCACCACTTCCTAGCCACCTCCATCTGAGGGAATGCCACCTCCACAAGCTGGTTGCCAGAAAACAGCTATCCTGGGAAATGCAATGTGTTAAATGACAAAGGACTGCTCTGCCTGCCCGAGGCATCACTCTTTTGATGTCTGCACAGAAACATGCTGGGGGGGAAATGAAAAGGCTACCAGCCCTGACAATGTAGGGCACTGGCTGCAGCTGCACATGGGAGAGGAACAGAAATTCTGTGAGGCCAATCTGGCCTTCAAGTGGAAATGCGGGGACTATTAATGGGGAACAAGTGTTTACTTTGCTCTTTCTCTTGTTCTTCTGACCAAAGCAGGACTTAGAAGGGAGATAAGGTGAGAAGACAAAGAATATGGGTTCTAGAGAATGAAACAGCTTATTATAAAGCTTTTATGAATAGTTGGCAGGATGCTTAGCTAGGGGATAATGAAGTTAGCAATTAGAGATGATGAATGGTTGAAGGGGCTTTATAATGATATGGAATGATTTTCATCTTTCTATCAGACAGGTTGAATTCAGGTCAAGTCAGTACCAACAGAACATGAATGCCATCTGATTTATTTCATCAGGTTTTGTGGAATGAACTTGGTCCCTTGTAAGCTGTTTGGGACAAGGGCTTATTCATAAGTAATTATCTGCAATAAGCACCTCCACTTGCATGAGGCAAGGTATTGTTCAAACAGCCGGGCTTTGAAAAGGTTACAATTCAAGTAGATAAAAATGTAAAAGTATTACTTAAATATGACAAAGAGAAAGATGGCATTGTTTGTCCAATGCTTTACAAAAATGATGTGCTGGAACTTTATTTGAATCTATATTCAATTATGAGCCAGTTCTTCCTGCCTGGGCATTTAGAAGTTGCACAGTGCCTGTTGGGCAAAACTGCAGTCTATATAAAGAAGCAAAGAACATAAGGTGCCCTTTACTAGCCACCACATTCATCAGCATCTCTCAGGAGTTTGCTTCTGCTCTCACAAATCTCCTCAGTGAGAAAGAGAAGGCATGTCAGTTAGTACCAAGGAATGGCATCAGCTTCTGGCTTGCTAGCAAGGGCTATAAACAACATTATAGTCACACAATGGACAACTCCTACTGGGTCACTGTCAGAGCAGCACTGGGGTTTGCAGGTCACAACTTGTAGCTTAGATCCTCTCCTGAAATTTTTGGCAATTGAGAATTATGAATCCTCTATGTTTTACATTTGGGAATAGTAAATAAATACATGAGATGAGATTAGAGGTATTGGCGAATGGAGACTTGGTTAAGGGACAAGAAGAGGTAGAAGAGCTGGAGGAGAGAAGGAATCTGGGAAATTTAGTTGATCCTGGAAGGAGAAAAAACATAAAACAAGGACACAACACAAAGAGCTAAAACACAGAGACCCCAGAGAAACTGCAGTGACCTGACCCATCAGTGGGGTTATACTGACGTAGTCCATTGTCATTGTCACTGATTTAGCATGGATTTAAAATTCCATGCACTATAGTGCTTAATCTAGCACACTGCTAAGCAATGCTACTCTGCTGCATGTTCTGCTTTGGGTCTGTGCAATGGGACCACATTTGGCATTTGCAGCAGTATAATCACGTTGAATAACTGGACTGTGCAAACTTTTTAAACATCAATTTCCTCAAGTCCGTAGAAGGACCAGTACAAAACTAACGGTGTGGAGGAGAGTGAACGGGAGGCTAACCAGTCATCAGCTCCCTGTTCTAGGCTGCACTGTCCATACTATTAGATTTCATATTTTGACAATTGTACCAGAGTTAAAATAATTACAGTGATATGAAGTTTGAAGCGCGGAGTTTAGGACTAGGACTTCTGGAGCTGTGAATGCCTCCAAGGCAGGAATGTGCTTATTGAGGTACAATAAGGTAATATTAAATTGAGGCATCTTAGAGTGGAGGTGGAAGGCAGTGTCTTCATGGCTAGGAAGAAAAAATACAGCTTTGTAAGGAGAGACAAAGGGGTTCTAGCTTTGGATGGCACAGGAGATAATCTCTTTCCTTCACTTCTTTCTGTGCCTTCTCCCCATCCTCTGAGAACAGATAGAAGCAGGCATTTTGGACAACAAAGGAAGGGGGAAGGACTGCAGATTGATTCAGGAGAAAAAAATTAGGAGCTAGCTGAGGAGCTAGATCAATCAAGAAAATTCTTTACTCTCACTTAAACTACTGTGTATTATTACTTATTCTTCTGATGTTTTCTTTCATTGTTAAAAGCCCATGGATTGAATAAATCTGTTGTCTTTATATGCTGTCTCCTGGCACATTTGACTCTGAACATGTAACACAGCATTTTTGCTGCATAGTAATGGTGACACTGGGACAATTTTACAGACATTGAGATTTCCAGTGCGTAGCCCCAGATATCCAAAGGCTAACAGCTGTCCAGTGTCAGAGCTGGTCATACTAGGTTTGAGAAAACGACATCATTCAGGGACACTTACCAAAGGAATGCTAGCTTTTAGGAAAATACTAGGAAAGACTCATGGTCCTGAGGGTCCTGAGGCATAAAGGACAATGCCCATAACTTTTGTTTTTTGCTCACATGTTTTGAAATTGAGGGTGGTTATTCAGATATAGAACACAGGTCTCAACTGCATCACAGAAGCAATTTAGAAAATACACTTTGCATAATAGATACTTGTAAAGATTAGGGTGGTTCTTCCATGTCTCAGTAGACACAGGACGTGCTGCAAGCCTGACTCATTCACCTCTGTTGACAAGAAGCATGGCACTGTTTGAGATGAGAGACACTGTAATATCAGTGTCTTTTAGTTCTAAGGTCTAAAACTGTATGCCAACATTCTGTAAAGTAATTCCTTCCAATGGTCTACTGCTTGGGAGGATGGGTAGTTGTCTAACTATAATTCCAATGAAGATTACAGAGGTTTTTTGGTAATTTTTCATTTGTTTTGGGCATCACTTGCTGGTATCTTTGACTATAAAAGGTGCCTGGAATGACAGGTCAGATAAGACACAGGCCTTTTAAAAATGTGAAAACATATTTCAAACACAGTTGTGCTGATAAAGATTTCTAATAATGCAAGCCTTGCAAAAATAGGTTTCCGGTGAACAGTGGATCTACACACTTGGGATGACTTAGTTAAAACCAAAATAGAGTAGAGAGATGTCACAATGCAAAGCTTTGTGTTCGGATGATTGGTATACCTTTATAAATTTAATCTCTGTAGATTAATCGTTCTCTTAGTTTACTGTGCTTGCAAAATTAAATACACTGAAATTCAAACCAAGGATCCTGAAACAAACCCAGCCAGAGGCATTAACAATGCTCCAGTGAGTATGCTGGCACACTTTGATATTCCAGGTCAATGAAGCTTGTTCTAAGAAAACATCTGGAGCATTCTAAATCCAGCATGCTTTAAAATCTAAATCTATGCTGAGCTTCTCTTCCTTTCTTTAAGATGCCTTTTAATTACAGTCTTGATCAATGCCATTTTGCAAAAATCATTTCCTGTGCTACTTTCCCCATTAACAATTAAAATTACTATTTTCTCTCATTCTACTCTGGATAGCTTCTCAGAGCAGAGCATTAAAATCTTAATTTCTGTTCATTAGCACTAATTTTTGATCCAAATGTAGAATTCTAATGTTGGTATATGGTCTGAAGGTTTTATAATTTAGTCATACCTTCCTCTGCTTTTTTTTCTTCTTAGAGCTGGATTGAAAGAAACACTTAGGGTATTTAAGGCTAGATACAGATCTAAGCTAAGAAAATGAATCTTCATTGCTTCATAAGACTTTTAAAGGGAGTCATTGACATCAGAATTGAAATGCAAGGAGTACTTCCAACCCACCAAACTGATAAAGAGTTATTTAAATAAGCATTCAACAGATTTTGTCTTTTATATATATGTATTCAACCAAGTGAAACGGGGCATCTTTGGAGAAAGCACTTTCTTGGTAAAAACCTAATGCTGCCTGGTTCTGGCCACAGGATATTGTACAACGATTCCACACCTTCCCCCTTCACCCCCTTTTTCTCATGGAATAAAATGCAACCAAATAATATTTCTCTTGGGCCAAATAGGCCCCACCTGCAGCTGCATTCTCAGCCTAAAGGTTCGAGAACATCTATGTCTCTAAGACTACACTATGAGCCCATTCACTCTGAAAAGCAGACAAACAAGCTGAGCACCTTCATTCCTTAGAAATATGATTTCAGGTTTTTTTTTATTAACCACAATACTTCGAGACCTTTCCTAAAACAGAAATTCCAGACCAATTTCTGTTTGATAACTCTCCTCCTGTATACACTGAAATTTCATTTTTGCCTTGTCTTATGGGAAGAACATCCCACTGAATCTGTGTCAACTCTTTAGCAGCTTTATCTTCCCCCATAAAGCTATGAAAAACTCCTATAAAATCAATGCACAGATTAATGCGGAATTAAACTCCCCCGCCATGTTAAACCAAATGCAAATACATGCAAATATTGCTGAAAAATGTCTTTTGCATTGCTCAGTATAAGGCAAGTGAACCCATGACTACAGATGTAATTTTCAAAGGAAAAAACACACTTGGAACCACTCTGGCCACACTATGGAAAGTTCTCTTCAAAGAGAATTATTTCCTTGCAGTCTATATTGCATAAAGGCCTCTTATATGTCTTACTTTAGATATTAATATTGTTTTATGGATGCAGAGTGAGGAAAATCTACTACTCAGTACTAGTAAGTCTAGTAGAATTCAGCCCTTATGTAGGATGAGCCCATTACAGTGGTGATTATTAGGGCATCACTGACATAGCAAGATCTTCCCAGATATACCAATAGCTAAAGCAGAGCTAAACTGCATAAACAAACACAGAGCACCAGAAGAAAATCCTAGTTTGTAATTGTACCACACTGAGTTCTAGAAGCCTCTGTAAAGATACGAGGCTTAGTCACTAAAGACTCAGAAGGAGCTCCTGTTCCATTACATGCAAATATACTTATCCACAGGATAAGTAACTGAGATACAGCAATGTCTTGCACAAATTCACTGCATGTCTGAAGTAGGCTGCAAGATACACATCAGAAGAGACGAGCTTACTTTTAATGATGGTTCCAGTCAGTCCTTGTAGATACATTAGCTTAAAAATCTCCCAATATCTTGGCAAGAAGTGGCTGCAAGTTACTGCTACACCTAGGCCTGGGACTGGCATTTGCTTCAGAAGAGATATATCCACAGAGAGCAATGCATTGCTGCAAAAGGATGCATGACATACTATCTGGAAGAAGCACTGTGCCAACACACTATGCCATGCAGATGCTCTGTTAACTGGATGTGAGAAGAAGAACAGGGAAGAGCTGGCATTTTTCAGTTTCCCCAGGATTTGTGGCAAAAGCTAGCAACCGCACTGCTCATTGAAAAGAAATATCGAATGTGCGTGGGTAGTGTGCAGGCTCTTTTGCCAAGATGCAGAAGCAGCATCTCAGAGGTGGCTTTCCAAGCTATTTGTTTTCCTTTTTTGTTTCCTCTTCTAAAAGAAGAACTACTGAACTATATTCTGGCACTTAAGAGGCCTCCCAAAGGTAATGCTTCCAGTGGTATATAGACTTTTTTGCTATTGCACAGACCTTTGTTTTTACGTGTTTACAGTAGCATACATGCATTATATATAAGAATGAATACTTTGTTTACCTAGAGTGTCCCTAAGGGGGCCGAATTATTGAGGTTTGAAATATCTCCATCGTTTTTCCTGCCCTGGGGCTGATTGCTAGCCTGCATCTGTCAGTCATGGGAACTGGAAGTTAGGTGGCCAAAAATAAAAGCTACTGCAAAGAAAACATGTTTTACAGAAAAAAAAATATGAAAAGAAAAATCTATAATTATCCAGTCACATTAGTGACAGTGAGATCCTCCCAGCTTTCCAACCACGTACAATTAGCAATTGTTTTAAACAATCAATGACCTAATTACAGCAGTAACTTCCCATTACATTTCACAGGGAATGTATTATTTGATGGGGTGCATAAGAAACTATAAAGCAGTACTTTCATTTTAAAGACAAGCAGAAAGAATACCAGGGTAAGCAGTGTATGCCTGAGTCCTACACGACTTCCCAGCAGCATTCCTCTCTGCAGTGCCAGTGGCTCTTTTCCTTTTGGGGTACACTTTTTCTTCACCAAATGAAACCTGAAGCCCCAGTCAGGCTCAAAATGTATCTCTTCCTGCATGCAGAATCTCACCTACTCACCCAAAAAGCACACTCAGTGGTACAGCACATGCAATCTAGCAGTACAACTGCCTTATACCATTCTCTAGGTGACACATTAAGATGTGGCTTAAATAAGACAGGACTCCTGTCAATAACCACTTTTCTATTTGAACACTAAATTGTTGACATGTTCCTAAGCCTTTTTGTCTCTTTTTTAAAAAGCTTCTTACTAGCAAAGATTAATGACTTTACTGTCTCTGTGAAAAATGGTGAGGGAAGTACTGCTAAGCACAGCTACGATTTATCTATCTATATATAAATCCTACTGCTTAGCTTTGATTTGCTGCAGAAACACAATTTTAGCTTGGTATGAGATACTCATTTGCATCAAAGCAATTGATAAATTGATGCCTACCATAAGGGCTGGCATCATAATCTAGTATCTTGAGCTTCTGTGGTTCACTATCATCTCAAGAGTGTCCAGGTCTGCATTTAATTACATGTTTCCAGAATGCAGTTTCAGTTTCATGTAGTGATTGTAGACTTCCAGAGTCTGCCCAATAAAGCCAACAAAAATATTCCTGTTGAGTTTCAACTGGTGCCTGGTTCCTTGTCCTGCTGGCAATTGGGCATTTCATTACAAGTGGCAGAAATCTGCATTGCTGGGACACATGTGGAAGGATCTACTTACTGCTTTCAGAAAATCACTGCTGCTTTGATAAAAAAGCAACTGCTTACATGCATTCTGGACTCTTAGTTTCCAGGCTGGATGGAGCAAGGCCCTTCACCAGGGGAAGAGCCACCTCATTCAGAGGCAGGGAATGCATTCTATTTTGGAACCCGAAATGGCAAGCCTGTTGCTCCAAGAACATATATTCTTGGAGTTTCTCAAGAAAAGGCAAGCCAGCACAGGAAAAAGCTAGGGCATGCATTAGGAAAGCTGTAACTGTAGTGTTTCTCTCTTCCTAGCCCTAAACAAGGCTGAGCAATGGCATGTCATCGCTCTGCTTTGGAGGTGGCCTTCAGGTATGCTACTACTTGCTTGGAGGGAATGAGATGAAAGCAAGCCAGCAGCAACCTGTCCCCTCCCTTCAAACTCGCTGAGCATCAGCCACACTCACTACATCTTTGCCAACCTTCAGTGCCAAACTTGGTATCCCACTCCCCTGAGCTACTGCTTCAGTTTCCAAGATTAGTTGGAATGAGTTATCTTCCAGCTTGTAGTGCTTTGCCAACTACAACCTACAGATGCTGGAAGGTAAGGAAGGCACCGAGCCTATGTCCTTACGCAAACATGGACATTCACATAATGCACAAAGTTGAAACAAAGAGAAACAAAGACACACACCTAACACAGTACTCCATTCTAGATCATTTGCCTCTCTTTTAAGGATGATAAAGTATATCACAAACTGGTGCACAGAACAAATTTAATATTTTGCCGCATTCTTGAAATGGGTATTGTTTTTCATCGTCTTATCATATTTAATCTCTGAGGTTAGGACACAATGGAAGTTTCCTTTAATAATTGCATAGAGACTTCAAAAAGAATTTTGTTTCCCTAATGGAGTGTCACCAGATGATGATTAATTTGTCTCTCCCTTGAGGTCTCAAAGAAAGAAGAATCAAAAATAACCCCAACCAAATAAAAAAGGCCAATCTGAAGGTTCATGTTTTCAAATATGACTAGTGACTACAAGGGCCTAGCTTAATATGCACTGAAGACTTTTAAAAGCAAGGGGTGAGAATGTTCTAAAAGGCAGTCCCTTTTAAAATGTGTCCAGCCAGCCACATTTGCAAGCAAATAAAAGCACAATTGTCCTTTTTTTTAGGCTTACATTTGGGAAACGTAAGCCTAAACACTACCAATTTTAATACTATCTTTAAATACAATTTCTGAAATGACAGCATGGACTTTACAAGCAGAGAGCAGAGAAACAGCAGAGAATGACTCCTGCAGACACAGTCACACATGCGACAAAAGCAGGGCTGCAAGTGCAGCAATTGTAACAGCACTTCTGCAGGGAAAACCAGCTTGTAAGCAAGAAAACTCAGGCACAAAACACGTCAAACCCACTCCAAAATTACTCAGAGGTCTCAAAGGCGGAAAACAACAGGTCAATTTTAATGGCTGCAAAAAAATCCAACACTGTTCTTCTGAGAAGTTATCCATCAGAAACAAAAGGATGAACACAAGCAGGGCTGATTTCCAATTAATCACTGCTACAAAAAATTCCTGGGTAACCTACACTGTGGATGGACACAAGCCTGATCTAACAAGGAGAGAGTGTGGCATCCAGCACAGACTGTGTCCCATTTAAACATGAATTTGCAGCTTCTGATCTGCAGTCCATCCTTAGGACATTTTGGGTTGGTCTGTGGACTTGATAATTAATGCTGGTGCCTACAGTGAAAGCCACGAGAGACTCAGCCATCAGAGTCAGACTCATTCTGGTTCGGTCCCTGCAAGAAATGTCTGTGTTCAGCCTCTGCTGATTTGATTTTTTTATCAGATGGTTTCTCCTCACCCTCCTCAGCCTGGTGGCTTTCCAAGACCAGACATTTTAGTGGCCATTCTCCATTCTAGATTGGTGGTGTTGGGTTCATTTTGTTAATGCCCTTTTTCTTTGACCAAAAACCCCAATAAGTCACTGTTCAACACCATGGCATCCAGTCTAAATGCCTCTTCTTGCTTCTGCTGTTTAAGGCATCTGTAAATAACTGATAAGGATTACTTATCTCTGCAGATGGCTTATGTTTTGGTAGGAGGGGGAAAACCCATCACCTCCGGCCTGAAGGAGGATTCTTAAGTGGAGGCTAGTCACTTCTGCTGCTCATGACTGTGCTCAAGCCTTGGAGCTACTGCATCTCCATGGCTTCTGAATGGGCCAAAGCTTCTTTGTCACAGTGATAAATATGCAGAGCACCACAATAATTAGCTCAGTACACTGCTAATGTCAGATAGCATAAGTCTATCAAGTCCAACATGGCTAAATCTTTGACTCTCACTTGTGATGTGACTTACAAATAGGAGTAATAAATAACAGCCACCTGAATGCCAAATCTGTCTCTCCCCTCAAAGAACTACACTTGCTCCACATCCTGTGCAGATTAAATATCCCTGGGTCATCTCCTCCATGTGAGGTGAACACTGAATCATAGAAGCATTAAGGTTCGAAAAGACCTCCAAGATCAAGTTTGACCTTTGACCGAATACCACCATGGCAACCAATCCATAGCACTCAGTTCATGTCCAGTCACTTCTCAAACACTTCCACCACTTCCCTGGACAGTACAGTGATTCCACCACTTCCCTGGGCAGTCTGCTCCAATGCTTTACCGGCACTTCAGTGAAGATACTCTTCTTGATGTCCAACCTAAACCTCCCCTGGCACAACACGAAGCCGTATCTTCTTGTCCTGTTGCTGGCTGCCTGGGACAAGAGACTGACCCCCACGTGGCCACACCCTCCTTTCAGGCAGTTGTAGAGAGTGATAAAGTCTTCTCTGAGTCTTCTTTTCTTGAGGCTAAACACCAGCTCCCTCAGCTGCTCCGCATATGACTCACTCTCCAGACCCTCCAACCAGCTTGTACTGGTTATACAGTATAAGCAGTTATGCCATGCCCATGAAGAACTAGAGCAAAACAGGTAAATTTAAAGCATATGTGGTCACAGCTTGGGCACAGCAGCAGAGTGGACTGGCCTCTCAATGCTAACGATCTCACCAACTTTCTTTCAATGCTCATTTCAAGAACAGAAGTTTTCCCCAGGAGATATAACTCTCATCTGGGTCAGTTCTCCAATGAGTAGATTTGCTCTGCCTTTGGGAAACAGAAAAAGTACATTTGGCTAGTTACATCATTTAGATCTTTTCACTCTACTCTGTAACTGCTTAGAGCTGCAGAAATGAAAGGAGAAAAGCCATTGCTTCTTTATTTAATTCCTTCCCCCCTCCACTTCCCATGCTTTTTCTCAGTAATTTTTTATTTTGGATATTTAACAAAGATACAGTACTATTTTCAGGTTCTGTTTGGTTTTTAAAAATTAAAATAAAGATGGCTCAGAAGCCTCATATGCTTAAGCACACATCTATTCACTTGTTTCAGGTAGAGATAAAATACTTAGCAGAGAAGTAATCTACTGTTCCCTCTGCCCCCACCACACTGGAAAAAAAAAAAGCAAAAAAGCCAGTAAGGCATAGGTCAACATAAAATAATACAAAATTCTTAGCTGTCTAGATCAGCAGCATGCAGGCAGTAAAACTAAAAGAAATCCCATTAGCATGACATAACAGTCAATTATAGTAAGCAAGATTTAATGTTAAGTACTGCAGCCTGATTAATCAGCAGATAGTCCTATCAGTGAAAATGGTGCTCTACAAGTTTCAAGTTTTAGTTCACCACACCACATTAAGCAAAAGGTGGGAAAGGTACAAAGGGAGACACATTCATCTTTTGTGTAATTGTGCTGACTCCAAAAGCAGACTCCTTTCATTCTTGAAAAGGCTCTGACTTGATATTGAACCCATGTACACTCAGAGGGATTCTCCTGATCATCATTTCCTGGTAGGATATTGAAGCATTTTTGCTTTTTAAGTGTTTTCCCAATACATTTCGAAATGTATATAAATTGACAAAAAAGACAAATGCTTCAAAACATTTTGGTTAGGATCACATCTGAAGAGTCACAGCTGAAGGCAAAACACACCACAGAAAGTATGTGGTGGGCTTGAAGCCCAGACCACCATCACATCTGGAAACGGTGCAGTATTTGGGGGATTGTTTTCAGGAATGCCTGGCCTTGCTGTACTCAGTAAAACTGAGTTTCCTATTCCACAATTTAAAAAAAACTACCCCAAACCACAAAACCAAAGCTTTTACATAAAGTTCTTACTCACATGGAATCTCCCAAATCTCTTCTACAGCTTAAAAGACTCACAATATGAATCTTTCAAAGTTTTGCCTACTCTTATACTGAACTGCTACAGAACGAAGGACCATTTTAACATTATACCACTGAATTGACTGCCCTGACATCCTGAAACCCCTTCTAATCTAAATTATCCTCTGATGCTAAGTAGCATCGGTATATTCAAAATCGAATTTTGGTAAACTGGAAAACAATTTTGAGAAAAGTTGTCTAATTCAAATTCAGATCCCTAAAAAACAAAACTTTGAAAAAAATAGCATGAAAATTTGAGAATAATGTTACAATTTATTTTGGTAGTGATTAAATTCTGAGCAATCACATGGGACTTTTTTTTCTATTTCACTGCTCTGAAACAACTCAAATTGTGACAAAAATTATTTTCAAGCAAGAATATTTTTTACTCCATAGTGTGAGTTTCCTTGCTTGTTCTTTGCATCTGTCATGAGGAAGAGGAAACAACTCTTAAACAACTCTTAAACTCTTTCAGAGAGTCTTTTGACTCTCTAAAAAATACTCTCTCTTTCTGAAAACAGAACAGATTTTCACTACAGCTGCACTTCCAAAAGTTTACAGCATTTTCCATTTTCTTAGTTTGCCTACATTGTGAAACAATGTGGATCTGACAACGGGTTAAAAGAACTAGAAAACCAAGTACACTTTGCCATTTTTCACAGACATTTTCCATGTCTCTATCAGACCAAGATTGTGTGAAACAGGAATTACTTAGAGGCAGAAATACTTCAATGGTGGTCAAAGTCACAGCTGCAGCTTCAGTTTGCTCTGAACTTCACTTGTAAGTGGATTCTGTGTTTCCCCTAGTAACTGTATTTCAGAAATACAACCTTGCACAGATTTTTCCAGGTTGGTTTGGGGATATTTTTGTTTGTTTGTGGTTTGGGTTTGTTTGTGGTGGTTCTTTTTGGTTGTCTTTTGTTTGTTTGTGAGGGTTTTTTGGGTTTTTTGGTTTTTTGTTTTCTTTGGGTTTTTTGTTTGTTTGGGTTTTATTTGGTTTTGTTTGTTGTGGGGTTTTTTTGCTTGTTTTACCCTCTCAGGTTAATAAACCACAGAATTTCCAACAGACACATTTGCTCCTTTATCAGTGTGATAGGCTGTTAAAAATGCCAGACAGCTTCTGTTCTACTGTCTGAGTGGTAGGCTTAGAAAGTTTGAGGCATCCGGACTTTACTCACATACCTATTGCAGCCTATTGCTTGAAAGTCAAGGCAAAAATAACAAAGTTTGAGACTGTTTCTCAATTTGATAAATCAAATCCTAGCTTCACTGCTGAGCTAGAATTTTTCTTCTAATCAAGATATGAAAGATTGTGTTGGACCATTTTCTTTCTTTGTCACTCATCACATACAGTTTCCTCAGAGAAGTTCTCATTTGCAGATCATTTATCCAATAAAGCATGATGACTCCTTCAGAGATTAAAAGTCTAATCTTCAGTAAGGCTGAACACCTCTTATGAAAATTAATATGTCTGTGCTTTCCTACCTATCTAATCCCCACTCTTACTGCCCTCATGGAGTTAATGCACAGAAATAAGTGACTATGCTGAAAGAAGTTTCACTTCATTCAACTTCTGATCTCCTGAGATCAGAAGAGCACAGAGAAAGATTTTGTAAGAAGACATCTGCATTATTTTTTTTTTTTCTTCAATATCTTTGAAGGATACTGTACTGATATGCTGTGATACAGGACTATCTAGTGAGCTTTCTTGATAGCTGTGAATGTATTTGACTACACAGATGTCCCCTATAATATCACAGAGCAATGGCATTACAGAAATGATGCCTGTAAACTTTTAGTGCCTACCTGGGGAGATTGCCCTGCAGAGAGATGACATTTAGTGGTCTAGGTCCCAGGAGAAGAGACATTCTCCTGTAGCTGCACCCTGAGACAGGATAAACTGCTTCTTAATTTCAACTGGCCATGGATCTGTATTTTGGGAGCAGAACAAGCAGGGCTGCAGTCTCAGTAACAGAAACGAGTTACAAAGACCCAGCTCTGCTTCTTAGAAGTGCAGGAAGTGTAGCTCTGCTAAAACATTAGCAAGGGCAGTGGAGTTAAATTGCTGCTAGTTAAAGTCACAATACTGTATCTGTTGTATGATTCCAGTGACAACTACAGACATGAAAAATGCCTTACACTTATCAATGTTTTACCTTAAGTATTTTTACTGTGGTTGCTTCCATTGAGAAATAAACTCAGGAAAAAGATTTGACAAATGCTGTTAGCACTGACAAACCTCTGAACATTCAGCACAGTTAGCAATACTACTATTAGGGAGGACCAATAATCACATACCATATTTTACAAACTTATAACAAAGATGACATTACCCACCACTAAAATCTTCCCCTCTTAGATGTAAGGTTTACACAAACAACACCATAAAATAAACACTATAACCGCTTCTTAAATAGAAACTAGAAGAGCACAGGACAGTGCAACTATCTAGGCTAACCTAAGGTCAAGGTCATGCCCTGCCTGGAAAAAAAAGAAACAATAAAAAGACAAAAGCTGTTATTTTGCTTCACTGGAATGTGTTAGTGGATAAAATGCTGGGGGTTTGGTTTGCATTTCCAGTTCTTTCCCAAATGTCTACAACATCAGCAGAGTTGTTTAGCCTTTGTAGTCTCCACATGTTACTATTTTCCTACTTAGATGTCTTTAGATGTCTAGCTTCATCACGGATGGCTGAGTTTCAACATCTGTTTGTGTCCCCTTTAAAAGACAGCAAGAAGTATGCAGGGCAGAATACCCATTTTGCTCCATGCCATGAACATATCTATTCACCTGACTGTGACACAGGTTTATAATCACAGCACCCCATGCCAGAAAACAGCTCCTTTCTTCCAGGCCATGTTTTAGAACAGCTTAACCAGAAGCCCACAGGACACTTCCCATACTTCAATTTATTTGTGCTAAGTAAGTCAGGCAAATATCCCTGCTAATCAATGGAAGACAATTCCATACTTAAAATCCATGCTGAAAGGTACTAGAGAAATGACTGGTCTCTGCTATGAATGCATGGCTTTCTTCACCTACAGTAGAAGTTGTTTCTGTACATTTTCTTTCCACTCTCAGGTCTCAGTTTGTCCCTAGCTCCTCTTTGCAGCCTAACAGCTGCTGTAGTTCTGCATAACCACAGAGCACAGAATAAGCACAAAACTGGCTCAAAGTCTAAACTCCATTTCCAAGTGCATCCTCTGGTACTTTTCTGCACAAGCCTTTTCTTTTGTCTCTACCTTTTTCTCCCCCTCTCCTGCTCGGTTACAGGCTTTTCCTGTTTTCATGCACATGTACAGACACTGATTTTGGTAGCCATCAGATACTGGCAAAATGTAGCTGCATTTTATATCATCTTGCAGTACCTTTAAAATCACAGCAGAGTTAAAAATAAAAAAATAACAGCAGAACATATTTTCCCCCTACCTTAGCACTTTCTCACCCTTTCCTGTGCTTCTTTGTGACCGAGGGCTGAGAAAAGTACCACTAGGCCATTTCAGGTCTTCTACATAACTTTCTATACCATCTCCACTGCTTGTGCTGTTATTCAGCAGTTACTGCAGATCTCAGTTTCAGGAGGATTTGCAAGTCAATCCTCTATCTGTAAATCCCAGATGGCTCAGTGATTTTTAGCGCAGCTATTGATCTCTTCATTCATAGATACCAGCTTCTGGGCAAACACACCCAGCTGCTCTCATCAGCCCCGCCTCATTGCCACCGGCAGAAAAGAGGACTTGGTGAACCCAGACACTACCCGCTAGCAATACTGCCACTTTGAGCAATAAAATTAGGCAGGAATAAGCATATGGTTTGCACGTTTGCCTACCTGATTACAAGGCTGCTGCCAGGCTCCCTCCCTTGCTCTGTAACAGCTGTGCTTTTGGCAGCTGAGCAACAGCCTTCCTCAGTGTCATGCTCTGAAAACGCACACGCTCTACACACACCCATCCAGCCTCGCCGTGCCAGACAGCCCCTTCTCCGCCGTCAGCCAGCCGAAAAACAAGTTGCAATTCAATGACCAGCTCCCATATGAAAGGAAGATACAGAGGTCGGAACAATCAATGCAATTAACCGTTCTGAAAACAGCGCAAGGCTTTTTGTAAAATGGGAACAATTGGGTTTTATCTGCCCTTTCCCCTCCTCTAATATATTACCTATAAATCAAGAAGGTCTTCAGTAGATTGCTGCATATTTGATGCCAACTGCTCTGTCTTTCTCATTCTATCTTACACCACTGCAGAACAGCCAGAATGCCTTTGGGCTCCCTGGTGGTGCAGAAGGCAACTGCTCCTTACCTCCCCGAGGCAGGGAATCCTGTCTCCTCACTGAGACCTCTGAGGAAGGTGATAAGGCAACAAGCCAAAGGTCTAGCTAGCCTTCCCTCCCCACCCATGCTCTTCCCAGCAGATCAGTAAGCCTGCTACCATACATCCAGCCTCTACACAGCTGTGGCACCAGTAGGAGATTTCAGGCAAAGTGGCATGGTATTTTATACTACTGTGACTCGTACACATTTTGAATGCTGTTTGTTGAGCTTTGTTACATGCAGTTTTGTCTCCTTCTGCGGGGAATTAATCAGCCAGGCAGTCACATGGCTGCAGCAGCACAATTAGAGGATTCAAAGTGTGCTAAGCTCATCTGGAAATCATATGAGGTGGGGAGATAAACGAACCCAAATGATGACAAGGAACTACTATCTCTGTGCAAGTAGCAGCTTGTAACTTCCTCAGCGTGCACTCTCTCAGAGCTTTCTGTCACAGAAAAACTCTATGAGTTACAGAGTAATGTAAACCCCACCTAAGTTTGAGAGGAACCCATCAGTACATGGAGTTCAAAATAAGCAGGCAAACAGGCTACAACATGCCCTCAAGAAGGAAATGGGTAAAGGGAAGAGGAAGATATGTATGAATGCAAGTGTATCAGATTTGGGGGGGCCAACAGTTTCAATAGTAACAAAATAGTGGAAAATTTTAAATTCACATTCAGGTCCAATACATATACAATATGTACAATATATTGTGTGAATACAATAGTCTTCACCAAGCGTCAAAGGAGAACATTTCAGAGTTTCATAAAGTTTAAGGGAATCTGATACAAATATTTGTATATGAGATTTTGGGTTAGACCAGCTCCATCATAATGTTTGGGAAAGTATCATGCAGGACACAAGAAAATTAGAATGGTGTTATTTATAAATGCAAGTGAAGCACAGAGAGCTCTCAGACTTTGTCATGGTGGGGTCAACAATGGAATTTGCACTTGATTTAAAACCTAGCCCAAGATGGTTCTTTGTCTGCTCTAAGCTTAAGGAGCACGTCATTCATTGCTGAGGTGCATATGAGTGGTGCATAATGAGAGACTCTGCAGCTAATGGCTTGGATGTCCCACCTGCATGGCCAGGTGTGCTAGCATGTGAGGCCCAACAAAAAGATCCCCCTTTTTGGTGGATGCTGCTCATGTGGTTAAGCATATTCCTTAGGGCTCCCTAAATCCTCAGGAAGAGATATGCTTTCTTGCTTCAGTTGATAAACTGCTTCTAGATTACTTTCAACTTCTTTCACAAATTGCTTGTCATATTTCTTTCCTGATCACACTTTTGCTTGTTATTTTTTTCTTTCTATTTAAGTTGTGTAGTGAGGCAGCCAGTTTCATTCTTACCACTTTACAGTGGTTATTTATTTTACAGTGCAATGTAACCAATTTGTGTAACTGTTACTTCTTTTTTCCCAGCATTTCCCTTCCCTCATGCCCCACACTAAGTACGTATAGCTACCAGCAGCCTTGTCTCTGCAGTCAAGTTCTTGCATAGCACAGCTCTTGTTTGTAATTCTCCTTATGGTCAGGGCTATCACTGATGCTTCCAAAATGCATGCAAAGAGTCAGCCAAAGACCAGAATCTTGATGGAAGAGGCACTGACAGAGGTGTGCAAACCCACAGTGGGAATGGGCAGCTCCTCAGACCTGTGGTATGTGTCCTTCTGAAACTTTTCTTCTGATCCAATCCAGCCTGAAGCACTTCCAAATACAAATCTTTCAGCTTTCCACAGTGCTTCCCCAATCACTATGTACTGCTACCCTCACTGAGGAGAGAGCTGAGGGGTGGCTGACAGCTGTGACCATAGAATCACAGAATATGCTGAGCTGGAAGGGATCCAGAAGGATCATCAACTCCACTTCCTGGCCCTGCACAGGACACCTCAAGAATCACACCATGTGCCCGAGGGCACTGTCCAAAAGCTTCTTGAACTCTGTCAGGCTTGGTGCTGTCACCACTTTCCCTGGGGAGCCTGTTCCAGTGCCCAACCACACTCTGCATGAAAAACCTTTTCCTGATATTCAGCCTAAACCTTCTCTGACACAACTTCAGGCCATTCCCTTGGGTCCTGTCACTGAGTACCACAGGGAAGAGCTCAGTGTCTATCCCTCTTCTTCCTCTCATGAAGTTTCCCCTTTTCCAGGCTGAACAGACCAAGTCGCCTCAGCTGCTCCTCATATGGCTTCTCCTCAAGGCCCTTCACCCTTCTTGTTGCCCTCCTTTGGATGCTCTCTAATAGTTTCATATCATGCACTGGAAAATAAGCTCAGGAGAAAGAACTACTGGAAGGACAGGTGCATACCTGGCCCTGTAATTTATGTGAGTTTTTTGCTCATTCTGAGCTGGTGATCTTTGTGGACACAGTGATACAAACGTGGGCCGATCTCCCAGCACACAACAATTAAGCAGGGGCCTGGCTGTCTCTTGAGATTGCTGCATCTTTTTTTCCCTCTGAAAACCTTTCCACTTTGGCTATGACACCATGCTGACACACTTGTCTCTCCAGCAAGCTGCCCTTTCCTTACCCATTCCACTTATCCCCTGCAAAGCACATTCAGGAGATTAATATTCACAACAAAAACAGAAAAAAGAAAATGCTGTTGAAGTCCACTTGGGTTGCTGAATATTTTAATGTGTGAGTCCCCAAACTCAGGGGATATTCAGTGATGGGATGGATTTGGTATTGGACTCTAATCTGAATGAAAACTGACATGTATGAAAAGGCATAAGGCAGAAAGCTGACAGAATATTCTGATTTCTGTGATTTTACTGTCCTAAAACTATTAGCATCTGGAAAGGACATGTAGTACTTGTTTAAATTTGTATCTCATTTTTCAACAGAAACCTTTACAATAAAGAGAAAAAGGGGAGCTTAAAACCAGAGTAAAGTCCATCCAAAGGAGATCTGGATCAAAATCTGTTACCTGTCTAGTGAAAAAGACAGCAGTGTGCACCACAGATACCCCCTATAAATCACGAGCTGAATGGGAAGCAGCAAGTCAAGTGGACTGCTGATACTGAGTACTCTCTGAACAGTTTAGGAAAGCAACACCTAATGGTCATCTCATGAACATCCTTGGTAACCTGACATAAAGCATCTCACAGTTTCATCTTGAACTGTCTGTGCTTGTCTACACCAGTAAAAAGTTCTCCCCTCAACTGATTTTTTCAGTCTCCAGCCTCATCTAGGTTGTGACCCAGGTTAGCTGCTTGTAACAACAGCTTAGAAATGCATGGTGGACTCTCATTAAGAGGATCGACATTTACTGAACTGAAGAATCAGGTGCTTTCTCTTGCTAGTTTCATCACATGCAGTGTAGGAAAAAAAAAAAAAACAACCCAGCTCTTAGATTTTAATATTTTAAACCCAGTAATAAATATGGAAGAACATTCTGTGCAACTGTTCTTTGATTTGCTATGTGTGGTTGGTCTATTTTTTTATTTTTTGTGCTTTAAAAGTAAACCTCATCAAACAGCTGTGATTCTAGCATGTTCACATGATGTGGGGAGCTGGGATTCCATGAGAAACCATGAAGTTGTGGTGCTGTGCTCCACACACAAAGGCTGAACATTTTGGGTGGAGCTCCACCAGGTTCACTGAACTGAGTACAGTGCGTCCAAACCAACTGTCTTTTGTATCTGCATGGTAGAGATAATGATGAAAAAAATCTCATTTCATCAAAAATGTAAAAAAGCTTTAAGACCTATCCAAGTGGGAAATGGGCAAAGCTATCTTGTGTCAAGCACAACGTAAATGTGAAACAGAGACAGCCATTATTCTAGGTTTGCTAGACAGACTTATTTTTAAATGCTGTATCTCTGTGAAAAATGTCTACAGAATTATTTTTTCTTTCCTCAGTAAAACACATAAAAAATGCCAAAACACCAACAAATCCAAAACCTTGTCTACTTCAAAGTCCCTAGAAATAATGTGAATGCCTAGCAGAATTTTAATGACATAGAGAGAGTTACTGCAGATTAGTTTAAGTATCACTAAATAATGAGGCATTTCAGGGGCTGTAAGATACTGAGGATTTCTGAATTCAGTTTTTTTCTGTAATACGTCAAGCAATTTATTAATAAAGTTCATATTATGTAGGGTTTCACAGAGGCAAATTAAATGTATGTTGTTTTAAAAAAATATCCACAATACAAATGTTCCTAGCATAAAATGTGGTATTTTTGAGAAAATTCACAAAACAAAAGTGCTTTAGAAACAATAATAATACTTTCTTAGCATCTATCATTTTCCAAAACATTCAACAGAAAGCGTAGCAAATTAATCCTTCCAACACTCCTTTGAAATTCAGAGATAACTAATTCTTCTTTTACAGATAAGGCCCACTAAGGTAGGATAGTAAAATTGTTTGGCTAAAGACATAGGGAAAGCTAAGGCTAAAAGTTAAAAGAGTATTGACAGATAACATGTTTCCAGACCCACATCTTACATTCTTCTTAATGAATAACCCGTAATTTTAAAAAATAAGGAGGGCAGTATCTCTCCCTATATCAAAAGGCCACATAATTCTAGGAGAAGCAAAATAACTCTGTGCCTATGCGAAGAATAAGTACATAGTTCAACCATAAATGTGCATAACATCCTTTTTAGTACACAGACAGCTGTACTAGGGGAAAAATACAGTCAGAAAAGCTTGGCTTGACAATGTATGAGTCTCCCCCACCCAATCAATCTGGACATTGTAGCCAGAGCCACAACAAAAGCAGGAGAATGAAAATTGCCAGTCCTCAGTATCCTTTCAGAGAAGGGCAACAAATGTGACTAACAGCTCTGTCAACCACTATAAAAAGACAGGCTGTAGACTCACAAGGGCCAAGCAAGTGGCGTTCATTAAAAACAGGATGAAGAAGAAAACATGATGAGATTTGGCTTTAAAGTCAAATCTAAATGCAGTGGTAGAAAAGCAGTTTAAGCCACAGAGAGAATTCATTACTCCATGTTATCTCCATAACTTTGCAAGCAATTCTGGCCAGCACCTGATGTCAAATTTAACCCTTTGTAGATCTACTGACTTGTGTGGAATCTTTACTGAACAAATTTCTTAAAAAACTCTGGGATGGCTACCTAAAGCTCTCTGTAGTGAGAGGAATTTCAAGAAAATCCACATTACCCTAACAGTGAATCTAAATATAGACTAGATTAATTTCTTCTTATCTCATTGAAGTTTGGAACTGCCTGTGCAAAAACCCATATTAAACTTTCTTGCCTTAGCTGGCAAGTAGTTCCACAGGATTTTGGGCTGTCAAGGTAGTGAATGAGTGAGTGAGAGAATGGCTAAGCAGGATTACCATGACACAGTAACATGAAGGTGAATGTAGTGGTCATCTGAAGCATCTTAAATGACCGTACTGGTGGCTTTCACATCCTTATCTCCCACATCCTTTCAAAGTATGCGTATTTTTAGAACTTGCTGCATGTCAAAGAAGAAAGGTTTTAAACAGGATCAAGGGTAAAACAAGCAGCTGAAGAGAGGTGTTCATACTTTTGAATCGTGGCAATCCAACCCCGTGAAAATGATCTACTTCAAAAGGCAATGGTGAGAATGGGAAATGAAATGGTCAATACAGCCTAGAGATAATACCATGAAGGGCTCGTATTTTGCCTAATACAGCTCCCCTGAAGTCAAACAGAATAGAATTTCATGCTATACCTAGGAAAAGAATGGAACAGACTATTTTAGTTGGAAGGGACATAAAATGATCATCTATAATGCAACTGCCTGACCATTTGAGGACTGACCAAAAGTTAAAGCATGCTGTTAAGGGCACAGACCAAATGCCCCTTAAACACTGACAGGCTGGGAGCATCGGCCACCTCTCTAGGAAGCTTTTTCCAGGGTTTCACCACTCTTTCAGGAAGGAATTGCTTCCTAATACCTAGCCTAAATCTCTCTCGGTGCAGCTTGGGACCTTTCCCAGATTTCCTATCATTGCATCCCAGGGAGTAGGTCTCAGTATCTCCCTCTCCCCTTCCCCTCCTCAGGAAGCTGTAGAGAACAATGAGGTCGCCCCTCAGGCTCCTTCTCTCCAAGTTAGACAAGCCCAAAGTCCCCAGCTGCTCCTCATAGGACCTGCTTCCAGCCCTGTTCACCACCTTTGTTACCCTCCTGGTACGTTCAAGGATCTCCACAACCTTCTTAAATGGTGGGTCCAGACCTGCACACAGTGCTCAGGGTGAGACTGATGCAGTGGGATAATCCCCTCTCCTGGCTGGCTGGTTATGCCGTGCTTGATGCACCCTGGGATGAGGTTTGCCCTTAAGCCAGGGCACACGATGGCTCACAGGGAGCTGCTGCCAACCTGCACTCCCAGATCCCCTTCCACAGGGCTGCTCTCCAGCCATTCCTCCCCCAGTTCATACCTGTGCCCATGATACTCCATCCCAAGAGCCAGATCCAGCATTTGAATTTGTTAAATTTCATCTCACTGATGACTCCCAATGCTCCACTCTACCTCTCTGCAAGGACTCTTGTCCCTCAAGAGAGTCAGCAGCACCTCCCTGTTTAATACCATCAGCAAACCTGCTAATGGAGCATTCAGTTTGTGCCTCCAGATCACTGAGAGGTGTTCTGAACAGCACCGGCCTTAGAACTGATCCTGAGGAACACCGCTGGTGACTGCTCACCAGCCAGATGTAGCCTCATTAACCAAAACCCTTTGCATCCTGCTGCTCAGCCAGTTCTTCAGTGTGTACCCACTCATCCCAGAGATGAGCAACTTGGCCAGAAGTATGCTGTAAGGGATGGTATCAAAAGCCTTACAACAATCCAGAAAACTACATCTGCCACCTTCCTTCCACACACCAGGCAGGTGACCTTATTGTAGAAGGATATCAAACTAGTGAAATGGGACTTTCCTTTTGTGAACTCATGTTGTGTCCGATTACTGCACTGGTCTTTAAATGCCCTTCAGTAAAATCCAGTTTAATATTCTCTATAGTTCTTCCTGAGGTTTGAAACTGAGGTTTGACTAGCAGGTTTGTAGTTGCCTGGGTCTTCCCTCACGCCCTCATTGCATATAGGGCAACTTCTATTCTAGGCAAGATCAGGGAGAGGAGCTGCATAATGCACATGTTTGCAAAGCACACAGCCTCATGTGTTAGGGAAAGCTCTGTCCTGAGGGCTTAGGAAGCCACAGAGACAACTAAGACTCCAAAACAGGTTTTAGGTTCTGTGCTCAGTGTGGCACCCAGGCAACCTTAATATTCAGTACCTGCATAGATCTCAGGCCCCTGGGGAGAACTGCTTGTGAACTGTGGCCTAAACAACCTGACAAAGAGCTGCTGGCATTGAAAGGATCAGTGTTTCACAGAGCTGGTATCAGGTAGGTGCACAGCAAAATTACTGTTCTCTAAGGTTTTTTTTTAAAGAACTGACAGAGACCAAAGGAATAATTTTTTTTAGCCACACATTTAAGAAGATCGTCAGAAGACATATGCAGAAGATGCCTCACTTCAACCACTCTGAGCTTCTTAAACATAGAAAGTACCTGGGGACATCTAGGTTGTTCATGAAAAATGTTTGTGCAAACGATTTTTTTATTCCTTCTAGCAAATTCATGAACAGAAGCCCCCAAAAGCCAAAACCTAATCATTAATTGGACAAAAATAAGTATCTGAGCATAGAAATGGGAGATTTTGTAGAGCCAGTCTGTGTTCCTGCTTTTAGAACAGATACAACCAATGGAAATGTATTTGAGCGTTTGAATGTTGTACTGGCTCAGTTTATTGTCTCCAAAGAGCTGGATCTAAACTCCTGTTTCAGAAGGTGTGCATTTCACTAACACATTAGAGTATTATATCCAGAGCCTGCATCTTATCCTATAAATCTGTATGCAGAGGGGGAAGCATAAGCATGTAGGTGGGGTTTTGAAAAAAGCCTGCAGGCTCCTCTACCATTTTGCTCAGTTGGATTCAACTGCCTAGAGCAAAATCTATCTCCTAGTACACTTACTATTTCCATTGTATGTATATCTTAAACTGTGTTAAACTATCTTAAACGGTCAGAAGTAATCTCCACTATAGTCAGGGTAACATCAAGCAGACACTTCTCATCATTCTACCCAAGAGCCATCTTAAAGACCCATCTCCGAAATGAATAACTACACTGCAACTTAAAATAATTTACCATGTCAGCAAAGAAGTGGGAAACTACCAAGATTAATAATCATTACAAATTGGACAAATCCTGTCCAGCTATGTGCTGTGGATTTTGAAAAAGATCTAAAAATGTTAAAAAAGAGTAAGCCTTGAGACACTAGGTGGAAGAAGCTGAACTAGCAATTGACATTACCAAGCAGAAAATGAAAATTTTTGATCGTTTAGAACCAAGATCTAACCTGAATTCTTACTGCAGCATTTTTAATACATCTTTGCTCTCTAACTTTTCAGAGAAATGCTTTTATTCTCTTATTCAACATGTGAGAGAGCACAGACTCAGTACTTACAAAGGGTTAATGAAAAAAACCTCAACATTTTTACATTTCTAAAGTGATGCTTAAAAGAAACCACACAATTTTTTTCCACAGTAAATACAAAACCCTGTCACAATACCAACAGCTCACCTAAGATAAATACAATATAGAGGATCCAATTCATGTTGGAGGCATCAACTTTATAAATATCTTCCTCTTATGTGTTTATGGAACCACGTCAAGGACACAAATACTGCTTTTGAGTCTGAACAGGGGGAGATTAGGTTCCTCTTTTGTCCTGCTCTACCATGTTCTTTGGTCCATACACCTTTGACATGCAGTCACACTGCTTAAGCTGCATGAAGCCACACTATCAATACAGGCTAGGGGATGAATGGATTGAGAGCAGGTCTGCAGACTTAGAGGTGCTGGTAACTAAAATACTGGATATGAACTGGCAATATGTGCTCACAACCCAAAAAGCATTAAACAACATCCTGGGCTGCATCAAAAGCAGCGTGGCCAGGAGGTCAAGGGAGGGGATTCTGTCCCTCTGCTCTGCTCTGGTGAGACTTGGAGTGCTGCATCCAGCTCTGGAGCCCTCAATACAAGAAAATCCTGGACCTGATGGAGCAAACCTAGAGGCCACAAAGATGATCAGAGGGCTCAAGCACATCTCCTGTAAAGACAGGCTGAGAGAGCTGGGCTTGTTCAGCCTGGAAAAGAGAAGGCCTTGGGGAGACCTAAAAGGGCCTTATAAGAAAGATGGGGGCAGACATTTTGGTAGGGCCTGTAGTGATAGGACAAGGAGTAATGGTTTTAAACTAAACAAGGGTAGATTCAGGCTACATATAAGGAAGAAGTTTTTATAACAAGGGTGGTGAAGCACTCAAACAGGTTGTCTAGAGAGGTTGTAGATACCGCATCCCTGGAAAGATTCATGGTTTAGTGGTAGACCTGTAGTATCAGGGTGAGTGGCTGGACTTGATGATCTTAGAGGCCTTTTTGCAACCTTAAATCCAATGTTATTCCCATCTTCAAAAAGGACAAGAAGGAGGACTCAGTCAGCCTCACCTCCATCCCTGAAAAGGTGATGGAACAAATAATTCTGAAGGTCATCACCACGCATATAAAAAAAAAAGAAGGTCATTTGGAATAGTAAGCGTGGATTCACGAAGGACCTGGGGGCCTTGATGAGTGACAAGTTGACCATGAGCTGACAGTGTGCCATTGTGGCCAGGAGAGCCAATGGTATTCTGGGGTACATCAGGAAAAGTGTGGCCAGCAGGTTGAGGGAGCTGATCCTCCTCCTCTGCTCAGCTAGTGAGGTCACATCTGGAGTGCCATATCTGCTTCTGAGCTCCTCAGTGTAAGAGAGACAAAGAGCTACTGGAGACAGTCCAGTGGAGGGACACAAACATGTTTTGGAGTCTGGAGCATCTCTCTTATGAGGAGAGACTGAGGGAACTGGGGATTTTAGTCCAGAGAAGACTGAGAGGTGATCTCATTAATGAATATAAATATTTCAGAGGCAGGTGCCAAGAGGATGGTGCCAGAGTCTTTTCAGTGGTGCCCAGTGACAGGATGAGGAGCAATGGCCACAAACTGAAATACAAGAAGTTCCACCTCAACATGAGGAAGAACTTTACACTGAGGGTGGCAGAGCAGTGGAACAGGCTGCCCAGGGAGGTTGTGGAGTCTCCCTCTCTGGAGACATTCAAAACCCACCTGGATGTGTTCCTGTGTCACCCCAACCATTCTGATTCTCATAGGTTTGATGGCGATCTGAGTGACCTAATCTAGTTGAAGATGTCCCTGTTTATTGCCGGGTGGTTAGACTAGATGAGCTTTAAAGGTTCCTTCCAACCCAAAGCATTCTATGATTCTATGGACCCTTATTTAGGTGTTGAAAGCCATCCAACCTCCCTTATCTGCTATGTACAATCAGACGGAGCACAATCCAGAAACTACTGCTGTAATTCTTCTGAAATACCGTGTCAAAAAGCATTTATTGCTCCCCTGTCAGTGGGACTGTACTCATCACAGCAAGAATCCCTCTTAGGAATGGTAAAGCACTTTGGAAAATGTCAAAGCTGACTAGCTTGACCTATACTCAGACATCATAAAATTGTCCATAAAGCTACCTTTGCAATGCAATGAGACCATCTTGTCTTCTGTATCCTAGCAATTAGCAGCCTTTTTGCTTTTGGTTTCTTAAGCTTATTCAAAGAAATCAAATAAAAAATCCAAAACTAAATTGAACTCACACAAAAAAGGCTAGTCAGCTAAAGTCAGCTTCAGAGCTGATGTCTAATATGTCACAATTCAATGACAACACATATGATCAATTCCCGAAGTGTCAATGAAAAGAAGTCACGTGGTGGTGCAAGAAGGTGCCCTAGAAACCTTCCTGCAGGGATTTCCATAGGATTTTATTCTGCTCTGAAGGGGGATTTCACATGATGCAGAAGTGTGTGATGCAACGGTATCTACTATAGAACAAACCAAAGCTCCTTGTGCACCAACCCTCCCAAGTTACATCCCAGTCTGGAACCAAAGAAAGAAGTCACAATTATTAAGGACAAGAGAGAATGCAAATGAAAACAACCAGCCAACCAGATAGATCAAACAAAACAAGAATTTGAGATGTACCAAATTTCTGTTTTAAAAAACAGTAACAGTAAGGACTTTGGCCTTTGAAGTCTTGTCTTGAAGAAGTTTCTTGCCTGGCAACCTTGCCATACATTTGCACATCCAGACATAGGAGGAATATGGACTCTCAAATCCTTTAGAGAAGTCCTCAGGAACACTTAAGTCAAGGAAGAGTAGTAAGTTATTGGGGTTATTTTGGCAGAGCCTGAATCAGTTTATAACCTCAGCTCCCAACCTCCATTCTCTTGTAAGTATTCATGACTGAGAGCTCTGTACTCAATGTGATTGATTCTGCAACCATGTCAACCCAAAGAATCACCCTCCTTCCCTCCCAGCAAAACTTCAGCTTTATGAATTCCTGCACTCATCTTATTGCCACAGGATCCCTTTGTTTCTCATAAAACAGAATTGGGTTTTTTTAGCAGCAGAAGTGACGCATAATCCAAGGTGGTTGCCAAAACTGGGTAATAGAAAATTATCATACCACAGTACCTGGAGGAAGAAAAACATATCAAGAAAAGAAAAGCCTCTCCTTTTCCATTCAGAGAGAAATAAAATTAAGGGACTACAAAGGAAACCACATCAAAAAACATCAAAAAGGTTTCAGGTTCTGTACTGCGCTTTAAAGGGGCATAGGGTGGACTGTCCAGTTAAGACAGAGAGAAGTTAAAGTACCTCTATAGCAGTGGATGGAGAGCTCACAGCAACAAAAACATGATTTTTTAAGTCTTGAAATCTCTATAGCGCTGCAAGCTGTAGTCTTGGTCTCAGCAATGCTTTGTGTTCTTTTGGTCAGCACTTCAGACAGCCTCATGAGGACATAATTCTCTATATCTGTGCTCCATAGTGCCTGCATTTCAGGAAAGCCTCTTTCTGCAGCTAGCATGAAACATCTAGGCCCTGTCCTGAAGACTCTGGGTTTTTTGGAAGTCTGCATTGTTCTGTGGTTGACAGCAAGTCCCAGACCTTCCTGCTGCGGAGCATCTTTTACAGTGAAAGGCTTCCCCTAGCTAGCACTTAGCAGAACTGCATCTGAGTGAAGAATATTGGAGCATCATTTCTTCTCCATTTCTAACGTGTAACTGTATCACTGAGTGCAGCCCAGGGGGTATGGAGGAAGAGCTAATTTCACCCTGTGGAGGTTTCTCATGAATGCTTTTGTTGGGCCACAGTAGACAAAAACCAGTATTCCATTTCCCAAACTGCAGTTCCCTGTTAAAAAAGGTGTTTTGCGTTAGTGAACGCAGGAAATTCAGGGGGAAAAAAAAAAAGGATTGTGGACCAGAATTTTGCTGTGCACATCTGTATCTCCTTGTTTACAGACACATATTTAAGGCAAGTGATGTCTTTCTTCCTCCAGTCAGGAGGGCCAGGGGGTCCACTCTTTTCCTGTGCGCTCTTCATCCTCAGCTGAAAGGATAAATTGTTGCCTAAACAAGGGGTACTCACTGAGGATGTGCCTGCCTGAGATCTGGGGAACCAGCACTGCCAGTGCTCCACACTCTCAGCTCCTTTAAAAGGCAGACCACAGGATGCTGATAAACCAGGCAAAGGAAGTTTGAGAGATTTCCAGCAAAAGTTCACTTGCTTTCTTTTCTGTTTTGAATTCTGTCCAAAGAACATTGTAATTTCTTGTCTGCTTTGAATTCTTTCCAAAGAGCATTGTAATCATTGTCATTCTGATGCATCAGCATTTGCAGGTAGGAAAAAAGAAACCATTTTGCTGGAGCACTTCTCACTAGTCCATCATGAGGTCATGAACTTGGGATGCTTCCAGCCGGTATTACTTTTAACAAGAGTCAGTAAAACATTTTGCCCTCGGGCTAAATCGTGTATTGGATATTTCACGTATACAGAAAACCCAGAGTGGTGTAAGAGTTTTTTTAGGGGAATTACTCATCCTATTTTATGTACAAGGTAAAAGATTGACTGATACAATTTTAGAAGCACGTAAAAGTGATCCAGTACAACTTTCCCATATATAAGACTCCTGCAGTTATCAGATCTGATACATCACATTTTGCTATAAATTTCACTGCGATGTTGTAAATCCTTGGACTAGATCAGAAGGACTGTGAGACAGCAAACCTTAAATCTGCCACCAGCAAGAAAACCCACCACTTAAGTTCTAAGAACACGGAGAAGTACATTTTTAGCTCTCTTATAAATTAATTGGGCAACTTTGTGCAAGTCACTTTACCTTTCTCTCAGCAAGCACTTCATCTCCTTGGCAATCTTGTCTATTTAGATTGCCAGCTTTTTGGGGGAAGGACTTTGTTTGCACTAGGGATACTTAAAGAGGCTCCAGTTTGCCAGAATTTCTATGTTTTATTGTAATATTACCAGTGCAATTAATGAAGACTGGAGTATCATAACTGTATGCTATTCTAAAGCACTTAGGCACAGCGGTGCCATCTACCAGGTAAAGAAAAACACTTGTCTCTTTTCTCTAACAGAGTGTGCAGACTCTTAAAACCTAATTCTCTATTTACAATTGTAATAAATATCAGGGGAAAAAAAATTTAGGACCATAAGAGTCCATGCTTCAAAATCTCATGGCAGTCGTGTAACAGGGAGAAATTTCCCTGAAAGACTTTTTCTGGAATTTACTATACAAACCTTTTGTGAAAAATGCAAATGAAGTTATCTTTAATATTAGCACTACACTATTCAAAAAGTATGCAGTTTCATAGAAAAATACCAAAACTAACCTCATTTGCCCAACACATTTTTACAAATCTGTGAACAGCACGACAGTGGCACTAAGATGTGACATGTCCACATCATATCAATAAAAGAGATTATTTCCAGGACCCAGCTGGAAACCCCCAAGGGATGCTGCACAGAGGAGCTGAAGAACAGGTACACATCTAATGAAGGAAGCTGGCAAGGCTGCAGGAGCAACGGGCTACCTTTCCTCACACAGCTGCAGCCTAATCTTGGGCACAGAACCTGCTCCTCCTGAAACTCTCAACATCTTGTGGGGAGCTTCTAGCAGACTCCGTATCCATGTAAGAATCAGACTTTGCCCCACTTGTTTTGTAGCATCAGCAAAGCTCAAACCTACTTAAACGCAGAAAAAACCCAAAAACCAAAAAACAAACAAACACCCACAGTACAAGCCAGCTTCTTTGTTTGCAAGCATATTTCCACACAGGAAGTTAATAAAGCTGTAATTTCTGTACTTTCCTTTGAATCCAATCAAAAATCACAACATAAGAAGAGCCTTTATCCTCCTTTTTTTCCTTCACTTAAATTAACTAAAGCTTATTTAATACAGTGAGAGGTTAAGATGTCATTATCTTGCTTTGATATTTGTTTGATGAGCGAAGCTTATAAAAATGCAAACCAAACATTTCAGTTGTCCCACAGCAGCTCTGATTGAAAAATTTGTTCAGCAAAATGAAATTAATCATTATGGGTATATTCCCTTTTTTTTTGGTCCACTGTCCTATCATGTTTAGAGTGTCTTATCATAGGGATAAATAGAATGAACTCCGGCTGCTTTGCAGATGAATGATATCCCAATTAAAATTTTAGCTTAGAAATGTCTAATGGCTCTTCCTTCTTGTAACCTGAGTGTAGGTTTAAGGTTTCACTTTGAGGATAATCATTCAGTTTTACAGCATAGTGATGTCAATTAAAGAGATTTGCTTCACACTGAATATAGAGCTCCAAAGTCCCATAAACTACTAATGATAAAAAGATCTCTAAGTCTTCCTAGAAGTGGAATGAATGTAGCCTTTTGAAAATGCACAGTACTTGATTAAATATGATGGTTTAAAATTAATTAAATCACTCATCACAATCCATAAGGCCTATATATCCTGTAAAGAATTCAATTGGACTACTTGGGTAAGAACTCACTTGGTTATGCCTGTGCCTGTTTTACATTTTACCAAATTCACGCTCTGCTAAATGCACCCACCCTTGTATATTAGTTTTAAAAGGATTTGGGGGTTTTTAATAAAAATCAACTGCATTATTCCTAACATTTCTCTCTTGAATTACTTATCTCTTGAATTATTTCCATGATGAATTTCTTTCCTTCTTGCAAATCCAGTTTAGTGCTCATAAAATATATGTCCCCAGTGGGTATATTAACCATCTGCCAGCATGTAGGCCTGTCCTAGAACAAATACATGAATATGTGTTCCTGAATTTTACCAACAATCAAATAATATAAAAGCAGTGCTATCTATCTAATCACTTCAAAAAACCTTCTCATCTGTGAGTTTCTCCGGAGTGACGTGCACCAGAGTTCAGCATGAGCAGGAATGTAATACAGTAACTGCTGCCATCACCCAAACATGAGGATAGGCTTGGCATAAGAAAATGGTCAAAGATGCTAATAAACATTGAAAATATGTACACTACCTAACATGCACTGGTTGTGTATAGTTTATGAATTGTGAAGACTTGCAGTCTTTTTTAATTTTTTTGATCTTGAATTTGTGATCAGACCTATATTTGTGTTAAACCTGGGTAAAAATTCTCTTTCTCTCTTTGTCTTAGTCAATTAACATGAAACACCTTTTTACCTGCAATGTTTCCTGGTGTCAAACTGAAATCCTTAGAGCCATTTACAATGACTTATTTTATGCCTTCAAATGACTACAAGACAGAGTGCAAGGAGACTGAATTTCTACAAAAGTCTTAGCTAGTCACCAGACTTCACCGAGCAGCTGCAGTACGGCAGTGCTCACAGCAGTGCCTGTGGAGTGGAAATTACATTTGTGCAGAATGTGACTTACCTGCTTGGGCTGTTCACAGCCTGCATGAGGAAGTCAAATACTTGTCTGTGCTTATACCTACCAGAGTAATACTTGTCTACATGAACCTATAAGCTAGAGTCTTCTCATTTAAATACAATCAGGACCTCTGGCCATTGCTGTTCTTTTGCTTTCTTTGCATCTCAGTATTATTTATTATTTAACACTTCCAAGCACAGAAATTCTGTATGTAATTATTATGTGCATCCTCTTAACTGTATGGCTGTTACAGATCTTGGCATTAATCACGCAGAACAGGATAACATTACTTAACAGATGTTGCCCCCTAGCAAATAACAAAAAATTACAAGTGCTGCCTGTCAGGAAACAGCTTTTGTCTTATAAAAATCTGGTGAGTTGACTGAGAATTTCAGCTATTGCTTATTTATACTACTAATAAAAAACATTATCCTGAGAATGATTTCTCTACAGATCTGAATGCAAATGCTCAAGAAAAGAGAGATGCTATTAATGGTCACGGTTACCTTGGGCCACGAGGAATGTGACTATCTCCTAGGGGAATCCAAGGTCTGGTTAAGTACAGAGATACAGACACGGACAGGCTTTGGCTGTGTGGAGACTTACAGTTCCACAGATGTTTACTGCAGCCAAGCTGCAGCTCTCCTGTGACTCTCCAAGAAGCTGGGAGCTCTCCGGAGGTCCGAGCTCATGGAAACAGGACCAGATTTTATTAAGGGGAAAAAAAGAAAGAAAGTACACAAAACAAGTCCTAAGAATTGTAAGGATAGTCCTGAAAATGTGACCCCTTATATCTCTCAAGCCCCAGAACACAAGTACAAAGCACTGCAAATTTAATTTAAAAATATATCACAAAGTTTTATTGTCTTTTGGGGCATGTCTCATGACTTCGAGCTCCTGCTTCTGGCACTGCTATTGGAATCATCACAGTGCTCTGATCACAGCCAGATGCAAGCCTGAAACTCACTGGAGGCAATGCGGCAGAAAAGAGGAGGGGAAAAACACAGATGGAAAAGAAAAATTATGATCTGCTTGACACTTTTGAATCCCAACAAGAAAGAGAGAGCAGAAGAGAATTCTCCTTTGCAACCTTTCCAAAATTTGTATCGGTGAGTGTTTAATAACTTTATTAGGCCACACAAAACATTTTTTTCTCAAAATGAAAGGAATACCTTGAATTTGCATCTTCATCTTTTTGTTTTTCCATCTCTTCAATTTTAATTACCACTTAATTGCTGCTAGTTGATTTTTGTTATCATCAGCTTTTGATTATTACTTAATATTACACTGTAGCAGCATTAGTAAGACCCAAATCTTCCACAATCATTTAGTTTAACCAAGTACTGCATTTACTGGCAAATACATGAAAACAATAGGGATGAGAAGACTGTGTGGACCATTGGAGCCCTGTTTGCCAGACTGTCACCTGGCGTTCATGTTGCCTCCTGCCACCAGATGTCAGTGCTACAAAATCTATGTATGTATGTCACACCAACACGTAGTGGCACTTCCAAACCACACAGAGCTGGGCAATAACATATCTAGGCTTGAAACCTCAGCATCGACAAAAAACAGCCATGGATTGCACTGCAAGCAAATTTCCTTTCATGTGCTGAGCTGGTGGTGCAATGCTTGCCCATGTTCTAGGGGTTTTCTCGAGTTTGGCTCACTTTGCTCCTTTCAACTTTCAGTTCAGAGTTAGTAGAAAATGCTATTGATGCGAGAAAATTTGCTTATTTTAAAAAACTTACTGCTTTTATGTTGAGATAAGAGAAATAAAACATAAGCAAAATAAAACTGATATAAGATTATAGAAGATCGTTTCTTTTGGGGGGAGAATAACAAGAAATTCTATGAAGTACTTTGTTCTCAGCTACTACCACCTGGAGGTGGAAATTATAGAAACCATAATTTTTTCAAACAGTTTTGTAACCTGGTCCCAGATACCCATCTCCTGTGATCAGAGACATTTGTGAGATCCCAAAATAGGCAGCTGACTTGAGTTTTTATGAAGGAGAAAGACAAAAACGCTACAAGCACTACCCTTTGGTGGGGAAGCACTCTGAAGACCCAACTACCACACCTGTCAGCCACAGCCAAGATGATTTGTCCCTGAATGTTGAGCTTATTTTCCCTTCTGGGCCCAGAGAATCTAGGCAGGTCTCTTTTCCCTGATCCCCATCAGGAGAAATGAGCTGATCACCACTCTACCGTAAGGGACAAAAATCCTTTTGAAGAGATGCATGAAAACATCTGAAGCCTCACACAACTCGCTTGGGGTGGCACTGGCAGAGTTCCTGCCTGCCTTTCACAGTTCAGCAGAGGACATCACCTCTCCCTTCATCCCTGCCTTCAGCAGTGGGGAAGGTGAAGTCAGCCCTGGGTGAAATTCCTTTCTGCAGCCAAAATTAGCACCAGTGGCTGGCAGCTGTGGGACCCTGGAGGTTACACTGTGGAAGTCCTGTTGGGAGCAAGACCCACCAGCACAGCCTTCTGACACACTCAGCTATGCTGCTGCCAACCCTTCTGGCCCTACTCAAAATTCAGAGCATTTGCTGTCTTGGGAGACAGAAAATCAATCCCAGCAGCCTCATCTGAGAGCATTTAAGTGTCTGTACTCTCACACACCTGTATTTTTTGATACGCCTGTGAAGAATGGTTGTTTCCCTTTGCACCCAGCTTTTCAGCAAGTTTGCAATCAGTAAGAAGCTCTATTCTATCCACAGTGAACACTGAGAAATGACATATGCTTACTTTATATTTAATAGGCCTCTCATTTGTTTAGAAATAAAATGTATTGTAAATAAATTTAATGATGCTATTAATAATGCCTGCATTCACAACAATGAATACAGTCCATAAAATATTAGTAGGCAAATTTACTGTGCTAATTTATTAACACATTAGACCAACCCAAAATCATTCTGAATGTGCACATATCGGAGTAACTTTGAAAATCTGACTGTCCCTGATTGTAAGCAAGAAAAGCTGGTGCTGAACTTGTGAAGTGTTATTTTAATTTATATTCAAATTGCTATGAAATTATGAAGCTCTTTCTTAACTGATGATCATCCCTCTAATCTACTAATTATTCCAATTCCACAATAGACAGAGTACTTTATAGTCATTTCTAAATTGCTTTCATGTTCAATTACTTATAATTATACAAACAAGTCTAAAATTGATGATCCGTGCATATAATTATAGATTCTGCAACTCAGCATAAGCAAATAAAGGAAACTACCCTTATTATGACAACACAGTTTCTAGTAGTCAGCCACTGCAAATTTAATTGCAGTAAAGGGTGGATGGTGTTATTATGCAATTAGTAACAAAATTGTTATTTCAGGATAATTAAATGATAATGTGGGCACTGGAGCTCAGTCTTAGAGCAATCTTCTAAGTTTAAGGTGAAGGAGCCCTACCAGATTCAAAAGCTGAGTATATTAAGTTGAACGGTGTTTTCTTCTGTAAGTATTGTTAAAAATATCATGACGAAATGATGCACAAAACAGTCCTGATAAAGTGATTACCTGCGGCCTCTGCACTAAACATCACAAGTTTCAGAAACTCCTTTCAGGTTCTTCTTCTTGGCTTGGTCATTTTACCACACTAACAGAGGAAGACAACAGAGTACGTGGTTCATTCTTTGGAACTTTGTTACTACAAGCCTGGCCTTTCTCAGAAATAGAAATGCCTCTTAGAAGGGAGACAATCTCCTCAAATTTGTGACAAACAAGAATAAAGGAACTTAAACCATGACTAGTGAAATCATAGAATAGATACTGCAGAAGGCACATGCAGATGATACAAGAAGGATAAGTCACAGACTGCAGTGAGGAGATAAATCCAAGTTCAATACAACCAATCATAGGCATCTTCACACAGTTTCTCTTAGAGTTTATTTTCTAGGATATAAACTGAGCTATCAGGCCATGACTTGCAAACCCCCAATTAAGAAAACAGTCAAAACAGAAAAGTTTAACAATTGTGACTTGATTTGGTGCGAGTTGTCCACAAATTTAGTATCTGTTTATAAGGCATCCTTTCATATTTACATTTTAACTTGCACATCTTTAAGTCAGTAACAAGACTTGCTTTAATGGTGCAGGATTAGGGCTCATGGACAAGATATGCTGATCTGATTAAATTTTATTTTCTGGATCATTAAAGCATCAGGAAACTAATTGATCTTTTCTTTTCCTACATTATCAAGCCTTCTGATGAAAAATAAAACTTTTTAAACTTGAGTCACAAATTACTGACTACACTGTCTTACTATAGGGAAAGACACACTTTTATTTTAATCAAACAGAAAGGTAGCAGAAATTGGATTCTCATTAACTCATCTCCTAATGGAAAAAAGATGCCTCTTTGTACATTTTCATGACTGCCTTGCAGGTAGTTCTTTAATATGAAGGCTCTCTAGTCACAAAATTTATTTAATTTTTTACTCTTTTTTTTCCCTGCATTATTTCTTAACCCATAGTTAGGGCATGAATTATTGTAGAACAGGGACAGATGTTTTTAAGTGTGTGAAAGTGAGTTTCCCTCTGCCTTCAGAAACCCTTAGAAGGCTTATGGGCCTTAAGAAGAGGAGAGCTGTGCTGGAGGAAAGCAAACACTAGATAGTGGTGACCCAAGGAGATATGATTTGAAAAGGAGCTCTCATTTAATAGTTGAATTAGTATAATGTCTTTCTACTGCCTAAGAAGGCATCCATCTCTTTCCTCCTTCCCCTCTCTGATGGCAGCTCACTTGTGCTGCTTCCCTTGCACGGGTCATTAATCTGGAAAAAAATTACTGCTACAATCACAAAAATTAATAATTTACAAATAGCCAAGGTATCACAAATGAAGAGGGCAGGACTTTCTGTCTTAGAGCTGGAAATAAGAAAGATTGTGAATGCTGCTTGGGTGGGAAAAAGTCATTAAGTTAGCTGTGCTGCACCACAAGATCTCCCCCTGCTGTGTGATGGTTTGCTTCATTTTATCTGAAAAAAAGCCAATGAAACAAAACTCCAAAATAATCAAACAAACAAACAAACCACCCCCCAAAATCCATAAAACAACCAACCAACAAACAAACAACCTCCTCACAAAACAGAACAAAACAACAAAAAAACAGATTTGCTGAAAGTTGCTGTATCACACTGAGAGAATCTTTAATCTAAAATAGTCCCATACAGCCACCTCTAGAAAAAGAAGGAAAAACCCAAACCCAACGATAGGCGTTTACAATAGATACAGTTATACCATGACACAAGCTGCCTTATGAGAAAGCCTGAAAAATTAGGGCTTAAAAAGTGCCAAGACAGCAAGCAATCCCTCTTGCATGCAATGCCTGACCTGACCACGAGATGGAAGTGAAGTTTAAAAATTAAACTAAAATCTGACCAGAGTGGAATTGTGTGACTGTGCAGTCACCGCTAATGCCATCTAATTGACAAGTGAGGGTTATTATCAGCGTGGGGATTTCTTAGCTCCTTGCTCTCTGCTCGGCAGCCTGGGATGCAATCAGTACAAAGTAAATATTGTGCTGACATGCCACAGTGGGATTTCATTTGGGGTAGAATAAAACACAGCCTTTGATTCTTGCCTTGGATTCTCAACCGATGCAGCACCACAAGCTGTGATCGGTTGTTTTCCCCCTCCCAGCTCCAGCAGATAACTATGCCTGAAACAATTAATTGGTAGACAAGAAAAGCAAAGATCTCCTTATTCCTGAATGTTTTAAATTGTGCACTAGAAATGTCAAATTAGTTCAGGAGTAATTAGTCAACAAGTTGCTTTGCACAGAACTGGAGTTGAACATGAAGATTATTGCTGTGCAAAACCCCGCAGAGCTGGGGATGCTGATGCACCTTTAGCAAACAGAAAGGATCTGCAGGACAAACAGGTTCCTCCTATTTTGTATCCTTTTTGTGAAAGATAAAAACTTAGTGTTAGAGCAGGAATGGCCCACAGTGTTGTGGGTAGTTCTTTCAGAAACACTGCAAGATTTTCTTCTTGGATGGAGAACTAAGGACTCCACCATCTAAATAGTTTCCACACACACAGGAAAGAGGTGGTAGGGCAAATACTGAACAGGGAGGAAAACTGAGACATAGAAGGGTTAAGATTCAGGTCCTCTAATGCATTAAGGTGATTTTCCAAGATGTACAGGCTGAGTCTAAAATCACACACCCTGAAAGTTCCTTGGTGTCAGGTTTGCACTTGCACATACCCTAGTTCCATGGTGGGAGTCTGGTCTGTGATGGGCTCCTACCACACTATTTAATGCCCGCAGAAAGATAAAGAACTAAGAAGAGATGACTTCAAGGCCTTTCCTAGGCGTTGACCTACACTTGGAGCACCTGGTGATTACAAGTACTGATATGGTATTTTGAATCTGAAAATAATCCCAAAACAACAACAACAACAACAACAACAACAAAACCCTCTGTTTTTTTACTATAGTATCCTTTATATTCAGCTCAGAAGTGAGGCTGAATCATATTTATTACATGCAGTGAAGACTGAGGCTATCAGACCAGAAAACATGGGCATAAATAGGCAGAGGTATGCAAAGTATTAAATTGCCTTAGGCTGTTTACAGAGTGTTCAAACAGAACAGCAATGTAACTGCAAGTTTTTGCAGATGGAGGACCACATACTGATTCATTATGTGCCTGAGCCCAAACTACTTTTTAGAGGTATCCTTCTAGGTATCCCCATTGATGTGTTCTCATGTTTGCCTTCTTGCTAACCATCATTGAGATGTACAAGAACTAGGATGCATGAATGGAAACATGAACTCAGTAATGGAGAAAGGTCTGAAATAGGGAATTTCTTGAGGATATGGCAAATCCTCTTCTAGTATAGGAAGGCAGGGAACAAAGTGGAAACTCTCCCTGCACAATACGTACAGGTTGTCTTTCACAGGTACATGTTTACAATCACCTTCTAACACCAAGATTATTTTGGTCCATGATGTGTAAATATACAAGGCTGGACACAACCCAGAGCAGGGACCCATAAGAAGCCTGCTGCTCACACTTGAAAAACTTTGTACACAATAAACTGGTTACACTTATCAAAACTCCGACCAAAATTGCAATATGCTTTGGAAACCACACAGAGAATTGTTTTCCTCATTGTAGGTGAAACTGGGTGGAACAACAATCAGATAAAGTTGTTTTTGGACCCACACAATTTTTCCTCTCAGAACTGCTGAGCTGTTGCTCTAAACATTTCTCTAAGCTGGCAGGTGATAAAGATGCTAACAGAAAGTTGGTAAATAATTTCCTCACATAATTTCATTCCTGCTCTAGCTGGAAACAAACATAATGAGCAAATAACTGGCAAGCCATAAAGGTGGACAATCCTTTTTCATATTAAACACTCAGTCTGCATTTTTTCCCCTAATAAATATGGGCTAAGATAGCTACTAGCACAATAAACAGAGCATTTCCAGAATGCTCCGGAATAATTTTAGCTCCTGACGGCAGAGAGGGAGTGCCATTTTATGCTACCACTGATCAAGTATGCAAGTCATAAGTAGCTCTAAGTAAGAAACAGAGGTCCCGACACAGGAAAACAGATATCAAACCCTCAGGTGGCTTAGATACAAACACTCAGAGAGCACAGGGTGCTCATTTTTACTGGTGAGAGATGACAACAGCTCCCTGGTTACTTTCATCACAGATAGGTCTTGGCTCAATGTTGAGGATCACTTTTGAACTCAGAACTGGTCCTGGATCCTCCCTCAGTGCTTTCTGTTGCCCCACCTCCAGCCAGGGGTGCTGATTCTTCTGCAAGCCTTTGGCAAACAACTAAGTTTTTAAAACCTACTGCTGTCTATGTGCAGAGCTACACTCAAATTGTTTGCAAGCTTATTTGTCTTGGGTCCTTCCTTATGAGAAGAACACCATAGCACTGCCACCAACTGAAGTTCTCGCCAAAGAAATCTCTTGGCTGCTATATGACATTAAAACACTAATGCATGCTCCCTTTTCTGAGAGAAAAATTATTTTAAAAGCTCACACAGTTGCATCATTCAATTAAAACCATGCTTCCTGTGAAAATGCAGGCTCTCCTTTGCTATTTAAAGCAAAATACATGTTTCTGCATATAGGTGCAGATAATCACAGAGACCGATACACATCAATCATACTTCACAATAACCACCTCACTTGATGTGTCTGAATCAGCCATCACCCACAGTGGGGAAAAAAAAGGTGGCATCTTTCCCCCCAACCCCAGACCCTAACTGAATGCCTAATTAATGCATTTCAGTCACTTGAACACATAACAGTGCCTTGACAGAAGGCTTTAAGTCTGAAGGCGTCTCGGGTAATAAAATACAAAGCTCTGAAATGTTCTATGGTGAACAAGTACCTGAAAGCCTAGGCCTGAATCATCTGAACCTCAAGCGTGCAAACAACAGACCACAGGCTGTTTCCTTTTTCTTTTACTTTTTTTTTTTCTTTTAACCAAAATCACAGTCTTCAAATCTTGGCTAAAGCTTTGAGTCTTCTGTAACTCATTTTCCTATTAATTATGCAGGAACTAAGAGCTGATCATCATTATAGCTGTTCTAATTGTAACTTACAATCTTTAATCTCTGAGCCCTTCAAAAGATGTTTGATATACTGCATTTAAGAGCCAGGTGCTGAAACAGACAACAGGCGAGAGAGGCAGAGGGGCAGGGTGAGATGGGGGCAGAGGAGAGAAGGGAAGAAGAAGATAAATTTAACCTTTTTTAACCAAAAGACAAGTCTGAAAACTAGGACTATGAAAATCATGCTGGATTTGATCTACAAGTTTTATGTAGAGTCAAAATCATCAGAATTCTCTTTGCATTCAGTTTATCTCCCTGTCAGATCACAGTTCATGTTCTGCATGGAAGCTGTGTTTCTCTATGACAGATGAGGCCACCTCACACGCATACAACAGGGATAATTTAATGGATGAAAAAGAGATGTTAAATGCAGCCATTACTGAACTGAACTGAAAGTCTAGAGAAAAAAGCACATGAGGTTTTCATTAAGGCAAGCCAGGCATGTGTGCAATTTATAAAGTTGTTAGCATGAAGACTTTTGTGAATTTTTATAAGTAGTTAATGAGAAAAAGCTGAATTCCCTAAATACAGTAGTCCAGGTTTTACAAACAACATAAAAGTATAGAAGCTTTTCAGAACCAAAAGGTGTTGTTTACCTTCAAAGCTAACATGAGATCTAATTTGGTGGCAATGATTCTGAGCTAGAAGGCTCCTATTCAGCTGTGAACGTCTTCAAATTTCAAGAATTTACAAATGCAGTTTCTTACACTGAATCTAGGAATACATCTTTAACTTCATAGGAGAGATCATTGAAAAAAAAACCCAACCAACCAGCCCCCCAAAACGACAAAACATTTAAAAGAAAAATACTTAATGCAAGTGTTATAGTTTAGGAATGGTATTCTCCAGTTTAGTGTTCCCACTGGTGCCACTCCAAATCATGCCCTGCTCTCTCCCTCCCTCCTTCCCCTCCCACTTCCCTGTGGTGGGCTGGAGAAGAGAATTGGAGGTACAAAAGGTAAAAATCATAGGTTGAGATAAGAACGATTTACTGGAAACAGCGACGAGATAAGAAAATGAACAGTAAGAGCAAAAATTTTAATAACAAAAGTGCATGAGAGGGGAATGATTCACCTGCAGAGAGCATTTACTGTGAGTCTGACAAGACCCAACTGCTCCCACTGCCATGCTACCCCGGCACCCTGAAAAGAGGCTTTTCCCCATCCCTGGAAAATGACCTGATCGAATAATCACCGAGTCCTAGCCAAGCCCCCTCCTGGCAACTGCAAATATAAGCCTGTCCTGGTCAGAAGCAGGACACAAAGTTAATCTGATCAGGATGTACTGTATACTGTTAAATATGCAAATTGAAGTGTTATGTAGTGCAAGCTAAGACTCCTTTTATTTATCATAATCCCATAGAAATATTTATTGTTGCTCAGTAACAGGATGAACAGTGTGGCTTGATGTGACCACTCACGACTGTGAGTACTTAAGAAATGCATATAAATCAAGTCTTGATAATTTAGACCTTTCTCTCAATTTCTTTCAATGTATAACAAATACGGAGCACTTATAAGATACAGATANTTTTTTTTTTTTTTGGTGAGGGTATCTGAAGCTAGAGAAAGAATTTGTACAGGGGAGATTCAACACTGAATCTGTCTATTTTGATGGACTCTTCCATCTGGTTTTATTTCCCAGTAAAAACCCAACACAGAATTGCTGTACACTGCATTCAAAATAAAATAAAGCTGTCCTCAAATCCCATATTAAACCTAATAATCAAGAATAGATTCACTTGGTCACCTCAAATTTCTGGTTCATTTTGCTTGGTTAAGAATACAACCTAATTGATGCAGTTATTTATCCCCTTCTCCCATAAAATGGGTCACATTCTGTGAAAGCAGCAGAATTATGGTGGTATGAAATTGCAAGGGGGGCAAATCTGGCTTTGCGTGGGAGTAATGAAGGATAGAGAACTCAGGCATGTACAAAGGCTTGCAGTACATATACTGTCCACCTGTTTTGTGTACTTCCACTGTCAACTCACTGTTCAATGGGGATGAAACTAAAGGAGAGCCTGAACCAGGGGAATTCTGAGTAGTCACTGATTTTCCTTTCCTCTTGCCATAAGCAGGGAGGGCTTGTTTACTTAATTTTTGCAAGATGTGAGTGACATCTGCTAACCAGTGAGGAAAGATTTATCGAAACAACTTTTGAATGCAAACAATGTGATTTAATGGCAAGATTTCATATAATGCAGGTTCTTTTATCATGGAGAGATACATGGATTAATGCTGAGGAATGCACCTAGTTAATTTCCATGCTGAAAACAGCATGGAATAATGGCCTAAGCAAATAACATTCATTAGCAATCGAGGAATTTGAAAGAGATTTTCATAGAGAGGAAAAAATCCACAGGGGAATTCTCATATAAAGCCCTTAAAACCCAACACATACATCTGAAAGGCTTTACTAGTGTGGGATGAGCAGATTATTCAGTTATCCTCCTTCTCTGGATGTGAGAGATGCTATGGAAGGTACTCCCTGTTTAATGAGTGCAGGCTGAAGAGAGCACTACACCCAACACTGTAGCATCAGTTATACAGAAGGACCACCAAAATGGGCCTCAACGTGATGATGGAGCCCTGTGACACTGCAGGCAAGGGGGCTGGTGTGAATGGAAGAGTTAAAATGAAGACAAACACAACAGATTTATCACAGAAGAGCCTCCCAACCACTTTAAAAAAACCCTCTTCCTCAAACCCGTAAGGCTGCAGTAAGGGAAAAGAGGGTAAAGGCATGAAGTGGGAGAAATATTAGAGACAATAAGGAGAAGGAAAGAGAGAAAAAGCTGTGTAGTAAAATCAGGAAAACGAGGGATTATTTGCTTCTGCATAGAATAAAAAAGGAGCTCAATCCACATCATTCAGAGATTAGCTGCCCTGTGTAACATATTAGAACTATAAAAGCACTGGAGATCTTAGTTGTTTTACTAGAGACAAAAACCATTGTAATTATTAGCCTTTAAAGGTACAGCAGTATGTTGGTGCCTAGTGAGACATTTTGCAAAGTGCTTTGAAAAAGGAGCTTTATAACACTGTCCATGCACACAGGTGTTCACAGTACAACTGCAAAGCTCAGACAACACGCAGATACACAAAGTGATTGCAGATAATGTGCCCAAAATAAACACCATAAATTTCATGCCAAGAAGAGACCCTGTTCCTTCAATGCACATATGTGGGCGCACACATGCCCACCCCCAAAGGCCTGATAATCAGCAAAAATTTTGCAGGCCCCAAGCAAAAGCTAAATTTGAGACAGAAATCTGAAAGAGAGCACTAATAGTTTTGCAAAGCTTTGTGGAAAGTATTCCTTAGCACAAAGAAGAGAGGAGAAAGCAGGGAGGTGTTTTAATAGGAGAGGGGAGAGATGAGAGAGGAAGTCTGGCTGCAGATGACAGCTAAGGGAAGCATAGTTGCAAAAGCAGCCAGGAAGGGAGGGTGAAAATTCCAAGTGCTCCCCCCGGGTTTGCCTACTTTTCTTGGTGGGTGCTGGCTCCTTCCCTCCTGCCTCCTTGTTCCTCTCCATTTCACTTCCTTCCGTTACCTATTTTTCCTTGCTTCTTCAAAGCAGGAGAGCTGATTACTAAATCTAAGCAGCTCTGCTTCAAACAAAACACACCAAAACCATCTCCATTAATGCCATCGCTTGTTCACTACACTTACCCACTCCTCCTCTCAGCATTCATATTACCATTTAACTCAGATATTCCTTGGGTTATTCTGTGTTGCAAGTTCTGACCATACTCAAGGGCTACATTTCCATGGCTTTTGGACTCATGTAATAAGCATGTCTAATAACACATGTTCTGAGAGAGGTCAGTCGCTTAATAGAACATAAAAAGTAGCTCCAAAAATAATGTATAACTTGCTGAGCAGAAAGGATCCAAAGAGTGCAGTGGTAGCACTGAAAACCTCATCCAGAAAAAAAGCTTTGTTTCTTTGTTACAAGAAAGAAGTGTGGATGGTCAAGACAGTATTTTAAAGGATAAAGGTGGAACAGCAAGATGGGAGAGAAGACAAAATAGAATTTTATTGGTGCAAAAATTAAAAGCCCCATAGAAGAACTACTCTTGGGTCATTGTCATCATGACACAGACAAAGAAATTAATAATTAAATTCTTTTTGTGCATGTCTGTAAAAAAGATTTTCTAGGATGAATTTAATAGCTGATTTTCCTATTTTCTCTTTTCTTTCAAGAGAAGACAATCTTTCTGTATACTACATCATATGAAAATTTGCAGGTTTGTTCCCTATCTCCAGATTGGGTAGAAAATAACAGAGAAGAAGGAATTAATCAGAGACTTGAGCAGAGACAGACAAGTTTAAGTAATTTTAAACTTGTGACATAAAACCATGGTGACCTGTCAGGGTATTTGTTATGATGAGTGCCTGGCAGGCTTCCCAGGCCCACAAGAGGGCATTACATCTGTCACAAGCCAACTTAATCCTTTAAATACTTTTTTAAAGTTTTTTTTTTTGCCAACACTGCAGAACTTCTGTATGATTATTGCAATTCTGTCTGAGCTGAACTCTACTACTAAACATGCTCTGTCATGTCTAATGAATTAAACATACTTAAAAACAAAGTAACTACAACAAAACACAAAGCAGAGGAAAAATCTGATTAAATTAACCAGAAAAAGCAGTGGATACTCTGTCTTCTGAGTCACTTTGATGATTTTTGTGTTATGGAAGGACAGCAGGGTGGATAAATGAGTGTTGTCATTAAAGAAAAAGAATTGGTCAGAGTTCTGCAATTGTTACTGCTTTAAACCAGACACTGTGCTTCAGCTTCTTCTGTAAACTGGAATTTCTAAAAACCTGTAATGTTTAAAGAGGAAAAAGCCCAATCCTAATGACGTCATTCATTAGGGTTTTTTTTTTAAAATGATTTTATGCACAAATCATTTGGGCTTATGATATGTGCATAAGCCCAAAACATTTTTGCCTGTACCCAGAGTGTCCCAGCCCTCCTGTATGGCTGATCACCATGCGGGGCATGGCATGGGAGAAAACTAAACAGGCTTTGAATGCCATGCATGGGAGATAAAAATAGAAGCCTTTCACACTTTAAGACGTGACTGATTTTTACACACTTCCAGCTCTCATCAATAGCCATTCTGCCATACAGGCTTCCTAAGAAAACAAATAAGATCCAATCATTAAATTTTTCAGCTTTGGAATTTCATTTTTTGCACACACAATACACTTGAAAGTCTTGTTAGACATTAAACTGAGAAATGCCATGATTGGAAAGGCATTATTTTAACAGAAAAATTTATAAGATCCTATCATTTGCAAGGTGATGGTGTGCTCTGAACCATAGAAGCATGGTTAATGTGTAGTTATGGGTTTTTTTATTAGTTTTAACTATGCCTTTGTATTTCTTTCCTTGCCTGTAATTTTCAACTCTCTATTTACTCTCCGTTACTATTTCAATTCTGATTTTCACATCATCCTTATTTATAAATACAAATATGCACTTATCTAAATCACTCATGTACTCCATAGCTGTAGAAATGCCAGCCAGCTCCTACCCCTCTTTCTTCTTCTTATGGATGAAAAGCTCCAAACCACCACGAAAATGGCCTGCTTATCATGATTTAGCAGCAGTTTCAGTAAGGAGTTAAAACTCAGAACCAGGAAGAATCAGCTTTTAACTTCAGGAAATCCTTCATTTGAGCGCCTCAGAAAACAGCCAAAGTCTGTGTTCCTGTTTCCCAGAGAGGCTCTTCATTTCCCGAGCTGGGACACCATTAACTTTTCCACAGGCTACATTCACTCAAAAATTATTAATGATTTTGATAAAAACATTTTCCACTGTTAACACAGGAGAAAGTTCCACAGCTTTCAACATATTTTGAAGATTCTGTACAGGCTATATACATTTTCTTTGTAGAAAGAAACACATCTATTTTGTTTGTCAAGGCTCAGTGCAAGCCCTACTTTTATTTAACCAGGTATCCTCAAATTTGCACTGTATTTGCAGTAAGTTACAGAACAGAATGGTTGAGGCCTCCATGACTGATGAAGAGTGGGTGTAATAAGGAAGATGAAGTGAAACCTCAGTTGTTACAGGTATCATGCGAATTAGACTTCAGACTGAAAAATAGCAGCAAGTAGGAGGAAACCTCAGAAACACTACCAGTGCTTTTCAGAGCTAGGAGGCCACAGAAGTCTAACAATTATGCTTTCTGTGAAAATATTGCCTTCTAAGCTGTTTATGTACGCATAGACTGCTCATTCATGTTTTCCTTTGGTCGACACAAGACTTGACAGCCAAATATATGTTGAGTTGATTTAACTCTCTAGTAAATGGATACCTACATTTATAGAAGTTGCCTGAGATTGCCAGGCAAACGTGCTGAGGGTAAGCAGCAAGTTCCTGCTGTGACAATCAGTATGACAGGTACTTGCACACAGTGGAAGAATGAGCAGCTTCTCTGCTCGGAGGCTACAGCAAGGTGGTCTTTCTTTCAAAGACTATCAGAAGAATAAACTTCTGATTATACATCCTGGAAGTGCTCTGGGCATTTCCTTACTGTGGCTGTCAATGTTGGCCACAGGCCTGCACTGGATTAGATAGAGAGCAAGGGACTGCTGGAGATGTAATAAGGTATTTAGGACATGTATCTGGTAATCCATCACTGAGAAGGGAATTCTCAAAATTCTGCAAAAGCAACTGTCATGGAGAATGCTAGTTTTGGTGTCCCACAGTTGCTCTAGTTCCTTGTGATAGCATCAAAGAGACAACAGTGCTAGCAAAGTATTAAGCCCTATGCTGATGGTCTTAAACAGGCCCATATTACTAAGTGCTGAAAAGTTCTGATAAGGTAAGAGAAAGTTCTCACCTTGCTGTATTTCAAACTTTAAGATAACTGCTAAGCCTGCATTACCTGAGAGCAAACATACTAACCAGAGTGAGAGAATCTCCATACCTCGGCAGTTTTGAGAGGAATTTGAAAGGCTTCATAATACAAAGAAAACAGATTCAGTATTATTGCAGAAGGGTTATTGCATTCTTTTACCAGATAAGGCTTGATTATTTGATGAAACCATTCAGAAAAGGACAGTTTGAAAAAAACAGATGTGTATACAATCACATGCTATACAGACAATGGTGAAGTGATTAAGCAGTGGGAAAGCAAATTCTTGAAAGATTCAGCTCTTTAGGCCAGATGAGCATCAAGGAGTTTATTTCGGCCCACCCACTCTTCTTGGTGCAAGAGCATTATGCAAGAATGAAGGAGGAGTGTGCGCACAAGGCAAGAGAGGGAAAGCATGGATGTGGGTGTGTGCATGCGAGAGATTTGCTAGTTCTTCCTAGTTTTACTTAGGTGTGAAGTTACACAAAAATAGTTTTTTTCTCTTGACATGTTCACACATTTGCACTCTAGCTCAAAACTTGAAAGAAAAGAGAAGAAATTAAGTACTTGGAGAACTTCAGCAAACAGTGGTTGGTTGAGGGTCTGGACTTCTCATCATACGGCAAACAGGAAAGGAACTTTGCTACCAGCCATGGAACAGAGACCATGCAGAATGCAGGTATGGAAAGTGAAATGTAACTAATGCAACATCTGGTGCCGCTCACAACTGCCTAAGGAGTCATGATAAAACATCCAAGACTTATGCACAAGTACAGTGTGCGCTATATGCACCAAATCCTTCACAAGTAAACATCTGTCCAGCTCGTGACCACATCTTAACCCAAAATTTAAAGCTCTCTTATGACCAAAATATGAGTAAATGTTCCCAGGAGAAAAGGAGAGTGAAGAGTTGCGGTCCATGTTCACTTAGTTTGGCTTCTCTGGTACAACTACCAGCAAGAGTGACAATTAAAATACAAAACTGTAAGGAGCTAACATAGGTGCGTTGAAAGGGACCATAAATTAACTTTTGAGTGTGGCCTTGTGCCACACGCTGACAAATGACAACTACCCTTCTCAGTAACCACTAGAGCTACTGAGTCAGGGGAGAAAGACCCTTAAACTACAGCACATCAGCTGCCCGTGATGGGGTTTTTCAGGTGAATTCTTTATCTCTGCAATCTGCTTGACTTCTCTGGTTCTGCTATATCCACAGTTTCTTGAGTTTTACAATGGTCTAATTTCCCTTCTTAGCTGTATGAGAAATGGGCATCTTGGGGGGGAAAAAAAAATACACAAACCTATGGACATATTTTTTTTAGCATGTGGGAAGTTCTATATATCTTCTGACTTTACTTTGCAAGTTTATTGCCTCTCTGTGGTACTGCTTTTTCAAGACTATGTGCAAGATTCAGAAAGATTGCAGTTTGAACTGAACCTGAAATATAACCTCATAAATATTTCACTAAATCTCCCTCTTTTAGCCAACAAGCTGCTAGCTGGTAACCTGTATCCTTAGGCCTCCAGTGGCTCCTTTTCTTCCCACACTCTCGCAAAGAGGATATGAAAAACTCCACATATTAATCAAAGTCCTTTTGCAGTGGGCCCCTGCAACCTGTTGTTACTGCCTGTCATAGGTTAATACTGCTCAGCNAAAAAAAAAAGAGGCAAAATACCTTGTGCAACAGGAAACACAGATTTTACATCCCGAATTTAATATAACTGCATTGAGATGAGCAAACTGACAGCTTTCCTATCCAACTGATATGAACTGTGTGAAGTCACCTGGAACATGTTATCATATTCATTATGGTCTGGAAACCAGAGTGAAAGCACCTATCAATTAAATTGTATAAAGTACTAAATTGATTTTATTTTTTTAAATAGGAAGAACAATAAAGCAACATTTCAAATGAACTTTTAGCAGATAGAAACAGTAGGAAATAACAGCACATGATCTGTCTTGGACAAAGAGCACACTATATTCTGCAATAGCACTACTGAACTGCAATTCATACTGTTCCACTTCAATGGCATCATTAGATATCTATTGAAGAAATAGAAGAATTAGCAGATCACCCCACACCCACAGCAGTCACTTAGCTAAGCTTTAAGCATATTATGTGAAATATATAATAAAACAAGAACTTTGGTGCATCTCATTTTCAGGTGCCAAGAAGCGCCTGGTAACAGAGCAGATGGAAAAGAGACACCTAAGCTGGGGCTGTGATTTCTGCCTGGCAGCATAACACATGCACGATGCAGTAGCAAGTCCAGACTCCTATTACATATTTTTCCTAAAAAACTTGACTGAGAGTGAACTCCATCTTCAAAGACACTGAGACCTGTTACTGCATCACAACTTTCATATTTTGTACATGCAAACTCAATACAATTCTTTTGCACCCCTTTAATGGTACCCTGTGACAGTCCCTCTCATTTAGCATCATCACTTTGTTTTGGAAGCCTTGAAGGTGCTAGCCAAAATTATAAATCCTTAGTATTCAACTTTCTGACAACAGTGCTTGTTCAGGTACTTAATTAATGTGGTTCTTCCCTCTCATTTTTCTTTTCACTTTAAAGGCACAAGCTTGTTAATTACTGACATCCTTTGCGCGGGCTGTCTCTTAGTACCTGCTAATAATTCTTTGACTGATGTAAGGGGAAGAAAATACCACTGAAATGGCTAGGAGTAGATACATTTGCAGCCCCTGAGCAACAGCTGATGACTTTAAATGCAAGCAAAGGGCTGAATTCATTCCCCCTGAGCCCAGAGGAACAGCTGGGATCAATCTAACCCACTGAGAAGCTTGAAGCATGTCACTGCTCACTCATTTCCCATATTGTGTAACATACGGATTAACCTCTCTGGCTAAAGCAACACCCTGGTCGTGGGACAGGATCCCAAAGTGGCCAGAAGTGCCCCATCTTCTTGGGAAACAGTGCTCAAAGTGTGAGTGGGAAGGTGCGGAACAGGTATGGTGATGGAAAACAGTCTCACTGATATTAAATACTTGTCCATTCTCTCCATCCTGCTGACTATGCTCCCTAGGCTGTGAAGAAGAATGGGAAAAATCTAAGGAGGAAGGACAGCCAAAAGGGAGATTTATATTTCAGGCAGTTCGGGACAATACCATAACACCTATTTGGACCACTAAGATTCAGGTAACTCTCTCTAATGATCAGACCCTTACTTCAACAGAGTAGTCTTGAAATGTGGTTCATTACAGCAAGTTTGACAAGTCTGAGATGTTTCTGCAAGATTCTTCAAAGCAGATGTCTACAGATTTCAGAATCGAGTGGTTATAGCTTTTTTTACTTAGCTTTGCCTGCCATTCTTGACAACTGTAAGCAGTCATACTGTTGAAAAGTTCTACCTCTATATTATTATTAATATCCATCTCTCATGCCATACCAAGTTTCACTATTATGCTTAAAAAGATGCATCAGCTTGTTCTGAAAATGGGCAGCTTCTCCCACACAAAGCCCAGGGTTCTAATTACAAAGACCAGAACGGGAAAGGACTGAAGCAAAATCAGATCTGTTATTGCATCAGCAGTCTTTGTCCTTAAAACCTTTTCATTGGGATATATAACATTTCATGTTCTTACAATAACATTTCTTAAGAAAACAACTGCAAACACTTGATATTTATTTGCCATCTGATTCAATCGGTTAGTGAAGCTGCTTTCTATTGTTCCCCTTGTCTATTCGCCCTCCAGCTAAATGCCCTCATTACACAGGGTGACCTAGAGCTGATGAAATGTAGATCCCAGTTCACTCCACAGTTACAATCAAAGCTCAAATCCCCAGCTGAGGCTAACATCCGCAACACAGCCTAAACAGGAAGAAAGGCCAGCATTCAAAGAGAAACTATTAGTTAAATACAGGTTTGCCACAGGGATGAAAATTCATCATCAGACTTGACAAAGTTTTTGCCTTGGAAAGGAAATGCATGACTAAAATTTTCTTTCAGAAAACACAAGATTGCTTGGTTTTCATTTTAAACATGCCTATTGGTAAGATAGCTTGTAATATGTCTTTCTGGACGAGGCTTTTGGAGCAATAGGTTCCTATATTGAAAAAGGAGGTGAGAAGACTGCGGGCCTGAGAGATTTCCTGTTTCTTCCAACTATTTCTATTCAATTAATAAAAATATTTTCCCTCTGTGAAGATATTACTTTGCTTATAGTCAAAACTGAGTGTTGATTTTATGCTTTCTACCATCTGACTGTAGCAAATTCATATTTGAATTGTTGTGTTTAAAGGAATGGATGTACTCCTAAGAAACTGGGTATCTGGGCTGTTAACTGCGCATGATGCAACATGCACATGTGCAACATTGTGCAACATGCGCAACACTGCACAATGCAAAAATCCAGAAACGATGTAAATTACACAGTTTCACAGAAATAAACTATTATATCTATAACTTAGGTATCAGTTAAACCTTAGGCTGCTATCAGTGGTGCAAACCCATCACTGAAATGTTATGGTACAAAAAATTTTGTATCTTTATCATAGCTTTATCATGGCTATCATTACTAAACCACAACAATAACTTGAAAAACAATACACCTGGCACTCATTTTTCTAGAAGAAGAGACTGTCACACCATCCCTGATTACACCACTTTGAGCCATGGCTGCCTTAAGGAAACAAAGCAGAAAGTGTCAGATTCATAAGTACTGCACCACTCAGCATGCAAGAGATCAGTTGCTCTTAGTGACAGATCATACACTGGCCACAGCTCTGTCAGTCCAATATCCTGCCAAAACTAATGTCACTGCTAAGCCAAAAACATTAAGAAAACAAGATGATGGAACCTATTGTGAGCCTCTGCAAAATATTTTATGGCAGTACAGATGAATCAAACTTCTTTGCCAAGGGGAACATTGTTATGCCACTTCCTGTGCCCCCCCCCCCCCCCTTTCAGTAAGATTCAATATTAAAGCAACAAAAAATATTTCATGTATCTACTGTTGTATTTAAACAGTGTCTGGGCAATGATGATTTCTGTAATGCAAAAAGTAAAAAGTAATGACGTGGGACATTAGGAATACTGACATGTGTATCAAACCTTAATGGTTTGAAGAATAAATTAAAAGGAGCCATATTAATAGAAGATATGTTAACAATGTTCTGTTAAGAAAGTCTACAGACACTCACCAGGGTTGGGCTAGAATAAATTGTCACACTATAAACTTTTATGAAAAATGTGTCCAAATAGGCATGTAAGAAAAGTGCCATTTTATTTTATACTATGATTCTTAGTACCCTGGCATCTTCTCTCCAATGGTATTTGACATAATTTGTTTCCCAGAAAGATCAAGGAGGAAAATAGTTCATCCTGACAAATCCAACACAAATCCAGACACAAATAAAATCGTATGTACCTTTACTGGTGTCAAGCTAAAGTCATTTTGCTATGAACAAAATCAACCAGGATTTGAGGAAATTTAAAACCCCTAACTATGTAAAAACAACATAGCATAAATTTAATTTCTAGAACTTTTAGTTCTAAAAATATGAGCAGTGCATGGCCAAAACCTGTTCACTAACTACAAGAACTCACTGAGTTCTTGAATGGATCAGTTAGTTTTGAATACAAAATGTGTTTTGGCAAACTTATTTTTCTCCTCTGTCTGTAAAGCACTGCACTAATTCTAGCACTCTAATATTAAATAAAGCTATCTTTAGCAAGGAAGAGACAACTAGAGAGAATGCTTTCTATATTAATGCATGCTACGCTCACATCTTGAACAGGGGCCAAACTGGTTCCCTCTACATGTTAACAGATTCAGGACAACCACAACGTTCCCATAGAGAAAAAGACAAAGAGACAATCAAAGACACAGAGCAGATTGCACATAAAGAACATTTAAACAGAGCAGGATTTTTCAAGACCTAGAGAAATGAGTGATGACTATAATCCTCATTAGCTTGCAGAAAGTGAGTAGGAAATGACTATTCACTGTTTCTCCTAATAGAAATAAAATAAAAATCAATAAGATCAGCATGTGGCAGGATAAAAACAGCAAAAGGAGGCTTTTTTTTATGCAACACACAGTTCAGTAGTGGAACTACATGCTGTGGGAAGACATGCTAAAAATCCTACCAGCTTCATGAAGCATTCAAGCAAATAAATGTAAGAGGAGAAAAAAAGTATCTATCAGGGGCTAATAAACATGGAGAAGCTTATTTGGCTCACATAGACCATAAGCCACAGATCTCCAGAGACCACTATAGTGCACTGGGGAAGTATTATTTTATACTTACCTCATTGTGCTCTTTCCTAGGCATCAGCTATCAGGCGGTATTAAAAACTAGGCTAAATGGACTTTGTAGCAGAATGCATTTTATTAAGTTTATAAAACAAAACCAATTCAAAATGCTGACATGAATCTCAACTGCACTCTAATTACTTTCCATTCACAGATTGCCTGACATGAGAAGGTTAAAAAATACAAAAAAATTCAAGTACACAACTACGAAAAATACTAAAAGCTAAGAATACTTAGTATGCATTCATTTGGAATTAAAGTATGTAGACAATTATATATGGTGCCTTTGCCAGTTTAGCAAAGTAACACTGGCTTTTAGTACAAAAGCTTTATCATGTTGTAAATCAGCATGTTTTGAATGGTCATGCATGGCCTAAGAATGCATGCTGCTTCTGGAAAATAACTAGCAAGTACAAATGAAATAGAAAACAAAAATGAATGATCTATGTAAAGGATTTCTGCTGAGTGATTAAAAAATCTATTTTAATCACAATTTCAAATCCATCAACTCTGGCCGTAAATACGTTCCTTCAGCTTAGAAGCTATTTGCAAGAAATATCAATTCAAGAACTTCATCAGCCTGTCAAAAATAATACAATGTTCTTAGGTACTAATCAATTATAGACAAAAAAACACAAGTTGTCAGCACATTTTCACCAGCAACTGTTATTGGAGCTTTTAAAAGATAAATCAGCAGAATCAGCTGGTTTTACCAGTGGCCTGAGAAAATGAAGTTTACTTAATATACTCTCTATGTTTCCTTCTCCCTGTCCTTGCCAGTAACTTAAAAATCTGGTGGCCAAATCTGCCACTGACTAACAATTTTGGTAGCAGTAGTGCTTCTAAAGGGAAGGAAAAAGTACTAGGATAATTTGTTTGGCTTCAGCTTTTGATTGGCCTTGAGGCATCACTATGAGGAGCAGCTGTCATACCTGTTGTACTGGACAACACAGACACTGTGGCTGAAGCTCATCTAACTTGACCAGACCTCTTCCCTTCCTGCAACACTGGTGAAGGGAGAAAGTCTTTGGCTCTAGCACAGAGACACATTGAATGGGCTCTCCAGAGAAAGAGAGCAGGCTGCCCTCCACAGCCGCCACTGGAAAGAAGTGCCTGGGTCTCTTCTCCAACCCTGTGGGCATGGGACAGCCTTCACTTGCTCTGTTTAGCTCCCTTATAAAGGGTACCCACAAGTGAACAGCCCAGTGGGAACAATCCCTGTACTGCATTCTAAATAAAGTCCAGAGGTTGTCTGGGAGAGCTTCTGTCAGCCATAGGCATGAACACAAAAGGGAATTCCTTCAAGGACCATTGGGGTCAAGTGCTCCGAAACAAGACCTTTTCAAGCTACCTCTATAGATACAGCCACAGAGAGCACAAGGAGTGAGAGAACTGTGAGGAAAGATTCCAGTATATATTCCTCCTTCAACAGTGAAGACTTCAGTGACAGGGAACAAGTCTAGAGAAAACTTAACTTCACCATTTTTCTGCTGTGGGACCACACGGAATGATTAACACAGGATCCATTCTGCCCCTATTCCCTGCCCTGCTCCATTGCTATTATCTTTAGGAAAATCCAGTACAAATTACAACCTACCAAAAAGAATAAAGAGAGGAGATAACACGATGGAATATTTAAAAGGAAAAAAAAAGAGGCAAATGGGTGTTCAGCTCTCTCTGGTGCTCAGTAAGAACTGAGAAACTAAATCTCACTTAAGACTGTGACCCAGCTATTAGCTACCGAGCACCGGCACCCCAGTGCAAACAGCAGTAAATTCCTCTCTGAAGAATATTTGTTGAAGAAAATAGGCAAACACTGACATGCCTGCCTGATGAACTACTGGTGTTTTCCTGCAGCAAAGGGTATGAGGCTGCTGCTTTGAAGGGACAGTTTCATGATGAGACTGACACTCAGAGTGTTTACAAAGAGTGTTACTCTGGGGAGCACACAAGGGACTGGCCTTGTATTTTCAGTCATTATCATTATTTTTCTCCTAGTCTCATTAACACCATTATTTAGAACAGCATCTGCACACAATCACAAAAAAAGAGTAAAGCGTGCTGCCGTCTTTTTCCCATGTGTGCTGTTAACTCCAATTTTTCAAACAAGCATCCCGTGTGCACGCAGCTCCACCAGCATGAAGAAATCTATTTTGGGACTGCTTTAATCACGGGGCACAAACAGGGAGGCAGTCAATGGCCTATGCACTTGCAAGCAGCAACATTTGCACAAAGTGGGAACACAGCGAAACAAGCATAAATATAGTCACAAAGATTTCTAACTCAAAAGAAAAAAAAAAGAAAGAAAAGCTACTCTTCCACTGCAGGAGCTTTTTCAAATCAGAGAGAGATGTGAGGAAGAAGGTTCAGGGTGGTGTTAGCCAGGTCTTAAGTAATATGGATGTAGAAAGGAGAAAGGGACATGTGAGTGCAATGAACCATTTTCTTGAACACTAAGTGACAAAGCAACCAGAGAAAACATTAAAATATAGATGAATGGCTGTGTTTTTTCAGTACCTTGGAGAAGCAAATGAAACATTTGGTCATAAGGAGCCCAGGGGACAAAAGCCCTCCAAAAGTATTATCTATTTTCTCAGCCATGCTGCAAAGTGTAGAGACTACACTTTAATCTGGAAGGAGCCTCCTCCAAGCTATCAGGGAGATGTGCCAGTGTGCTTTGACCAGATCAGGAAATGCATTTTGCAATAAAATACTGCAAAAAAAAAGTACCTGACTGAGCTTTGGTGGTGCCCTGACAGGCAGTTGCCCTCTTATGTTGATGGGACATCAGTACAGCCCCATCCACTCCAGCACAAGCATACTAATTAAGGTCAGCACAGACCTTGTTTACTCAAACTGTTCTCTTTTTTTGTCTCCTGACTGGCTGCCCAGCACTCCTGTATCACCTAGGAACAAAGCTGGGCTCTCCTTCAGTGATATCTTTGCTTGAGCAATGGAAGGACCGTTCAGGGACTGGACTTAAAGTAAATTTCAGCTGGCTACACACCACAGACTTGTGTAATTTATGCTAGCTTCTATTTACAATAGGGTGTCCATCAACCTTTCAAATCAAGTCAATACAAAACCCTGGGTAAGTCTATTTGAGTAAATCTATTTGAAATTAACTGTCTCCCATAACAGCAAAAAGTCAGAAGATGAGAACCAAAACTAGTAGCAATAAACATATCTTCAGTATCTCCTCCATCTCTACATTTTCCACTGAAATGCCACCAGAAGAACATACAGTTTCCCTGGCTAGCATGATCCAAGTTTCGTGACTGTGTATCTGTCCCTGCTGACCCTCTGTTGTACCTCCAAATAACTATGAGATCTACAAAGCTTATGGAGGGAGGATGCTGGGGTGAGGGGGAGGAAATCATGCCTTGTTGGTAAATCAGTAACCACACATTTAATGAAGCAAGCTGTCAGACCGGCATAAATTATGCCTGCTACTGAAACAGAAGCTCCCGAAGGATGAGATATTCACCCCTGGCATCAGAAGGACTTCAGGCCAAAGTTTCCCATGACTAGAGTGCCTCAGGAGATAATTAGCAAATAATGCCTACTCATGTCTTCACCTTGGTCATTATTGTTTGGATTTACAGTTCGGGGCCATTCTAGCCAGTCACTTCTACTGTTGGCTAATACAGAATACAGAAGAACATGTAATATTTTTTTGTGTGTGTGTTCATAACCAAAAAGCATCGAAAAGAACTTACTTGTGGGTGTTTCAATGAAAAAAGTGTCACTTGGCAAGCAAATGCTTCAGTTGTACCTTCGGCTTATGCAGATTGGGCTGATAAACTGTGCTGATGTAAACCAGTGATGCACCTGACCTTTTATCTTCAGCAGATCACAGTATACCCAATTTCACATCAAACAGCAGCAACACTTCTTGTTGGATAACAGAAATAATCAGATAATGTATATTTAAATATAAATGCGTCACAAAAGAAAATCCCAAACTATTTTCCCTGATTAGTACTGATAAACAACATCTAGAGAGATTTCAACAGAAGAAATAATTCTGCTGAAAAACTGTCCTAAACTGACATAAGATTTCTCAATGAGCTGAATAAAGGTTGCTTTATCATTGGAAGTCTTTTGATTGACCCCTCTTGTTATCCTGGGTTTGATATCAGCTTAAGTGAAGAAAGACAAGTGACAGTTTTAAATTCTGCTTTAAAACTGCAGCTTGGTGTACCATTTGGTCACCTTCAAATCCTTTCAAATGAACTTCAGGAGAAAAAATACAGTGTGGAAAAAACAGCAGAATATGTTGTAGTCATCGATTTTGCCAAAGTCACAGAAAAGCAAGAAATTTGCCTGCCAAAAATGACACAGCTGAATCTCAGAACTCCTTACAGTCTTCTGATCAGGCAAGACCACTAGTAACTTCCAAGGTATAAGCAATAATTTCATACTCTCCCCTCCTTGAAGAAAGTAGGAAAATAAATAATCAAGCCGGTTTTGAGTTACAGCTGAGTAATGAATACAGTACAATATTGCACTACTCCATCATTCATTCATTCAAGCACTTCAGGATTTCTCAGTGCTCTTAAGAACCATAGAAGCTAATCATCTTCCATTTGAAAATCAGAAATAATAGCAGCATCTCAGCATATGAACTAGTATTCATGATCTGTCTGAAACTTACTTCACAACAAGTTACTCCAGCCATTTATTCTTTAAATGTTTTATTAACTTCTATGACATTCTTTCTTTGGCTGGGGAAAGGAGTTGGTTGGGCTAAAGAACTCAGAAGGAAATCTTAACATCAGGTGTTTAAATGTCACTGGTATCATGTACCTAAAATAAGAGCTCTCTTAAGAACACACAAGGATAAAAATCTGGCCCTACAGAAGTTAGTGGAAGAAACTTAGCCTTTGATTTCAGTATGTCTAGAAATTCACCCAAAATTTGTGGATCGGTCTGGCACATTCCAGACGAACTGATTTGTTTGCTGAAGAAAGAGTGTGAATTAATTGCTCACCACAGATGCATGCTCTGAGGAGTGTGACTTCTCGCAGGACTCCCCCTGACTGCATCAGGTTTTATGGTAAGGGTCCTCTCCAAGTAAAGGTCATGCAGATTTTCACAGGAATAAACAGAGACAGCTTAAAATAGTCCTCCAAGACAGCAGTTTGCTTATAAAAACGGTACTTAACTGAAGTTTCATTACAGTGAATTATGGTTTGCAGACACCTTGTCATTTAATAATGTAGACAAAACAATTTAGATGAAAATGCAATAGATTCTCACCAGATTTTTGTATGCAGGACATGGAATCATGAGATGCTGAACAGGCAGAGACTCTGAAGAAATGATTACTTGAGATATCATTACTTGAGTGTATTGATGAAGTGGAAAATAGAGCATGAGGAAAAGATGCATGGGAGGCGTAATTACTATTTACTGCGTCTGACTTTAATGCTACACAATAGTAATGTGAATAAATCCAGATCTTAAGCACTCAGGTGGCTACAGTGAAGAGGCTCTCCTGGAACCATTGTGCAATACCCAATAGACACACATCTGCAAGGATCTACCTACACATAACTGAATCTATTGATTGCCAGATCGTTGCAGCACCTCTTCTGTGCTAATCCACATAGCTCAAAGATGATTATACATTGGAACAATATTCATCCACCTTCAAGTATCATCATCTGCTCACCTCACTAGGACATCAGGTTAAATATGTGTATAACACCCAACAAACACTTACCCAGCATAACCTACAAGTGAAACTGGAAACAAGAGGTACAACAGTTTCTAACTGAGATGACCCTTGATGTACATCTTTGTCTCTTACACACACAGTTGGGCATACATTTAATTCTCACACTCTGTTTACACCCATAAAAGCCATCTCTTCATACATAAACTGCTGCAGGGCTATGCTTTAGCATTTGCTGTTTCTATGTATTTGCTCAAATTTTAGTGAAGTACTCATTGAATGAAAATGCCTTCTGATATTCAGAAAGACTAAAAATTACTTTTGCCTTCTCATTTCTCCAAGTCGTGAACTAGACCTTTCTCCAATAGGCAGAACAAAAGATGCGGTCACATAGTGTGTTTAGCCACTCAGAACTGGCTCTTCCTCTACCCCTGCATCAACCACTGAAGACCTCAAAACTTTTTACCCATTTCCTCAGGAAAGCTTTGACTTACAAGAATTTGCAGTGGTATTTCATAGGCTCCTCTCCTGGAGTATTTGAAATGTGGGTCTTCACAACTGTCAGAGCAGAACAACACTTAATTCTGGGAACACATTTTAAAGAATACAATGAAACTGTGTTTTATTTCCAACTTTGAAACAGAGAATTTTTTTAAAACATGGTATCAAGTAAACAAACACACATTTTGCTTCATTAAAACCGGCAACATCGCAGCACTCACTAGGGAACAGAAGAAAAACACAGTATCTAATAATTCATTCATCATACAAGCACTGAAGAAAAGTGTGAAGTCCACAAGAAAAACAAAACCATGATAAAACCTCTCTTTTTTCTATTTCATCTTCAGATTTTGACAGTTAAAAGGTGGAGAAGCACCCTGCAATTCAGCTGAGGGATGAGTCTCTCTTTTTGTCCCAGGGACATATGCAGCTGCTTGGGTATCAGACTGAAGTAAAAATGGGACTTTAATCAAGCACTTCATTAGCAGCCTGAACTCTAACAGCCACATTGTTTTCCTTTTATTACCTTTAAAATAAAAGGTTATCAATTGATTCAAAACAAAGAGCTAAGAAAACCTAGCCAGACATCCTCAAAAGTTTCTTGTTGGAACTTAGAAAGAAAAAAAGCCATTTAATTCTGTGGTCTCTTATTCTAAGTATTATAAAAAAAACCAACGTTTTCTTTTTGTTTCAAAAAAATCACAAACCTCAAAGCATTGAAGATATTTCATATAATGCTAGTCAGATTTTTGGGAAGTTTTTTGTTATCGCATGGTTGTAAGACCACTGAAGAATCAGGGTCTCAAGCCACAGGTTAGGACGGGGTTTGGTAAGTTCAGTAAGGACAGAGAATTCTTAAACTAAGAATTGAACTAGAAAGCCACATTATACTCTCATTTAAAGTGCTATGAATCCCAAATAACACAATAGCAGTAGAGTTACCAAGATTAAAAAAAAAATTTCTTTTGCATGTATTCATGCCACCCCATGAACCCACTGCAGAGTATAAGCATCTACATCTGAGGTACTTGCTCTAAATCCTCTTCAAAGTCAGTGCGGAAAAGAGATGACAGTAGCTCATCCACCCTTACAGTAACCATCTTAATATGGAAAATGTATTTCTCCTTTAAAGCCTTGAAGTGTCTCTTTAGTTCTTTTGTCTGAATATGGGGCCTAAGAGGATTAGGTCAGATTTAGATACCTCCCTTGAAAATACTCCTTGTTAAGGGATATGAATCGTACCCAAACTGTCTTTTTGTTATGCATCCAGATCTGCCGGGCCTTCCTTCCCATGTTGTCCCATGAGCTGCCACAAAACAAATGCAAATCCTAATAAGCAGAACCAAGAGCTCTGCACCTCTGCTAGGCTATTTAACAGAAATATTTGATCTGAAGGATTTCATCCTATTCCCTGTTACAGAAATATTAAACCAGGAGTTAATCCTGGGCCTGCAAACACAATGTATTAAAGAAAGAAAGGGGAAAAGGCTCAAGCTGTAGAGTAAAAACAATTTGCGCTAAACCAATGTTGGTTTAGATCATCTGGTCTTAATTTTTCTGGTTGTTAGTTTGAGGGAAAGAGGAGCCTTTTCAAGCTGTTCTCAGCAATGAGAAAGCCTTGCTGTATTTTTCTCAAGTGCTTTGGGGGGCAGAAATGCTCAGCCCTTATGGTTCATCCCCTCAAACTTGTTTTGTTTCAGTCATTGCAGCACAGGTCCTGCTGTACACGGTGGCCTCAAGGGGAGAACCAGGCAATTCCTCCCAAGTGTACAGAATACCCCTCACCAGTCCCCACTGAGGTGGGAAATCTACTAACTTGTGGATTTCTTGTTTGGGACAAGCTATGCAGGGACAAAATAACGTAGAGAAAGAGTCACTGCGAAGAGGTTCACATCACTAAAAAGAGAATTAAATTTTAAGAATTGTAGGATTTGTATCAGTGAGAGACTTCAGCAAGTGCCAAACATTTTCAGAGCAGGAAACAAACATTTCCTATTAGCTTTCTTTGCCTAAAACATGCAGCAGAAAGACAACCGGATAGCCTGAGCGTCCATGGGCTGTCTCAAAAATTCATAATAACAAGAAAGCTATTGAACCTCCCCCTGATCTGTCTGCCTGTTGCTGCAAACCTCTTCTCACCCTCCCTAGTTTAGGCAGTCAAAATGTCTACACAGAGGAAAATCCCCCAAAATCCACCCAAAGATTCTGGCCATGTGCCAGGCATGTGAAGTACTGCACAAATGCAGTTTTGGGGAGGAAGGGAAGCCTGGCACTGTTTTCTTTTGTTGTTTTGTTTTTCGATTCTGTTGATCCTCTAGGATTAACATCCTAATGTAAGCAGTGGCTCAGACTGTCATGCTTTCTCTGTGATACGCTCAACACAAACGTGGAGGGCTCATTGCCTGGTGTATTTTCCACTGCAACCTGTGGTATCTGAGCGCAAGTCATTGAAGGCAATCAGCTGCTCTGCAAAGACTGAAGTTCAAGGATGTAACCTCTGCTGAGGCGCTCCAGCACTCCACAGCTAAGATGGAAGCAAAGCCCACCCACAGCTCAGGGAAAGAAGTACTCAAAATATTTATTTTAAAAATTGATGGTATTTTATGAGTGTCTCACAAGAGCCCTCCAGAGTTCATTCCAACCCATTACTACTGACCTGGTGAGAATTTGTAAAACCTGTCTCAGCAAACCATTCACGCCAACACCACGTCCCCATAGGGAGGAATCTTTACAACTTAGAAAAATAGAATTAAGCACAGTATTACAACAGCATCCTTCACATTTCAAAAAGAAACTGCTAGTGAATTTGATTCATAGCACACTTAATGTGCATGGTACTAGTGAGGCCAATTTCCTGTGATTGGTTTCTGCCATAAATTTAAGAGGCCAATTTCTCCAAAAAGTGTTCTAGGTTTTACCTGGCAGGATTTGACAAAAGTGAGGGTTTAATAGATTTTGCTATTTCACAAGTGCACCAGTGAAAAACTAAGACCTGTTCCCTGTGAGAATGACTAAAATGTTAATAACAACACTGGATTTATATTTCACCAATTTTGCAGCTTTGTGATAACTACCAGAGGGTATTCTCAATAACTCATTACACTTATGCCAATCTGTCATGCTGTTTTCTTCTTTAGGTCAGACGGATACATCCCTGCTCTTTTATTGCTTTTATTTTTTACCACTTAAGATGAATTTCTGCAGAATCACTGAAATGCAGACAGCAAGCTTACTGCACATGCTTGGAAGACTTATAGGAGCTTTGTGTCCATCCCTTTTGCTCCCAAAATTCATGTATTTGGTTGTTTGGGTAGTGCTACTCTAGGGCCCACCTGTCAACTTATTTCTATAATAAAATGGGATTATTTTTATTCCCCACAATTAACTATTCCCTGCCAGTTTTCCCTAACCTTCAAGTAATCTCTAATCATGTTTTAAACTTCCTTTTGTCTTTTTAAACCAAGAGCACGTGAAACATCCTTACCTTCTATTACTTGTGACAGTGATTACATTACTCTTTTAAAGAGATGGAGCCAGCATGCTGGGCACCTGGATTTTTTAAGAAAGTGAAGGTTACGCTCCTCTTTTCCTTCACTACCTGCAGTGAATTCACATGACAGAGGACAGAGGAAAAACCCCCAGTAATCTGCTCACCAAAGACCTTATGAGTCTGCTGATAGAAATAACGTTTTTAAAGATAATATCCTTTGCATGTTTTGAATCTGTTATGAGTAGCCAGATTGGGGTGGAATACTTGTCAGTAAAGTAATGGTGAAGATGAAAAACACCCAAACAGTTCTGCTAAAAGCAATCAGAACTGTGAAACAGCAGAACCCCTGTTACAGACTTACTTGAGTTATTTTTACAGAGCAGCAGGATGGAAGGGGATGGCTGTGGGAATAGTTTGCGTGGAGTGATGCCCCACTCAGGACCTGACTGCTATTTACCACTCCACAGTATAAGAAGAAGCACCAGGACTCTGGCCTGGACTGCTGGATCAGCATTCCCAGGTGGGAGAGGTCTGAACTCTACTTATAATCATTCTAGGGGCTTACATAACGACAGAAAGGCTAAAAACGCACCAAAATGAAAGCAACAAGAGTACTTTAAACCATTTCTTCAAGTGTGACTGGGACATTTTCTAATGGTCTTACCTGACCTGAAATTCATAGTTACAATCAGAAAACAAGGCCCTACTGCCCCTATTCCTTTTTCACCCAGGCAAGTACTTTTTTTCTCCCCTTCTTCAAAAGGTAAATTATTACTCAGCTTCTCCTCAGTCTTTGAAAAACAGCTCATAACTGGTGAAGAACGCATAAAAGCCTTTATATTTTCACTTGGGTATTCCTCTAGGAACCAAAAGAAAACTCTTGCATTCATAAAGGCCACCTTTCAAGGCTTTGGCAGCTCTGGAATCAACACACCACAATCAAGGAGAATTGATTTTTATTAGTTTTACTGCAGACTCAGTTCCCTCGTGCTCAGAAAACATAAGCATATGTACAGCTGGCAAGGCTGAGTAGAAAGCTTGTCTCCATGGGTCTATGTTAAAATTAGATCTTACATATTCAAGCATCTGTATAGCTCTTTTTGCATAGTTATTATTTAAGGCTGTGCTAAGGTACAACAGTTCTCCCTGAATGCAGGAAGGGGTGGAACTTAGCCTTGTACTTTCTTCCATAGGGTGAGAAAATCTTTGCTTTGGGGTTCATGATGCTAAAACTATTTTACATCCAACTAGTACAACATGCTGCTGCTTCTCATTTTCTCTACAGACAAGAAGCAACGATGTTCGTTTCTTGAACACATGCATTTTTTGCTGTTACATGAAAATAACTCATCTCACTTCACCAAACACAAACCTAAATGAGTAAAGGTAAAAAAAATCTATACAGAAAATTGACATCCTTTTCTTATAAACAGCAATATTACAAAATTATTTCATATTGAGACTCAGAAATGAACCCAGCAAAGTAGGCTCACACTACAATACAGACTTGTAAATTCTTTGACATGATTAGCTTTTAATTGGTTTAGAAGACACTCAGTGAACATTCCCTAAATTAGGGTACAACATGAAGAAAACACCACCAAGGCTTCTATTATTGCAATATTGCAGGAAATGGGCTCTGTCCAGTACATTTCATTAGCATTAAAAGACAGTCCCTTGCTAAATGTCACACTGAGACCAATACTTCAAGTAAGATTATGCTATTCCTTCAGTCTGAAAAACAAATACATTTTTTCAGTAAAAAGTCCAGTTTAGGATAAACTTACTCCTCTCCAGAGACCTGTTCCTCTTCAGGACATGCTTTAGATATATGCTTGGGAAGGAGAACTCTAGAAAACCTTCATGAAACATGTGATAGAGACATTGCCAGGCAGGACACTGGATGAGGTGCACCTCTGGTGCAAAGCAGGTCTAACAGTTATGCCATTTTAAATATGAAAGTTTCCTAAAGTACTAAGAAGAAATATCTAGACTAAATGCTTCAGGGGCAATTTAAATCACAATCTCTTTTCAGAGGCTGAGACTTCAAGTGCATCTCAACAAAACAACTGGTTTTAAAGCAGTTTTTTCACTTCTGTAAAAAAAGGCAATAAATGCCAAAACCATCTGAAGTAAATTCCAGATTTCTTAAGCCATGTCAGCGGAAGAACACATTTGCATTAAACAATGATTTCCTACCAATAGAAGAATGGGAAGTTAAGGCAGATAATTTATCAAACAAAACACCAATGCAAACCAGAAATGCTTCTCTTGACATTTGGACACATTCCAGATAAATTTGTTTCTTTCCCACCCCAAGGAAGCATTCAATGACTTCCTGCCCTGGATATCAAAATCCCCAAAGGATACAGTGTGTCAAAATAGGTTGGGGTTTTTTTGTTGTTTTGTTTTTGGGGGTTTTTGTGTTGTGTGGTTGTTTTTTTTTTTAAATGGGAAATTAACTTTTATGTAAGTTAATACAACAAAGTTGTATTAACTTACATAAACGTGAATTAGCTGAATCAGTGCATCACCTCTGTGTAAACCGTTTCCTTGCAGTTTTGGATTGTTCCCCACCCATTGAGCTTAAGTGATGAGGAACAACCCAGAGCTAAACTCTGCAAAAGCTTCATTTCCACTTAGACAACCCTTCTGCCAAGACAGCTACACCCATTGAATTGTTCTGTACCTACACAGTAGCAAGCTCAAACAGGCCCGGGTTTGAGACCATAGATCTGTGCAAACAAAAAATAAAAGAGCAGCTATTACATATTTTGAAGCAGCAAACAGAAGACTCTCCTTTAATCTCACGCTTTTCTGGGTCAGGTTTTACCAGGACCATGCAAACAAGCCCAACCTCCTTGCACCCCATCAAACAGAAGCTCACAGAAGACAGAAAAGCAACACAGGAAGCAGGACCAAGGTTTGGAAGACCACACATGGGACATAGGAGATTAGGCATTTATGAGTGCAGAATTTGTTCTAGTTATGCAGACACATACAGAATCTGATTTCAGTTTTTAGACTTTGTATACACTTCTGCTGGGAGTGCTGCAGATTGATGCAACACTTTTGGGCTCTGCCCTATACTCAGTGTAAATCCACTCCCTGAAAGGAACCGAAAGCTGACAGCAATAGTTAGTGAGTGCAGCATTATCCAGAACTAATTTAAAACACAAGCCTTCCTGCTTCAAAATTACATTATTCTCAGATACTTTGCATCTCTAAGCCTTAATTGAGGTTAGAACTGTACAAGTGAAGATAACAGAACTCACTAATTAACCATATCTTTTGATCAAGTGTTTTATTTGACTGACCTCTGATTACTAATTTTCCAGAAATCTCTGAAGCACAGATTTCTTCACTTTCCAGAAAAGTGAAGCACAATTAAAAAACTGTGCATCTTTCAAGGTAAATTTATGACTGAGCAAATCTATACAGCAATATCTGCTTTATTTGGCATCTCATTATTTGTTTAATCATGGGTCTACTTCGAAAAACATTTAAATAATATCAAGTTTCAGGGACAACATATGTGCAACCATTGGTTCTGAAGGTTCCCACAGAATAATTAAAACATATGTATGAGAAACAGAGCCAGTAATTTCTAAATATGTCTAGCAGATTCTTATGCTATTTTTCCTCCTCAATAACTTAGATCTGCAAGCTACATTCTAGTGTTTCTTCAAATCAAGTTCTGAATGAAGTAAGTTTTGAGTGGCACAGAATGCTGAAATTGTACATTTGGCCAATCTGATGAGAGCTGCAGAGCTCAGAACTTCTAGAAAGCAGCCCACAAGATATGGCTCTTAAATCTAACTTCAGACAACATAAATGGAAAATATTTGCAGATTGGCCACCATCTTGGGTATAAAATTTAGGCTTAATGAAAATACCACTGATTTATTTATACAGACAGACTTCATATCTGAAGGTAATTCTAGCTATAAAGATGCTTTGTTCTTCTTGAGTTACTCTGTAATTCATATGTTATGTTTTCCTGTCACTTGTTATTTTGTATTTCACAGATAAAAAGTTCAAGTAGGCGGAGATAGAAACCACTGTTAGGTCTGGTGTGGGATTTTTGGGTGTTTCTTTTTTATTTCATTTTGTATTTAAACACTACAGACAACTCTGCTCATTTACCCCGAGGCATGGGTGCTAGATTTTTCCTCCCTCTTGTCATACAAGATACTGACAGTACCTTTTTTGACACAGCTCTCTGCCAAGGCAGGAACAACCCATGGAGAGACTCCACACAGAAATCTCCACACTGGAAACACATCACTTGACAGCTTCCAGCCTGTGGAGGACATTATTTTCCTAGCTGTCAAGGACTTCAACTCTACTGTTGATGCTGTATTTAAACACTTGGTATGTGGGAAATTGTAGCCTTTCTAAATGTTTAAGATTAGGGAAATTAAAAATCCTCATATTCATTATAGTGCCTATTGTTTAGGATTATCAGATTTCACTCCTCACTCCCACATAATATCCAGATGGGAGACGGAGTTACTAGTTTCAAGTCTTCAGACTTGAAAATGAAACTTAAGATTTGCCAGCAACTTTCATACAAGAAGTGTGTGTATAGAAAGCTTCTTACAAAAAATGGACAGAATATGCTGTTATACACTGGGCCAGACACAGAGTAGCAATATTCTGTTTGAGATGGTCATAATTCAAGACTGGCATGATTTAAAACAAAAAGCATCTTAAAAGTATTACTTTCAATACTTATTATGGAAGTCTTTCCTTTGCATTTAGGTTTTCTTTTGAATATTTAAAGTATTTTAAAAAAACATACCTGCTTTCATTGTACACAACTGAAGAGGACATGACAACATGGCTCTGAGAGCTCCTTCCAGTGAACGTCAAAAAAGGGAACTAAACCAGTATGCTGATTATCGTTCTTGTCAGCTTATTGCTCAATTGGCAATCCAACCAAGAGAAAGCAGGATACTCACTTCTGGTCATGGTAGTAATGGCTAAAAAAGAATTCTGCACTGAAGTTCAGAAAATGCTGCAGCTGTTACAATTCCTCTACTGTTTCAGACAACACTGTCTTCAATGATGCTAGGCAACCATTAGCCTTACATGATATCCTTGGGAGCAGAATACTTTCTTGGGCAGTAGAATTGTTCAGCTGAAACACCATTAATCTTCAACTCTGTACTGAATATGCATCTTCTCTCATTCTCATGTCATAATTTAACTCTGAAGAAACTTTTGATAAGAGCAAAGGTAGTGAAGCAACACATGAAACATCATGTTCGATCCTTTGAATTTTTATGGGTTATCACCTAAATTGGAAAATTATTGTTTTCATTGCAGTGATGTGATGAAATTACAGTATGATTATGAATGAAATTCATGGCAAAGATGATGCACTAACTCTTTTCTACTGTATGAGTATGTAACTATTTCCTCCAGTGGAACCTCAACTCTTCTTAGGTTCTAGCTGTGATCCTCAATATGGAATAGAGATGTAGAATAAAAAGGAGACAGTTGGGTATAAATTTTGAAAATACATGTCACAAATGTTCTTATGTCACCTGGTTATCAGCATTAATATTGGAGAAATTTCTGGCAGAATGACAAATCAAGCACTGGCTAGTTAAGTAGGTATGTTTCGCTACACTTGCCAGCATTTCAGGTGATTTCTTCTGCCCCATCTTGGTTTGATTTTGAACTTGGAAAATAAGTTATGGGCATTTTGCAAATGTATGACTTAGAATTAGTTCAACTCTAAGGAAAAAGGCACAGATTTCCAAATATTTCCAATGGAAATTATTTGGCTTCAGACAAGTGTTTTACTAGGACAAAGTAATTTACTGAGCAACATGCATGCACATATTAATTTTTACCTTCTGCGCTTCTAAAGCTTTTATTTTAACAATACTAGGCAGAAGGAAAGGTGTGTATCAGCAAGTTTGGTATAAGAGAGCAGTATAAAAGAGGCCAATAATTTCCAGAATGAAACTTGTAACTAATGTTTCAAAATATCTAAGTTACAATCTGCCATGACACTCTTGGACTTGATTCCAGCAATTTAAGTGATGTCTATTTTGGATAGTACTGCTGAAATAAAGGAATTCAAGATTCATCATCATAATAGTTCAACTTTGCACACTTTCACTGAGTAAAAAGAATAAAAATTCCCCACTTGTATGACAAACATTTGTGCTCTCAGCTTTAGTATGACTAGAAAGAATGTATTAATAGAGATCTTAAGAAATCATATAAGTGACTAGAATTCTCTGCAATAGAGTCTGTATTTTTCATCTTAGAGCAATTTCTCATCTACAAGATTTTAGTATGGAATGACAGCTGTATCATTGCATCTTTTCTACAGATGCGCATCTTTCTTTTCCAGAGTAATTATGCAGTCATCTTGAAAATTTCTTTTAAAAAAAGCCTCCCAGTGAGCGACGGATTACAGTGACTAGAGTCAATGAGGTATTTAATGAAGTACACATAAAAAGAAGGAAAATGTGCCCAGTTTAGTGGGGTCATAATAAAAACAGGTAGCCAAACTTCATCTCTTTCCATTCCTTCTTATGTGTATTTTCTTTTCTTCACATGCAAGGGTTTTAGAATTATAGACTAGAGATCATCAGAAACTATAGATGAAATTATTCTGTCTTTGGACCATATAGTGAAGATACAGCACCCTTAAAACTGGATAGTTGACATTCTCCTGCTAATTTTCTGGAAGAGGGAAAAGTGCATGACATATTCAAAACAGGCAGGAATGCTTCAAATAGATTTCTCATTGCAGAAAAAAAGTAAAATTCCTAAGTCTTATAATAGCCACAGAACAAAATTGCTGTCTTCTGATCAGCTCCAATTAAAAGAGTGAAAGAAAAAAACAAATCTCACAAAAACCCCCAAACTAACCAACAAACCCCAACCAACAAAAAACCCAAAAAAACCCAAAAACCAAAAAACAAACAAACAAAAAAAAACCCAAGACAAATACACCAAAAAACATCAAGAGCCCCCAAGACCCCCCCAACCATCTCTTTTGAAGATGCTACTGAAGTCAATATAATCTATGTCACTAGTGCCAAAAGAAGCAATTTTCACCCTTTCAACTGATTATTCAATTATGAAATTCAGATTATAAGTCAACAAGTTTTCCATCTTATTTAAAAACATACTGATTCCTGTTGGAATGTACCTGACTTCAGAAATTGTGGACTAGTCTATCAGTACTGTTTAAGAGACACAAAGTGCAGTACCAGTGGAGCAATGGAGATTCTGCAAAACCAGGTAGCTTTACAGACATCACAAGAAAGGGAACAAAAAAGGGATTCGGTAAGCCTTGGGTTAACAACAAACTTCTTAAGGTATTTAGATGATAACAACAGTTGGATTATTTATTTTTATTTTTTTGTTTTGTTTTGAGGCACAGCTTGTTTCCTAGGCTTAACTGGAAGCAAACACAACCACCCTGCAATTTGTTTAGCACCTATGACACAGTGGCAGGCCAATGACTCCTTATAACTGTGCCAGGTGAAATTTGTGGAGGCAGGATTCCCGACTGACACCATGTTGCAAGGTATATAATGAACAGGTTATACATAAATGACCTCTGCAGTCCTTTTCTGTGCCTGCCATTTTTGAATGCTAAGACACAAAAGAGCATATTCATATGAAGTGCATAAATGGATATGCCATATTAAAACCTCAGCTGTATTACTGTTCAAGATAGTATTTTAAAAGAGCATTCTGAATTTGACTGAAGAATTTAAATATCCTAAATGAGAATAATCTCCCAAGATATTTATGAATGATTATAACTTCCATGATATATATAAAAAATTACCCCACAATATCATTTGCCAACTGCCATGTAGAAAGCCATCTCCTAAAAAAGAATTTGCTTCAAATTTCAATCCTTTGACATTTTCTAAAATTAAAGTATTTCTTTATGGCAGGAAGGTCTAGATTATTAATGAACAGTTAAATAGCTAGCAATAAAATAATAATTTGAGACAACTCTAATGGTTTCTCTAACTTGTCATAAAGGAACACTGCAAAATGACAAGTAGTATGTTAACATTAGTTCCATCACCTGAAATTGATTTTAAGTGGATATCATCTACACCAAAGTATTTTTAACAGTCAATGGTTCCCATTTGTCTCATGGAACACATTTTTCTTTTTTTTTTTCTCCATACTTAGCTCATATTGACCTCTTTGGCTAGCAGGATAGTGGCTGATATTCAAAAGTAACATCATAACTTATACAACTAACTGAAAAATTTTGTTCTGAATACAAGTAGAAAACTTCTATCAGATAGTACAAAATTTCCATCAGATTTCAAAGCAGTTTTACAAACACTGCAAAACTGCAGTTGAGCTAAAATAATTGTACAAAATATGTATAAGAGTACAGGTAAAATGGGATTAGGAGAAATGAACAGCTAGACAAAATTTAATTAAATGCAAGTTAAGTATGGAGATGGACCAATTATGTTAATGGAACTATATGAATAAAGTAAAAAATGAGAGCTGACAGCTGAATAGATTCAGCTGTCACTGGAACTAAACAAGAACTTACACCTGTTTTTGAACCTTAACCTTTTGGTGTGAACTGCACACCCAGATGTAGCACAGCTCTCCACTCTTACTGACTTGACGCTTGATTGTAAGAATCTTTCCCCCAAAGCTTCCCATCTGGCAAGTTCTTCTTGAATAAGCTAGTCAAATACTGTAATATTTAACCCCTTTAAAAAAAAAAAAAAAGAAAAAAAGAGGTGGTGCTGCCCACCTTTCATGTAGCACAGAAATGGGAAGACTGTTGAGAGATTTGGGTTTGCTCCCCTTGCTAGTGTGAAAGATTTCACATTTATCAGGACAATACTCAACCCAGTGGACTTTTCCTTGAGATACTGAAACACTGTAATACTATAAACTTAACTACACCACCCATGCATTTGCCATGATTCTGTAGAAAGATGCCACAATTATTTTCTCTGTTTTATATTCCTGAATATCATTGCTGAGATGCTTTAGAACACAGAAGCTCAACAGGACAAAATTAAGAGCAATCTCACCCAATATCCTGGCTTTGATAGCTGACAAAAATAGAAGCCTACAGGACAGCTCAAGAATAGAGCAAGCAAGAAATGACTTTTCCAGTGTATTCTTTGAGGCTTGAATACATGGAGGCTCAGGGACCACCCAATCCAAAAGGAAATGTTTTTGTGGTTATAGCCTTTGGTAGATTTTTTCTCCATTAATATCTCCAGTCTTCCTTTAAAAACACCTACAGTTTTAGCATCAACATCCTGTTAAGGAATTCACAACTTAACAGCACAGTGTGTGAAGAACCATCTCCCTTTTTGTTTGCTTTAACTCTGCACCATGTGAACTTCACTTAAATTCCCAGCCCTCATGTTGGAAATGGTGCTGGACAACTGATCACTAATTCTGCTTTGCACCCAACCCCTTTTATATGCCTGAATTGTACCTCCTCTCAGCTGTATCATTTTCAGGCTGAAAACTCCTAGTGTAAGCAGTTCTTTCTCAAAATTATTTCCCTATTTTTGATCACCCTTACCACCCCTGTGACATTTTCATTGTACTATATTTCTTCCAATACAGACCTACTAGAACCACAAAGAGCATTTATAAGGCAAGTACAACACACATCAGAGGCACACTGATGTGCTCAGCATCTTCAAAATGATGGGAGGTTTGGCTGCAGAAGGACTTCAGGACAAGACTCAAGGAGGAGGAGAGGAGTGGTACAGTGCCAAAATCTGTCTTTGGAAAACAGCCATGCGAGAGCAAAGTCAGTCTTCAATCTTGCAAACAGGCAACTTAAAGAGATTCCAGTCAGCAAGGGACTTTGTCACTATATTATGAACAACCTTCAAAGGATGAAGAGTCAAGAAAACATGAGTAAAACAAAGATGTGTGTAAGGTCAAAACCAGTTAAGCAAAGCATTCAAATCAGTAATGAAAAGAAACAAAAGAGGCCTCCCTGCTAGGCTTTTCTTATCTAACCTAAACCTAGATGGATCACAAGGTTACTTCTTTGGCAAAGCCAGACTGCTGTCTTAAAAGGTGTTACCTGATTAGCGCCACTTCTGGTTTGTGGTTGTAAGCTCAGATGCCCATCTAAGCTTAGAGGAACTGCAGCTGGATATATCAATAAAGAACAGCTTCTGAAAGCAACGGCACACTTCCTGCCGGGAGAACAATCACTCCTGCCCAGAGGTACAATTGCCACATAGTAGGTGAATTTTACTGAACAGTATTAGGAACTCTAAAGCAAATACTCCCTTCCTAAGGAGAAAGGGACTGTACAATTTCAAGGCTACAATAATGCCTTTAAAACCCAGTAAGGACCATGTATTGACAAAAGGCAGGTATTGATGAAAAAAAAATATTACCCCTCCAAAAAAATAATAAAAGAAAACAGAAAATTGTATTTTGCTTTGCCACTACACAAATGAAAAAGGGACAGATGCCAGGCACAGACTGACAGGTCCGAGGAGAAGGGACACTGAAGGAGACTGGAAACAAGCCAGAGAAAGCAACACTAATGTCAGAAGATATTTTGAAGCAGGAGGGACAGTGGACATCAGCAGGAGTTGGGCAGGACTTGCCTCAGACTTCAGAGGTCACAGGGTGAGGAAACCTTGGCCTAGCACAGTTAAACCTGGCTGAAAAAAAGCATCTAACAGAAAGGAGCAAGTTGCTCCCTATTTCCCTGAACTTCAAGGGACTTCTGCCAATAAAAGGTTTGAAGGTAACAGATGTCATGGCTAACTTATTGGCACACTATTAATTGACTTTATTCCAAGATGCTCCATGATAAAGTAAAAAGATAAACTGAATTGAGTGGAGAGAAGAAAACAGCACATGATTTTATAAACTAGTATCAAAACAGAAAGCAATGAGAGTGGTGAAATGCAGGGCACTATGTCTTTTGATAAAAAGCCTTCTGATGAGTGAGTTTAAACAGAAAAGTTTTAGAAAGCAAATAAACTCTCAGGTTCAGCACATTTCTGAAAAGAATGAACTTCACTCATTCTCACACCTGTTTGTTTTTCAGGAAACTACTGAGCAGGTTTAAGGAGGCCAAAAGCAAAGTAAACTAGGAAAACAACAGTATTACTACCTGGTGGCCATAGCTGTTACTGTAATTTTGCCTAGCTGTTGACTATTCCTAAAACTCTCAATTTTCTAATTAAAAAATTAGGTTAGTAATCCCACCGATGGTGTTATAGGGTTCAGATAGCTATGTAGTCTTTTTAATGAATGGACCTATGTGATAAAGTCAAGTGAAGGGGAAAAAAAGTGTGAAATATTAATTAGTTATCACTATATCAGGAAGAATGTTCTATCTAGTTTTGCAGAGTACCTTGATTTTCTGATTCAAATAAACTGATTAGTCTTCATTGATTCAGTCTACCCACTTGGGAACCAGAGTCTCTGAGGCAGACTGCTTTCTAATTGTGTATTAAATATTGAGAGTAAAAATCGATTTTTCATGGTTACATAGCTGCTACACATATTTTCTTACACCGCAAGAATTTCCTTCTCTCATCTCTGAGCCCATAAAAGTCAAGAGTCAAATCCCATCCCTCTGTAAAGTCAAACGTCCAGGGAGAAAAACTTTCACTACAAAGAAAAAACTGTGGCATAGGATTGTGTCAACCCATGTTAACTTCTGTTTCTCTTAAGAGCTTTGAACATGTATAAGCAAATGCTCTGCCATACCATCTTCTCTTCCTCATGCTGATCAAGCAGAATTCAGGTTGATTAAGAGATGAAATCATCAGGTGACATGAATTTTCATGACATGGTAGAAAAATACTGCCTCTTGCAAAACTGGGGAGGGAGGAGAATGCTGCCAAGAAACATTTTAGCTATGCTGTTGATCATTTTTCCTGCAGGTACTTTTCCATATGGATAAGATCCACAAAGAAAAATGAAAGAAAGGGACAGAGTGAAACTACTATAGTGGAAGTGAAAAATTACTCTAAAAATTCACTTGTCTGAATGATAAATGATGGTCTAATAGTATACCTGAACATAAATTCAGCTTATGCCTTCAAAAACCCCAAATAAATAAAACCACAACATCTGACCAAAAAACCCCAAACCCAATAAAACAAACAGTCATCTATTCAGATAATTTAACATAAAAGACTAATTAAATTCTCAACTTCCCACATTTGTTAGAAGGATTACTATTCTGCACTCAGCTGTACTGGATGGTTTAAACAACAAAAGCCACAACAGCATAACCCTACAGAAATGTTTCCCCTCTCCTGAATTTTCCAAGAGTTTTATTAGCAAAGAATACCACACATTATAATTTTCCCGCAGTCTCCCCTATCACTGCTCATACAGATTGGTGGATGCACACTTGGCCTCCAGGCAGCACCTAAATCCCCCTAAAGCCCACAATTATCTTCAGGTGTGCCACATCCAAAGTAAGTTCATACCCAGAGTTGAACTCCGTATGTAAAGACATGTGGTTGGCTCGTGTCGCTTATTTGAAATACAATTGCATCGGCAAATTTCCATTTCAACTTTGAAAGTCAAGCACAGCATTGAAATCTCTCTTCACCAGCCGCTGACAAATAAAGTTCTCCTGTGCCTCTGCCACAGTTCCGTCACGTCTGGTTGCAGGTGCCAGGGAGCTGCTTCGGCACCCGCGGCCCACTCAGCCCACTGCGATTGGAGAGGTGTAGTTAAGTAACCCCAACCCACAGCTCCTGCTTTGTACAGATAATTCTAGCTCTGAATAAACTGTCAATCACATCCGGCAATTGTTCCCATTTCAGAAGGAGAGGAAAATTAATGGCTGCTGAATCAAGAGAGGTGAATAACATTAACTGATGCGTGTGAGGTACTTGAACGCTGAAAAGCATAGCAAAAGTGCCAACTATTGTTCCCGCTGGTGATGGCTTGTCAATGCCCTGATGCCATCAAAAAGCAGCCCTTCTTCCCTTTCCAGTTGTGAAGGACTACAAAAAAATAATAAGTCACCAAATCCTACACCATCATACTTTAGGATAAAATTATTTTCACCTGTAAGTTGACATATCTTTACAGAGCTCAGGCTGGCTGTGGATATAATTCCTGATGATGCTTGGACTCAAACAAGCAGCAGCTAACAGTTGTCTTCTGGCCTTTAATTCCAAGGGCCTTGTGATAAAATTAAATAGCTTTAAAGATGTCTCAGCAGTGAGTGTGCTTGTTCAACAGCCCTTCTGCTAAGGGTATCAAGCTGGATCAGCCACTGCATGGAGGATTTATTTCGCGTGAATGAAAAAAATCCCCTTTAAGCCTTTCTTCCCTGTTATTAATTCTCAATTTAACGTCTTTAAGTCTAGAGCTGGATTTGCATTTGCAGATTCCACATGAGGGATTAGGTGCATTGGAACAGCCCATCCAAGAGGGAAAGACTTCCACGCACACTGACATGTAGCCTGATCCAGGCAACCCACTCCAGCTTTTCAATACCTCATTTTATGGCGCCCGAGTGGTTATAGCACTCACTAACTGCACTGGGAAACCCAGTTCTTTTACAAAAGCTTAAAAGCCCTGGATGAATAGTGAGAACAATTTATACATTATTGTTACCTTATTGCTCTTAAAGGCAGGCCACTGCCAAATACCTTTTAAAAAGAAACTGGTTGTGATTGGAAAATGGGAAGATAACATATCAATGCTCATGAGATATAAAAACATGTTGGTAACAGACATGGCTATGGATTAAAAAATGAAAGGTATTCTTGCAGTGTTTAGATTCCTGGATTTAATTCCCAAATATATTGGTTTTATACAACTTGAAATTACATAGCACTTGGAGAGCTATCAGTTTCACTGTGGTTACCTAAAAACATGTTATTAAGAAACATGCCTATCACAGAAGTTCTGTTATGCAAAGTGACATCCGATTTTGAAAAAAATGCGGAAACTTGAATATTCACTCTTTCCAACAGAACCATTAATCTAAGGAAAATAATCTTCTACACTGGGAACCCAATAGACAAGTTCATTTATAATTATTTACATTAATGCCAATTCTAGGGCATGGACACAAATGTTACACAAGACAAAAATATCCATTTGCTATACCATTTGCAGTTCTTTCTAAATGGAACAATTATATATATCTTGCTTGAACAAAACCATTTATAAACCAAATCCAAACATCACCTTCCAAGTTAAGTCAAAATCCAGATGATTTTTTTTTGTTTTGGTATTATGGGACTCAGTGTGGCTTGACTACAAAGAAGTAAAAAGGAATTCAAAGCATCAAAGTAAACCAGCCTCTTGTCACATCAATAAGGGACATTCAAGTGAGACTGTGCCAATACGGAGCAGGCTGAAGCTACATCTCTTTGAAAAAGGGAAAGAGCTGTTTAATATTGATGTAGAGAGTAGTCAGGTGTTTCAATGAGTTTTTTAAGGTTCCTTCAACCTTAAAACACTCACTTAGGACATCAGGTGAGCAGTATAGTTAGCAACAGGACTGACTAGTATGATCAGGATTCAGATGGCATCCATCAGGTCAGAGTGTAGGACTTATATTACATTGCTACTTTTTTCAAATTTTACTTAAGAATTCTAAGTATAAGATGCTAATTTGCACTCTGCAGGGGCAACAAAACCAAAATTCAACATCATAACTGTAACAGGGACATAAGCACAGGGAATATTCAGAAAATAAAAGATGATGGGGTAGCAATATCTGTTAACCACCAAGACAGCAGTTTCAGGATCCATTATAGATCCAGGTCAAGTCAGTAATGTCACTGGGAAGAGAAGTACTACTGCCTTCAGAGTAACAGGAGACATTTCTGTGGGCTTTCTAAGAATTTGCTAGGAGAAGGGAAGAGAGAACAGCTCCTAGTCAGTATTTTCCTTCATCATCTTGAGTTATTAATATTGTATTTTAAAAATGTAAATTATTTTTCATTTGGAAGAGAGAATTGCACTAAAAATGCAATCATTCCATTTGTTCCTTCCTAAGTGATTTCCATCTGTCAGAGAGGGCACACAAAGAGTCAGCTTGACAGCACTGGCAAAAAAGAGGAAGAATGAGCAACAGAGCTCCCTCTGTGGCAGAGAAATTCTCTCAAGTATCAGTGTTTCAGCTGGATTACAAAGTTCCTGCTGGAAGCAAGCCCAAATTTTTTATGCCCCTGCAGGGCATTCCACAAAATTGGTAATTTCTGGGCTTGACCCGACTATATAGTATTTATATCATTTTACTATTCTGAAAATGGAAGTTCAAAACCATAAAGGTTGGCACTCACATTCTCTGTTTCATAATTTGCACTGCAAAATCAACTCTTGCTCATCATTTTATCCAATAAAGAGTTTTGGTCTAAATAGCAAATTAAAAGAGAGAAACTCCTTGGCTCCTCATTCTTTTGTTTGAGAATATACCTACTCTCAGTGATTTACATCTGCCTCAGACCAGGGAAACCATGTGCACAGAGACCTATGACAAAATATGGAGAGTACACGACAATTGTAGACATGAATGGGAACAAGATATTGGCCCATTAAGGAGCTGTTAAGCAATTCCCACATGCTGTAATACAAGGTATTAAGATCTGATGGCCAACAATCACTTGGACTGTATGTGCTCAGACTCAAAATTTCTTCTTATTACACTTTAAATACAACTATTTTTAAATCAGAACAAAGGAATAGCTGACAGATAGTTTTAATTGGTTGTCTTCCCTGCGGCTATTTAATTTTCTTTTCTTAGAGCTTTTGCTATTCACAAAGTTCTGTTTGTGACTGTATTAATCATTTATCAGATTAAATAATTCTCTGCCACTGGACAAATGTCAAAGCACTGCAAGTTCCCTTGAGTGCCTGATAAACTAGACGTCTAGGTTCTCCTTCATACAAGACAGAAGTCAAGAAAGCATTCGTTTCATATACAAAAAATTCCCTCCTACCCCTTCTGAAATTTCCTAAAGCAAATTATAGACAAGGACAGAAATACATGTGAAACTTGAAGTGACCATTTGTATTTCATAGCTCAAAGTTCACTGCTCATGCTTAGGTCTGAAACCTTCTGGAAGGGACTTGAACACTTTACTCAATCTGTCATTGTCATCCAGCTGCTACAAACACAAACCAGAGCGTGCCTTACCTACTACACCATGCAAACAGTGCCAACCCTCCAACAGCTACAAGCTGTAGGACAACTTTACACAGGAAGTTCCTGAGTCCCCCAGATTAAGCTGGGTGTTTTTTAAACTCTGCCTGTTTACAAGGCCAGTTTCTCTTAGAGCACTTCAAGTTTTACACTTTATTAAATTAAAACAAAAAAATTACAGAGACACCAATAATAAAGCTTCAGGAATGCTAAGAACTCTAACAGCAATGAAGTGCATTTTTCATTCCTTTATATGAAGCATTTGCTCACCATGAAAACCCCAGTGGCTGTCTTAAACTTGTTTTCATAACAGACTAAATTTGAACAACCTCACAGAGAGACAGGATAACACCTTTTCTGTTACAGAGCCAAGGAGGGTGTAAATAGATGTATCTAACATAGAATAAACTTTTTTAACATCTCCTTACTTGTATAACATGAATGACTGGAGATATTAATAGATACACCAGGGAACTTGACACATGAAACATTATTTTTACTCACATCATAAATCTGAGAAACCAGAGAACAGAGAGTCAATTCTGCTAATATTGACCACAGATAAGAATCTTAACACTGTCAAGGAGCCAAGTAAAAACCAGCCTACACCTGGGGTTGTTTGGGAAATGGAGTGTTTGCATTTTCTTTTTTTTGACATAAAAACTCCACCACAGATGATAGAGGTATATCCACTGGATTGATGAAAATTATCTGCTCTTGACATCAAGCCTTAGGCTTAATAAATCTTTCATTATGAACCTGAAGAAGCCCTCTTCCATTGCACAAACTGTGCTAATAGACCTAGGAGAGTAACTTGGGGTCTCACCAGTTTGCAGATTTAACAAGCAAGAAAAGTAAGGCAACTTTCACTCCAATTATTTTTTTTAAGGTAAAGAAAGAAAAGAAGAAGAAAAAAACCTGTTGTCAGAAACCTTAGCTGGCAAAGACAGCAGCCAAGCACATGATTCAAGGAAAAGATTAAGCTCATTAGAACCAGTGAAAAACAAATGAGACTAAAGAATAAGAGAAGATAAGAAAAGACTCTTAAGGAAATGATCTTAGAACTATGCATAAATGTGAGCTATTTCTTACTCTGCAAAATACTTCCTCAATGGCCTCCAAGAAGTCACTCAAGACAATAGGGTTCAAAATATCAAACAGCCATGCTGTGAGTCAGAGACTTGGTTTTACTTCTTGCCTTGCCGTTAACCCACTGTATCATCTTGGCAACCCATGCTGCTTCTCTAAACCTTAGTCATCTTAGCACTGAAGCTAGGAGAGTGATATTTTTTATCATTAAATATTTAGATGAAAAGTCCATAATTTTCTTAAAATAGGGAATTCTTCTATTAGCTTTGACAGAGGTTTCACTCATTTAAGACAAGATTTTGTTTCAGTGCCCCTCTAGAGTGGAGACAATCTCATTTGGCCAATACAGTGTGAGAGAAAATACTCATGACAGTCTACTGCATAGAAATTCTTCAAGGAGAGATAAGGTAGAATTACAGAGCCCATCTATTAAGATTCAATCAATCAATTGCTTCTTGAATCATCAACTTGCTATTGTTAAAGCCCTTACAGAAATTATCTGCTCCTGAATAGGCATCTTCTCAGTTTTCAAACTTTCACATTTTTAGGATAGATGGCTGAGAAATAAGAAGTTTTAGGCTTGCTTACTCTTCAATACACCCTCAAGCAGTTCCATGCAGTTCAGGCTAACATGATATGCTGCTGGTCCAGAACACCTACCATGGCAAGCAGTGTGGGCTGTTCACCCATGCAAAAACAACGAGAGCTGTAGACCTTGTTAGTCAAACTTTGAAAGCAAGAAAAAAAAGTTAAATAGGGATTAAAAACTAAAATAAGCTCTTTCTGAGCAAAATGGATGACCTAAAACTTTACTGCAATGTAGTCCCTGAAGTCTCTAGCTAGGCTCATTTGTTCTGCATGCTTGGAACCACCTGAAGATGCGACTCAACAAATATCTCTCAGTGGAAAAGCAAGCCACGCATATATGCACACAATACATTAAGTCCAAACATGCAAATTTAATTCTAAAATAAGCCAGCAACTCTGTATATTAGTGCAGTCCAGTGGGAGGCCTGGAGCCAGATCAGCAGGCAGCTTGCTTCCATCCAGTCCATTGCCTTTGTCCCAGAAGCAGGCAACCATGCCTGAGGAGGAAACAACCCAAACGGCTGAACGCCTCCTCCTTTCTGATCTGGCTTCGAGCATCTGCAGCTGAGCTGAAAATGCTCCTGTCTTGATGGTAGGCAAGGAGCTTATTCCTCACCCCTCTCCTGCAGAAACCTGGATCCCACCCCAAGCTGCAGCAGATGAGATGTCCATCCCTCTCCACAAAGCCAGCAGGGTCTGTCCCACTCTGTGTCAGACCACAACAAGGTCCTTCAGCAATGTACACAGTGATGTAAAGAGGAAAGAGAAAAAACTAACTGCTACATTAGGGCAAAAGTGGGGAATACCCCTCTTGGGAAGGTGGCAATGTGGGGCTTTTGGTGTAGGTCTCCAACTGTAGTTATTGAAGTTTGGACATCTTGGGCAAGTAATACAACAGCAACACACACCTTACAGCAATATTGGGCACAAAACCACTTGCACTGTTCAACTTGAGTAAAATCTGTGCAAGCCTGTGATAACTTTCTATTCATCTTAAAATCTTTTTCCTGTGCTACAGCTGAGCAATAATATTACTGTTTACTCAGTTTTTTCCTTTAACAGAGGTAGGCTTCCACGTTTATTCAGTGATCCTTGAAATGTTCAAGGTATGCAGGTTCACCTTCCCCTCAACAGATGCATTACTTCCTTTATTTAATAAAGGAACAAGTAAAGTTTATACACACACAATAGAAATAGTTCAACCTTTTTTGCAGTATAGGAGATGCTCTGCCCTAAGTATTGAATGACTTTATCTACAAAAATAAGAAAAGCTAAAAATTCATTAAGAAAATGTAACCTGTTTATATTACAGTAGACAAAGTAGTCATATTTCACATCCAGTGTTGTCAAAACATCTTCATAATGGGAAGCTTTGCATTTCCTAAACTTGTGTTTTATGACAGGCTACAGTAATGTCACATTAAGGAGATATTTCTCACTCTCTCCTTGCAACTCTTCCACACATGGAACAAAAAAATGAAATAAAAAAATAAACACTTGAAAGTCTGTAGAAGGACAACAGCTGATGACAGAATAGAAAAGGCAGCAAGGGTGGGCCTTGGTGTTCACCAAAGAGAATCATAAAGTTGAAAGAGTGGAGAAGAGCACAGATGTACTGAGGCCACAACAGCAAAAACCTTCTTACACACAGACCTAAGGCACTACAGTGTAATCACGAGAAGGTAGGTGGCACATGAGCATAGGTATCTTTCAGATCCTCGTCCAGGGAGGTTGCACCCAGTAATTCACTGCTTCATCCAAAACAAGATAAAGATAATGGTAAATATACTGCGGGGCTTGAAATGCCATCAGGCATAGCTTCCCCTGTCATGATGGCCTGCATTTTCAAGGAAATTATGGATTGCCTAAGAGAACATTCATCGGTTTAAAGGGAAAATTAAATACAAGTTGTTTGAAGACTATATGAGCTTCATTTCTACAAACAGAACTATAAAATCATGTCTGCTAGAGGAGTGCTCTGAAAACCACAACAGGCCATCTAAGCTACCTACAAAACCCCAAGTTTTGAGCATGTATGACTAGTCTCTAAATCAATTCAATTGAAACAGAATTACAAAGGAAGAAACTACTGACCTAATGTCAGCCTTCCAAGTGGACTTGTTGCCAGTTCATCAGAAAACAGAAAATACCTGTTCCCTGAGCAACTTTAGCCTAAGGTCCTGAAAAGCAAGAGATTTCTGGGACTTACAGTGACGTTTCTGTGATTGACTGTCAATTGGATAAACCAAAAAAGATAAACCAAATGAATCCTAGGACCCCTGAGATAAGAGACGGACACTTACCAGGCAACACACTACACTTAGAAGAGATATCAGCAAAAAGCATCATTACATATTGGGATGCTGCACATAGCAAGTAAAAGAGGAAAGAAAATAGGTCTTGGAACTGCGCTACACAAAAATTCTCACTAATGACAGTCACATTTAATGCCACTCCAAGTGACTAATTTTGATCTTCTATAAATAACTGAAGTTAGAGTAAACCAGGAACACTGTTTTTATCACTGACAGTTGTCAGTGAAACAGTTGCCTGCTGCTTCTCTCTCCAACTGAAAGGATATGGTGTTATTAGGAGAGATCTTGGATGTGATGTCCAGGATAGTGGTTGGACTTGATGAACAAAAGTGCCCTTTTAAACCTGTGTTCCTGGCACAAGTCTGACCCAGTGTGCTGAACTTAGATCCAAACCATGCAGGTATTTTTTTGTATCAATTAAAAAAAAACCAAAATGAACAAAGAATAACACATAAACACCAAAAACCACCAAAAACTCAACAAGATGCTATAAAGAAAAAAAAGTGCAAACATAATCTTTTAGGTGGCAGTATCAGTGCATCCCATCATCTTATCTCTACCCAAAATATGCCTGTTAATCTCCAAAATTACTGTAGTTTAATCATTTATTAGCCTCTGAAATATTATACTAAGCTGTAGTTCACTAAGCCAACACTTCAGAAGTGTTTGCAGTGACAGCCACAGTCTTAAGAGAACAAGAACATGCCACAATCTTGATGTGTCAAGCCGTCACAGAATTGCAGAAGGACTGAGGTTAGAAAGGACCTCTGGAGTCCTTCTGGTCCAACACCCCAGAACAAACAGGGTCACCTAGAGCTGGTTGTCTAGGACCATGTCCCACTGAGTTTTGAACATCTTCATGGGTGGAGACATCACAATCTTTCTGGTCATCCTCACAGCGAAAAATTGTTTCCTCATGTTCAGAGGGAACCTCCTATGTTTCAGTCTGTGCAATTGCCTTTGGTCCTGCCCCCGGGCACCACAGAAAACAGCCAGGCACCACCTTCTTTTCGCTCTCCATTCAGGTATTTATAGACACTGATAAGATCCCCCCCTGAGCCCTCTTCTTCTAGCTCAAGAGAGCTTTCCTGGCTGTTTCAGCCTTTCCTCAGTGGAGGGATGATCTAGGCTTTTAACCATTTGCAAGGCCCTTCACTGACCTGCCTTCAGTATGTCCATGTCTCTTTCATAGTCATTCACCTTTAATGCACTTGTCCTTTGATGCCTTTAATGCACTGTCCATCAGGAAAACATCTGTAAAGCTAGAAACCAAGTATCATCCTAAAAGGAAGCATGAGCAGGTGCTCCAGGATTTACCAACAAGAAAATAAATACAAAATAGGGACAAATATATTTTATTCTTTTAAAAGCTGTAGCAAACTAACAACTACACTAATTAGGAGCAAAGAGACACTTCAAAGACTTAGAAAGCAGGAGGAACTAATAGAAAACATGAAATAAAAAAGCCCATATAGCTCACCATCCATATGAAGGAAAAAAAATCAGGTAAAACCAGAAAGGTAAAAAGGCAAAACAGTTTACAAGTAATGAAGATTCTCTAAGTACACCAGGAACAAGAGGAAGTCTATTATTTCAGTTAATTAACAAGGCCATTAATCAAGGGGGAAGGAGAGCCTACAAGAAGACTAAAGTATTTAAAGCCTCCTCATCATAAAAAAGTTAATTATAACTAAGTACTTAAATTAGCTTTAACAATGAAGGAGGAATACAGGTCAAAATACAGAAAGAACAGGTCAAGAAATATTTAGTTAAGTTAGTTTTATTCACGTCACTGAGATGATAATATTTACCCCAGTATTATTTAGGAACAAGGTGGAAAAAAGTTGTGGAAAAAATGCAAGTGTTATTTCTGGGTAAAAACCAAATAGTGTTTAGTGTTCAAAAAAGCGGGGGAAGAAAAAGAATTACAGGCAAGTCAGCTTGATTGTCTGCAGGAAAGATATTAAATTATTAAACAAACAGCTGTATGACACCTTCCTTCACCCCAACCCCCAAATGCCACAGACTTTTCAAGAACAAAGGTTAAGCCTAATCAATTTAATTTCCTTCTTGACCTCATTGGTTGCAGGGTTGGAGGGAATGGCAGAATGAAAGGAGAATGGAAAGCAGAAGACGTGATTGTCAAGTGTTGTATTTCATTAAGCCTGTTGACTTTGCTCCCTTAAATCACTGTTGGATTGACTGATTTGTTGGGAACATCTATCTACATAAGTAACTACTAATCATGCAGCACAGACCAATAACATGTTTTAAGTAGGATCCCTGGGGAGAAGTGTTTCCTGGGCTTGGGTGCATTTGAAATTTTCAGCAGTTACTCTGACATCAGAATTGGAGAAGTCACCTAAAATTTGTGGATTGCTCTGGATTGGAAGAGAAGCAAGCAGTTTACAGAACGAGATTAGAATTAGAAATAAGTCTGATAAATTTATGACACAGCCCCATATCAATAACACAAAATGAAGAAAAGCAAAAGCATTACACTGCAGAAAGAGAAACCCAAATGCAGAAAATGAACACTGGAATAACTGGCTAAATTGCAAAAAATAAATACCTAATAGACAATTGGACTAATATTTATATTTGAATATGTTATATAATTGTGAGCATGAGCTACACAAAAATGCATTATAAATCTGGGACAGTGTTCTTCACCAGATTCTTTTAATGAAAGGAACAAGCTCCTGATAAAAGAAAGATCTCACTTTGATCACTATTTCTGTAGTGAAAATCTAACTGAAATCTAACAAATGGCCACTAATAAACAATATGTAGGCATCAAATACATAAAAAAGCTTTAGCATTTAATTTAAAAATATTAAAACCACATATTCAAATGATAAGTCTCAGAGACTGTTTTAATTTTCCTTTGTGTTTTCAATGCTCGAGCACCATCAAGACTGTTTATCATTACTGAAATGACAAAGCTTTACAATATATTGGGGAAATAAACAATTCCTGTGCATTAATTATTAAATCCATCTCTGCTGCAGCTCCTTAGCAATACTCATGCATATTCCAAATAGTTTATCATCAATAAACTTAATGGNAAGAGGTTTTTTCCTCCTCACAGCAATTCTCAGCATATATATTGCTTTTGCTTATAAAGTGGAAATAATTTAAAACAGAACAGCAAACGTAAGAGAAGTCCCTTGGTTTTATCTCTTTATCTTAATGTTTTATGTAAATAACTGCTGTGCTATCTTGTAGAACAAGTTGCAGTGCCTATTAATATTATGTGAAAGATTCACATTGCAATGATATAAAAATAAAACACATAATTTGAAGTTTATTTTAAACTAACTTGATTCAATTAAAAGCTTGCAAAATTCTACAGCTTCTTCTCTCTAAACACTGATAGTTGAATCAAAGTGGCTCCTTTTATATGAATATCGAAGTGTTTTAAATTGAAATAGTCTTTGAACATACATTGATGCCAACATTACAAAAACCTACAGAATGACATTACTGATTTCACTTTCAATTCATAGAAATACAACATCTTTGCATAGCTATAGCAATGTGTACTGCCTTGGGTCTTTGTAAGGTCTTTGTCCTTATCTTTGGACAAATACTCCTGTATCATACCAGAACAAAGTAATCTAATTTGTTAAGAAAATATATAACTGATATAAATCAGTCTGTATAACTAAATATTCAAGTGGTGAGTTAGATGTAAATTCAACAACTAAATCAAAATGACAAAAGAAAGCACAATGACATTAAATCAACTTCTTTGTGTGCAACATTGACTCCAGGGGCTGCCAATGTAATCAATGATGTACCACAAGAACTCTTAAACACAAACCAAAAAAGCTGACTTTCCTATCAACCAAATATTCTCACTCAGCTTGGAGTGTATTAAAAAAAAACCCAATCCCCCCAGTCTCTCTAATCCTCCAACCCAAAGTCAACTCAACAGAAATCTTCAGGCCACTTTGGTAAAACCTGTAGGGAAAGAAGTCTGTGTTGTACAAATACTTGGAGATAGGGTGGAAAATTTTCTTATGCCACATGAAGGCAAAGTCAAACTTTGTAAAGGCTTTAATAGAGGAAAATAATAATAAATTTTAAAAATAGACTTTTCTCACCATACAATGATATATACTTCAGGATAGGGATCATAGCTTAAAAATTTGTTCCTGGACACTCAGGATCCACTTGAATGCTCATCTCCCTATCTCAGGAATGGCTTTGCCAGTTGTGTGGAGCTGACCCACACAATGAAAAAAATCAATAACAATTTCCTGTCTACAGATAATCCCCTTCTCTTGCACATGCTCCCCCATCCCATCCCATCCCCTGAATCTTTTTTCCTTCTTCACATATCCAAACAGGTATTTCTCAACAGGCCCCAAATTTTGCTTCATGCTTTTTTTTTTTCTCAAAGCGTTTTCCTACAGATCTGTGAAAGAAAAATTGTCACTCATGCCTCGATGTAAATGAGGCACTGCACCTTAGTTTCAGATGTTTTCTTCTCTTCACATTTCAGCATTATGGCTAAACCTGACACAGAGAAAAGTCAATTAAGCATCCTAATAACATTAGCTAAAGCCACTGCATAAGAAATTGCTCACAATTTATTTAAAGTATTTGTACAGCCATTACTCACGAGATACTGCACTTACTTGGGATTTCCTGTTCAGCTTTATCTGATTACAAGAAGTATTTTGTAATCAGGGCAATTCGAAAGCATTTCATAGATGTAATGATGTGTACATGCAAAATCTAATTTGGAAACCTGAAAAGCTAGATTTTGTTAACTGTCTCTTGGACTAGAAATCTTGCATATAGGGCAGCTGTTTTGAGAAAAGGAGAACTCCCACCATGTTCCTCTCAAAACATTGGCACTGTAGTTGCAAAATCTAATTATGATCCTCCATGAAGAACAGTAATTATTTTTTTTAGCCTTCAATATTTATCTGCTCCAGAAAATGCTGATGTATGAAAATGTGAGTATACTATGGGGAGAAACCCACCAAGGACACTATTGGTCAGTGAAATGGAAAAAGCACATGGCTAGAAATTCAGGTATCTGTTGTTTTGGGAACAAGCTCGATAATACCAGATGAGACACCTTGTCCCATATAATAACTGGAAGTTTTTCTGTAAAATGAATGACTTGTGCTAAATGTCATTCAGATGTCAGAGTCAGCATGTTTTGCACAGATGTTCTGCACTCTAAATCTTCATAATGTGACTACAAAAGGTACCAATGCAGAACTCTCAGACAAGCACCACAGAAGTCTGTACCACAGAAATACATATACTAGCTCTTTCTCTAACCATTCACACTAAATCCAGGACAGGACCATGACAGATGTAGCATGTGCTCCTGGAAGCAAACAGAAATTTCATGACTATCAGCGCCCAGAAGGGAAAGGTCAGATGAACCCGAGTAAACATGCTTTTGTTGTGAAGAACTGCTTGCCAAGAAAGTATTCTGCATATCCAAGTGTTTCCCTTTACGTAAGGCCGATCATATAAGATGATGATTTTTCTAATTTTGGAGACAGGTGCCCAACATAATTAAGTGGGCATGAGAAGGAAGGTGATGAAGGAACAATTTTAAGAGTTCTATTAATGTGTTTGAGTACAAATGCTCAGTTTAGCAAAGCATATACCCTGGTGATCAAATAGTGTCACAGGCATGAAGTGTAAAGTGTCCTTCACTGTGTTACCCTTCAGCGATCTCCATGTCTGCCCTTCACAAATAAGTTAGAACTCTCTCCTGTTCTGCTCTCCATACCCAGACAACTTTCAATGCCCCCATACTTCATCCATGCTCCTCTGATCTCTTTCCAATCTCCGCTAAAGAACCCAGTAAGAAGAGCTCCCAGTGGGTGGTGCATGTTAGTTACTCCTAGACTACACCATTAGGTTTAATTAATCTGAGATGAGCCCAGGACCGAGGATCACAGACAGGTGTGCTCAGAGTTTTGTACAGCTGGGTATTGAAAGCCTCCAACAATGGAGGCTGCACAGCTTTTCTAGGCAGGCTGGTCCAGGCCTCATTGCTGTCATGCTGACAGCAATTTTTTTCTTTTTTTTAACTTCCCTTTAGCAAATCAGGCCTGTCACTGCTCATTTCAAGACAATTGTCACTTGTCCTGTTTCTGTGCTCCTTCACACAAAGTCTGGCTCTGCCTTCTCAAGAACCTCCCTTCCGGACTTCCCAAGGCTCCCACATGACACCACCATGGGAAACATGGACCAGAAGGAAATCTGTTTCAAAACTGCCTGAGTTATCTACACCAACATTGGAACACCTGCTAATTACAGTCTAATTATGGGTGTGATTTTACACCTGTGTAGACATTACACTGGAAGAATTAAATGGTATAATTTTATATCAATAGAATTAAACTAGTTCTAAATCCTGCTGAGGTACCCAGTCGAGTTCAGATAGATACATTTTTCAGATTAGCCTATGCTTGCTAGTGTACAGGACACACTCTGTTCTAAAATGAGATTATATTTTCATGCAGGAAGCTTTACACAGGTTTAAATATAATCACTTTTGTGTGACCTAAAGAGCACTTCAGAAAAAAAAGAGGGAAATATGGGAAAAACCAGTAGGTGTGGCTGGCTCTGTGCACCTCCCACCTGAGGCTGAAGAATGCCCTGAGACCCTGTCTTATGCTTGTAAGGGCTTGCCCTGGTGAGTTTCCAAGAACAAGCAGTCCCCTGCTTCACATAAACCATAGGTATGCACTGGAGAAAGGAATAGAAAATATTGATTGAATTATGAAAGGTACAAAATTCAAGCTAGACAGTTAGAAGGTGAAATACAACAGTAAGAGCCATGTGCTTCAAAGCCCTCATATCCACTGAGTTTATCGCTTTGCTTCACATCATACTGCTTCAAAACAGGCCTTCTACAATTAAAACTGGCAGAATTTGAGCAACACAGCTTCCAGACACAATTTTTCTTTACTTTTTGTAGAATTCAACTGCAAAAAAAAAAAAATCCATTTTCTTTGTGTTTAGATGGATTGAATACAGGTCAGGGAAATCCTGTTATTTTTTTTTACTTCCAAGGGACTATCCTTAAACTGAACAAGAAACAAAAGACTGATATCTTTCCTACTCCATTTAGCTACTGCTGATTCCTGGAAAGTCTCCAGTGTTCAATGTCACCTCAGATCCTGAGCATTCAATATGATATGATTTATTATGTGGAATGAATGCACAGTACTGCGATTTCTTGTTTTTCCAGTTTAAAGGAAATTGCTTTTATATCTTATGCTGACTTAAATACTTTTTTAAAAAAGTTCCCCAATTGTTTCATTTACAAAATAAACCCTAGCAATTCTTGCGTAATTAGATGACAAAGGACCATATTACATTAAATTCAGTATCCGTATCTAATTTCTATAGCATCTTTTCACAGCGGTAGTTAAGAATCAGGCAGCTTTTTTTCATCTTTTTTTTTTTTTTTTTGAGTTAATTTTGCCATGCTTTCTCCTTATTTAATAAAACAAATGTGCATGTTTGAATTAGTAACGCTCTGGGAAATGCATCTTATCTAACTTCTGATATTACCAGTGCATATGTGGCTTATCACAAAATCTAAACATGGTCTACTTGCTTCCAGTCAGATTACAGAGCCACGCAGGTCTGGAGGCCCCCTTGACTGCAGTCAAATTTCAGCTATATCTAAATCTCATTTCTGCACAAGAGCAACCAGGCGGAGCATCAACAGTTATCTGAGATGTGGACCAACACACTCAGGTCTCAGGGCAAAGAAACATGGGTGGAGGAACCTGTGGTAAGCTGCCCAGTACAGAGCTCTTGTGCTTCCGTTTCATTTATGGTATATCAGGCAGCAGGAAAAGAAATAAAAAGAGAAGTTGATATGGTATTTTAAATTTATTTGCCCAAAATAGGAACAGTTGTTTTACAACTAATGGCAAATTTTTTGAGCTACAGACCAAGTCCTTTGCTCCCAAGTGTCTGTTCTCAGGCCATGCCCGCTGTGACAGCAGTGCAAGGAAGGTTTTTGCAAGTGTTGTATTAAACCAGAAACATCTGTAACTGAACAATGGAAAACAGGCTTAAAAATCTGCTCAGATTTCTCACATTTAATGTTACTTGTGAGTTGGAAGAGTTGTGGGAGGTGGAATTAAGAAACCAGAATGTTTATTACTCATTAAAAACAAACAAAAAAGGTACTTCCATTGAGCAAGAAGAAGCTTTCAGAAGAGAAAGTGCAGAGAACTCAACTTTTGCACATGCATAACACAACCCTGACCCTATACCAGGCCAGTCCTCGCTCTGTGTGTGACTTACAAGGCAGCTTCTCACCACTACAAATTAAGTTTAGCACTTTTTTGGTTATCCATATTGGCCAAAAACCAACTAAACTAGCAAACTAAAAGTGAACATAAAGTACATGTTCCCAAAGAAGGAGTATGTAGGGAGACAAGCTTTTTTTGTTGAAATAGAACATACATTACAGCTCACTTGAGCAGGCTGAGAATGAACCCCAAGCAGTAGCTGCTCACAAAAATGCTGGAAGACTCCAAATAACAGAAAAAAACCATAGAATCTTCCTCAAACTAAAATGTATTAATTCCTTTTTTTACCCATAAAGAAAAAAATTCCATTCATTGACAAGGATAAAAATTAAGAGAAGCAGCTGTCAGATACCAAACTGTACCTTCTGAACCTGCCTGCCCGCCACCACAGGCAAGTGACCTTGCTAGGCTGACCTAGAAGACATTTGCAAAAGGTTTCTAGAAAAAAGAGAAAACTACTAATATACAAATTATTCCTTTTTAGCTAATCTAGTGGTAACTTGATTGCTGCAATCGGGAATTACAGAGCTAAATGATATCTTGTTCTTACTTTGACTGGAAAAAGAGGAGGCTGGTACACCTTACTAGCTACATGGGCAGGACCATGGGGACAAGCTCAGAAGAGTGTTTTCTTTCTCCCCTCTTTTGCATATCAGGCAGAATAGAGGGCACATCCTTACTCATTAAAAAAAAAAATGTCATGCTCTCTGCTCAGAGCGTGACACTTCCTCCATGTGGCCCTAGTTTGGCTCTATCCCACACAGACATGCTGCATCTTCACAGTTTTCTCCCACTCTGACTATGCCACTCTGTGGCATAGGGGGTCCCCCCTAGCAAAAGCAACAAGAGCACCATCATGATGGGACTTCCTGCCAGAAGGTGCATTTTTAGACACACAGGAACTGCAGCACACCTAAGGATCCTTCTGGTATATGACCTTGAGTGCAAGACAATTTGCTTCTTGCTGTGCATCACCTCGGGCAGTAGCATTGAAATGAACTCTAGTGTAAATATCACCACCCATTGCCCTACTCATAGGGATTGTGGTCAAATGGCAATATGATCTTGGAAAAGGTAAGTAGACATACTAAAATCTTACAGTAAGTTAAACTATGTATTGTGTTTCCAGAAAACATTTCATGCTAAATTCATGGAATCAGTTATTTCAACTGAGCCCACTGATCTCAGCTTTGGCTTAGTCAGGTCTGTGCACATCAATAGCAGCAGCACACAAAAACACAATTATGTGACTGACAACCACACACCTCAATCAACAGCAATGACACCACTGCTATCAAGAAACCTAGAGTTCCTCAAATTGCTCAAGAATGGGTTTTATGATAAGGACACTTGAAAGTTTTCTAACACTAGTGGAATAACTATGCAACATTTATTAAACTAGGGTGCAGGTATACTTCTCCATTAAATTCAGACTTGGATGCAAACTGCTGTAACTAAAAAGACCTACACTGAATTCAGTTGCTATGTAATCAAATTAAAGTTCCAAATTATTCACATTATTATTCTGATTACCATTTCATCCACATTCTTATCGTTCCCAGCAGGACTGCTGGTTTTTTACAGCTGCAGGAGAGGAGAAATATTGTAAATTATGACAGCAGAGACAACCATTCAACTGGCCCTAACCCTTTCTTCAGCACCTCCTGCAGCTTTGCCTTAGGCTGCCTTAAGGTCAGTTAGTAGCTCTATGTGGATAATATTCTTGCCCACTCCACTATACAATGAGTCCATGCACTGAGAGTCAAGTATTAGGACTCCTGTTCAAAGCAGATTGCACAAAACATGCATTTGGAAAGGTTTCAGCAAGAGCTCCAACACCTATGCAGTACTAAATGGCATCACCAATACATAATTCTATTCTTATTTCTGTGAACTTTCCCCTATATATTGTTGAAGTCTAAAACTTTTTGGCTTTCATACTAAAAGCCTCAAAATTTATCTGGGAGCACGCTGTAATTCTTTGTAGATCTGAACTAGATGCTTTCCATTTCACACTGAATTAAATTGTTAAAGAAAGTTATCATGGAACTTGAAAACTGTGAACTGCTTCAGGAATTGAGCCAGGTGTCCTTCCCTGTTCTCCAAGGTAGTGGCAAAATACTCAGGATAAAGAAGAGAAACAAAGTTCAAAGATGACTGTCAAGTCTTGTGGATGCAGGATACACGCACTTTAGCAATACAGTTATTAAAAAGAAAATTTTCCTGAGTATGTTTAAAGACACCTAAAAAACACTACCAAGTCCTGCCAACAGGGCAATTTACCTAAAAGTTTACTCTAAATACACTGTTAAGCCTCTCTCTCAACAAACAAGATTTACTCAAACACAATGTCTTCACAGCATTGAGAACTCACATTTTGTTTTGCTTGCTTTATGTGGAGCTAGCACTTACTTCATTTGGTCTCCCCCCAGTCTTGCTAAGTGCAGGTAGGGTATTGACATCACAAATACACTGTCCCTCCTGGGTAGGGCCCCCCAATATCACATCCAAAATGCACTGCCTGGTAAACAGGCACCTTACTCTCCATTTTCATACATAACATCAAATTAGAGGGAAGGAAAAAAAATAAAAGAAGAAAGATCAACCAACCAAACAAACCCCCCACACAACTTCAAGACAAGGAAAAAAACCCCAAATAACTGACAAAGTAATAGGAATAAATGAATAAATGAAGACAACTGCCAGCCATTGAAATCATTTGTCAAAAGACTGGAGTTATGCTTTACAGTACCTCTGAAGGCTTAGTGTGCCATTATGTCTCTGTAGAGGCTGAGATGTGTCAGAACAGCAGCTGCAGAGATTAAAATGCATGCTAGCTCTCTCTCTCTTCCCCCTCCCAAAACACTGTAGGGGGATAAGCCCAAAATCACAGCAACAGGCCCTCTTAGTGCACCCTAAAGAGAAGTAGTATTAGGAGGGAGCATTAGAATCCCCCAGTCACTTGATGGCTTGCAGCATCAGCTACATACCCTGCACCTGACAATGATTGCTTCCTCAGCAGATGCAGTTAAGAGAAAAAAGGCTTTTTCCTGTCCTCCTACACCTGCCTACAAACCTGAGTGACCTGCCACTTGGCCTCTCTCTCTCGGCTGAATGATCCTAGCCTCTTCATCCGTTTGTAACTAACATTTTTACCATTTGTGTGGTGTTAAAGAAAATAAGAGGTGGTCTCTCTGTACAAAAAACCAAAAAAACAAACAAAAACCCACCAAAAAAACCCAGGAGAGAAATATTTATTTTCATAAATTATCATATCCTTATGAAAACCTGAAATGAATGTTAATGGAGGGGAGGGGTACTTGTGCTAACAGCTTGAGGATGATTTTTTACTTTCACTTGAAAGCACTCTTATAAATCTAACACAAATTCAGAAAAAGGGGAAAAAAGTTAGTGATTGGTTCCTCTCTATGAGACTTTAAACAAAGTTTATCTGTGCAATTATAAATGGCATAAATTACAAGTTTTCCTCAGTGAAGGTTCATTTTCCAAGATGTACCCTGTCAAAATTAGATGTAATTAAACAGCATTTTTTCATATTCCAGAGAGAAATAAATTAAAATTTGGCAGGAAATTACAACTTTCCATGTGAAAAAAATGACAGTGTTTGAGCCTCTAACCTTTCCCTAATGAAAGCTGTATTACATCATCCTTAAATCTATATAGAGGCAATCACATATTTCCTTGGCATTTTTAATGACATTCACATGATGCTTCAGTTCTCCCATATTATTTAAGACACGCAGAGGACGCTTCAGTCTCTGAGAAGGGCCAGGATGGCATTTCTGCTCTGGTATTTTGGTTCAAGTGATCATTTTCCTTTTGATAAAACACATATTGATGAGGATTTTTTCCACATTTCACAGAATCACAGAATATGCTCAGTTGGAAGGGACCCACAGGGATCACTGAGTCCAGCCCTTAGCCCTGCACAGCACCATCCCCAAGAATCACACCATGTGATTCTCACATGTGGACAATATGAAAGCATTGTCCAAAAGCTTCTTGAACTCTGTCAGGCTTTGTCTTGTGTCCACTTCCCTGAGGAGCCTGTTCCAATGCCCAACCACCCTCTGGGTGAAAAATCTTTTCCTAATACCCGAACCTAAACCTTCCCTGACACAACTTGTAGCAGACTTCAAAGCCGTAAAGGACTGGTCCCAGCAGAAATAGGCTGGTGTCCAAATGTGGTTAGTTCTTTCTAAAGAACTCAAACTTCCTCTTCAAGGACAGCCCTTGGGGCAGCTCTTGTGCTCTTCAGAAAAGGCAGCGCAGATAATTGTCATGACATCCAGACAGAACCATCCAACTCCAGGAGAAGGGGTGCATGGAAATGTCCTCTCAACTACTCATTTTTGTGTAACACCCATCATAAAACAACACACTAATGAGGAGTTGGAGACCATCAGTATTTCTCAAGCAACAGTGGCAACAGGTACAAAATTGAGTGACAGAAACAACAGCTATCCGAAAGGATGTCCTGCTAGAGGGCAGCACATACACACACTCCAAAAGTGCCAAGAAATCACATGGAAAAGGTAAAACACCTTGGTTATTAAATATCATCTGAGCTTTATTTAGTTTTTAGTCACCTTTGTTAGAGATTGCATGAGGAATATAAACAGTTTCTTCATGATACACCATATGTTCCTGGACTGTACTAAGACCCTGATATAGTGGATCAAGATGAGAACCCAAGATGAGCAGATGAATGCTGAAATGAAGACGGATTATAGCAGCCAGCTCTCTCAGAACATGACATTATGAGGAGCAAGTAATTTTTGTCACAGGTAGCACAAACATTAACTCTCAGGGGTAGAGGAATGGAATATCGAAATATTAAGATCCAAAAATAAACCCAGCATGAACTAAACCACAGAGATATTGCCAAGAAGTTATTTTCACTTTACACTGATATTTCCCAATTTGCTTAAGTTTATCCAATATCCTGAGCAAACAACTTTCATCATATACATTGTGCAAAAGCTGCTTACCTATGTGATTTAGGTTTTTTTTGGTATTTCTCTGCCTCCCTCTTGAAACTTTTTATAAAACCAGATGGAAAAGCTAAAGATTTATTTATATTATAAATTGTTATTATATTGGAAAGATTATTGAAGAATTACCAGAGAAGGTGGAGTTCTGCAAACATGCTTGCTAGGAAAACATTGCTTCTGTCACTGCTCATGAAAAATGAATGAAAAGGTTCATGTATACCATCAAAGTGTTCTGGCTCCTGTTTTCATGATGATTTTTTACATGTTCCATTACAGATTCAGCCTTGTTTCCCCAAATCTTTTCTGACTGATAGTCCGTACAGTTTAACAGATATAATTTTTTTTTTCTCAAAAAAAGTGAATATCTGTAGACAGCTCTGCTGGAAAACAAATCTTACATATCCAGAACATCCAGGTTACTCAAGCCAATAATCAGTGATGCAAAATCATACTTCAAGTTATTTACTTGAAATAATCAGAACTATTAGTATAGTCTGTTTGGTCTTTTAAGAAAAGTCATAGCACAGATATTGTGAAGTTATGAAATATCAAGGAAACAGTTTCTGAAATAGATTTTTATCTCTTTTTTTGGTGTGCAACTAGTGTGAATAACTAGAACAAGAATTACTACAGAGCTTTGAGAGAAAAAGCAGAAAACATGAGAGCCCAGGGGATGACCTCATTGATGGGAAAAGCCTGGATAGGTGTGGCTGCACATTGAGAATTAACAATGAGCTCTGCAGCCAGTGTTGCAAGCTGTGCTTTGGCTTTCACAGCCCAGGATCCCTCTTTAAGGCAGAAGAGCTGAGAGACAGAATCCATTTGATGAAGTAGGGTAAAAGCATCTTTGCCAAAAGGCTTGTAGATCCAATGCAGAGAATTTTAAGCTGGGTACATGTGGGAACACTGAGAATAGCTTGCAGGTCAGTGAGAGACTGGAAGTAAAGGGGAGTTAAGTACACAGGGCAGGGTGATGGGAGCCAAAGAGCCCTCAGTTGGGATAAAACATGTTGAAAGGGGGCCATCTCACATGCTGGTACACAACTGCACACTGCCTGTGTGCCACAGCTCTGCAAAGGATGGGTGTAGGCAAATGAACACAGCAAATGAATCCCAACCTCCTGAAGTCTGATTGCATATTCAAAAAGAAAACCTCAATTTTTAAGTATCAAAATGCATAAAGTAGAAAGCGCACCTAGGTTGTACTTTCGCAGTATATTCAAGTTTGCGCTTTTCTATCTTGATACAGGCTCTCCTTTAAGATGCAGATGTTTGCAGCCAAATATTCTTCAAATATTTCCCCCTATCTAATTCACCTTAGCAGTCATGAGACCTCATCCCTAAGCTTGACTTCATGCTGAACTGTTATCTTTTCTTCACTACTCAGTAGATGTTTGCCTTTAAGAAGAGTGGGCTAACATACATGAATCTGCAAAGGCGTGCTATCCCCAGCCTCTGATTCAGATTAAGGAGGTGTTACTTCTGTGTTCATTAAACCACTTTTTTAAAAATTAATTTTAATTTATGTACACATGGTCTTCTGCTGTGTATTCCAACTGCCAGAATATAAATTTACCAGAATTTTGTTACAAGTTCTTCTGATAATGAAACACAAACAAAATCAAATGCACAAGAAAAAAAAAATCTGACATTTTACCATGAACAGATCCAAGCAAAGCAAGAGAGAATGAGTTAATGAGAGAACTCTGTATTCTTTCTTCTTGGAGAACACAATTCTCTGCACACTTTGATGAATTAGTGACAGTTTATGCATGGTGAATGTATGGAGATGAACGTGCAAAGAGGATTAATGAATCTTCTGCAAAGGGAAAGCGCAGAGATCCCGAAAGCTTTACCATGTCAGTCAGGAAAGACACACAATATCACACTGTACTTATAACTCATACCCTCTATGCTCAAACCCATATTGGCAGTTGCAACAGGAAGCTTTCCTGGCAGGTAATATATGAGCTCTGAGATGGCACCTGAGACTCTCTGGAGACTTTTGCTCTCCTTAATGGAAATGCAAGCTTTTTTTTTTTTTCCCCTCCCCAAAAGAATACTGGAAGCATGAGAGCAAGGATCACTCCAAATGAGCAGAGATTGCTCCCAATGACCACAGAAGATAATGCCAAAGCATTAGGAAATGTTTAACTTTTCAAGGTGCTTTCTGGGGGTGTAGGGGGTGGAGCAGGAGAAGAAAGGGGATGAGGAATATGCTTACGTTTCAAGCTTAAAAATTACTGATTCAATCAAATATCTAAATTTGGGGATTCTGAAGCATACTGTATGGACATATGTGCTGTCAGCTGCAAACTACTCCTACAGCACTAGGAGTTGAATGTAGCACCATATGTTATGCCAAGATTACTGATTTTCATTAGATATGAAAGAAGATTTCCAATTTTAATCTTAATTTTCAATCATTATTTTATTTGGCAGTCTAAACACAATGATGACAGCCAGTATCTTGATTCTATCTTTGCACCTGCTGCAGGTACGTTCACTCTCACATCCTCCCTCTTCCTTTCAAATCTAAAGGGGAAAAAAAGAGAAACCTTGAGACTGAGCAAGCCCTAAGGATTTTGCTAGGCACGAACACTGAGGTCATAAATCCCTCTGCTTCCCTACAAGAAGCTATGATGGATAGTAGGCTGTGACTTGGGGACTTTAAAGAAAGAAGTCAGTCTTTAAAGTAAAAGTCGTGAGTAAAGTCGTGACTGTGTTAGCAGAGGTTATTTATTACCTGAATAAAGCAGGGCAGCTTTGAGCTCTATGAAAGAGCTGGCTTACCCACATCTTCTCACATTCTGACTAGCAAAAGGATGAGAGGGGAATGGGAAATCTGTGAACATTCATTGGCCTTCTTGTATCTCCCCAGGGATGGGTAAACAGGCAAGGTGAAAAATATAAAAGAAGATTGCAGTCTCTCAGCTCCAGGTCCATGCTGGCTGAATAAAGTAACACCCTGTGTGCCAGCGCCATAAAACACGATGGAAATTACTTAATCCCATCCCTGAACAAATAGTAGATGTGAAACAATGATGTGAAACAATGGTGTGAAAAAGAGGAGAGTTTCCTCTGCTCCTGATGTGGCACAGTGGGATTGCTACCTTTCGTTGGAGCAGTGTGAGAAGCTGCAATTCCAGGTAATTTTAAGAGACCAGACTAGTGCTACCAGTCATATTTTATACTTTATTACTTAAGGGAGACTGAATTTCCTAAACTATTAAAATAAGGGACAAAAAATGATTGCCGCAGATGAAGCCTTCACAAGGACATACTTACAAGTAAGTATTTACAATAGGGATTTACAATAAAAAAAGCAAACACACAAGAGAGAAGCACCTAAGGCCACAGCAAATGGTTACCCCTTCAAAATGAGTCATCTGTATAGAGACTAAGCAGCAATGGTGTTTCAATGGAAGCAATGCAAGTCATGTTCCACTAGGAAAGAAATATGAAACACAGCTGTAAAAAGTAAACATGATTTTTCCTGCAAGGTAGAGGCTGATGTTTGTCTCCTGGTTGCTTTGACCTGTACAAACAAAGAGGATATCATTCTCTGAGGGTGCCTGTACAGCAGCTCCATGGTCACTACACCTTCACCCACAGCAAAATGCCAAGCCACTCGTTACTTGTCCACATGTACATATTCTGTACTTGCATGAATCTTTTTGGATCTATTTCCACTTCTTCTGTGAGTGTCACACTATTTTTTTTACCTAAGAGAAAGACCCCAAAAGCTTTTAGTTTTCATTACAAATAACAACTCGTAGATGCACAGGAAACAGCTGGGAATGAGTATGTACATAGCAGAGCAGCTAGCAGCACAGTGCACAGAATGCCAAGACAATGCTCATGTAGTCACTGGGTCTGAAAAAGCTCCTCCTCAACCCTACTTCTTCAGTAACCACTCTGTCCTTCCCATTTCCCTCATCTTTGATGTCTAAAGTAACCCCAAGCAACCAACCATATCTAATTATGTTTTGGTTTGTAACCAGTCTAGATAATTCACATAGTCCACCAGATGAATGGCTTTCACTCTCTTTCACTCTGAGGTGAATAGTTTCTGCAGTTGGATGATCTGTCTCCCTAATATAATTTTTACTTCATTTAGCAGATTTAAGACATTTTCCATCTACAATTCCTTATGAAACCTTCTCTCAATGTACATGTAATAGCCTGCATTTCAGAATGTCAAGATCAGCAGCTAAAGAGTACATTTTTCTATTGGAAATTATGTAACACCTGCTAGTAACAGTGAAGGCAAAGGGATGCATGTATCTACAAACTTCTTGTTTCTTTTCTTTCCAGCTCCTCAGGATTCTTCAGGTAATTATACCCTGACAGAGCAGCACCAGGTTATGAAACATCAATGTGCATCCCAGCCTACCATTCAAAACAAAATTCACTTTTTAATACAGCCGGGTCATTAGCCTACTGTAACTGGAGTCACTATCAGGGTCCTGTTAACAGCATAGCCAGGGAACTGCTAGCCAACATACAACAGCTGGCAGTGCAAGGTCAAATACAGTAAGCACTGAGCTGTGAAGAGCCATTTATTCTATTTGCTTAATGACATGCTGAGCTTCTGGTACCTACTGGAAAGTGGCATCCCCTTTTCAGTACAGTTTGTGCTAGCTCTACCACTGTGCAACTTAATTAGAGAGCAATTTTGCATGAAATAGCTCTTGCGGCTTAGGCAGGGCTGGAGCACAGGTAGGTCAGTAGCTGCTGTGCCACTTGGAAAACCAGCGATGACAGCTACCATCAACCCAAAAATAGTGCTGCTGGGCCAGCACCATGCCTTCTGGTAGTAGCTGATTTATTCCACACTCTTATTTTACTTGTCATAAAGTAAAGCAGGCAAATATTTCTATCCAATGTGTCTCAGACTGTTAGACCATTAAGGTGCCTGCACACACTCGATGTCTCAGACAGATGTCATTTCCAAGAGAGGTGCCATTTTACACACAAATATAGGACATCTGTGTGTGTTTGTACACAGGCAAAATGCAACTTAAGATGCAAGTGGCCATCTCCTCCTGCTTTTTCAGTGCAGTGAGAAAACTCAAAGTTTTATCAAAGCCTGACTACACCAGAGCTAGGAGTCAGAAGACAGTTCAGTTTTAAAACTGGTAATCTAGCTGGCCTTTTTATGTTGGATTCTTGATGGCAAGGTTGTGTTCATCTTGTTCAGTGAACACTGATTGGAGCTTTTGAGCTCTGCATGTCCAAACCACATACAGGGCACTCAGGCGGTGGTCACTAACAGGTATTACTTTGCCTGAGGGATGCTGCATCATGAAATCCACAAGAGAGATGCCACAAACTGAATGGGCAAAGACATAAAATAAGGTAATTTCTTCTGGTTGGAACTGAGGCATCCCACCAAGGAATTAGACCATCACTTCTCTGGTCTGCTGAGAAAGAATGTCTCCTTTTCTAGTCCTATGTTTTTGAACAACCACTCCAGTTTGAGTTGGGTTTTTCTTTTGTTTTAAATCAAGCACATGCTGTATGCTGCTTCCTGATTTCTTCCAGGCATAAAAGTTGCCCAGTGGGATCAGACGCAGCAATTTTAAGTATACGAAAATTTTCCGGGAAGAACATGACTAGAATATGAATTTTAAGTAAGAATTATATGCACATTTTCTAGCAGAGGTGACTGTGGGAGCAGACAACAAAAGCATTCTCGATTCTCTGAAGTCTCTGTTTGTTGAGTCACACATGGAGGGGGAAGGCTCTCAGATGTGTTTTTAAGTAAACTATCACTGTCATATTCCCTGTGAGAGGGATTAAAAATACGATTATAATGAAGATGATAGCAAAGACAACAAAAACAATGGTCTGACCCACAGTTTTTTATGCCTGGCTGTAGTCAAAGAGACTCAAGCTCTGAAGGGTCTGGTGGGTGATATGCCAAATATTTGTGCAGTACAGATGTGATCATTTGGTTTCTATACCGAAGCACTGAGTCCTTTGATTTTAGCAGCTGGAGACAAATCGCTAAGCACATTGACACGCACTGTATCTTTGTAGTAAGATCTTCAAAGGACTCCAGCAGGTTAGTCTGCCTTTTCTCCTCTCAGCTTAATTCTAGCATTTTTGTAATCAGTCTGTGTTTTTCCGCATGGCTTCCCAGCAGATCAGTTAAAGACAGATGCAAAGATGATTTTCAAACAGGCTGACCTACATGCAGCACGCAGGCTATGGCTCCAGATAGGGCTCCTCAGTTAAGCTTTATAACACTTTGAGAAGAACAGAGACTTATTCCAAACTTTCAATTATCCCTCAAAACTACAGAAGTATGTTGAATAAATCCAAAGGATGAATCTACTCTCTTTCCACCACTGCATTTCCTTCATTTTCTACTGACAGTCTCAGATGATGGTTATCCACTTGAAAAGCTTCTGCTCCCTACACAACTGAAATTTTTAATCATCAGCTGGGGTATTGTCCTACCAGACAGCTAATTTTCACAGAATGTGTTTACTCTGTAGCATCAGATGGATGACACCCACATTTCCTCATTCCTATTTTTAATCATATTTACTAACACTTCAAGGTAAAACAGCAATCCAGGAGGACACACTTAGACTGTCAGAATCACAGCACATTTATGCTCGTACACGGTGTTTCCTGTGCAACACTTTGCAAAAAGTCAAAATTCATAGAATCATAAAATATCCTGATTTGAAAGAGACCCAATCAACTCCACAGCAACAATTTTTTCTATGGCTTCCCCATTATCATGGCAGTCTGCTGGTTCTTGGTAATTAACTTTTCAATCAAAGTAGGTGATTTTCACTTAGCCTTCTTCCTCCACTTTGAGTTCCAAGATGATTGTTCCCCCCTTGGTTCAAGCAAAAGCAGCCTCAGGAGTGTCCTGACTTGGTCTGCTGGTATTTATGCACGATCAGGGATGCACCCTCCATCTAGAAGTCATTTTAGCAATCTTTGTTTTGCTCCTGCAGGGAGAGCATCAGCATAAATACCTTGAAAACTTGCACTAACTGGGAATTGGCACAGCAAAATTCTATCTTCCATGGGTTAAAATTTTGGCTGAGCATTTGCAAGGATTGGCTGCTTCTCTGCACTACCCCAGCAGCACTGAATCACAATAGTTTGAGTTTGGGAAGGGACCTTTAAAGGTCAAGAAGGAAACTTTAAAGGCACTGAGGTCAGCACATATTTCTAAATTGAGCCTTTAATATATAATAGTTTTACCACTGTTTCTTAGTGAAAAGGAAGAAGGAAAAAAGAGAGTGAGGGACTCTATCTTCTGGAAATAGTCAGCTCCTTGACAAACATGATGCACTGAACTACCACCATTGCTGTGCCCATACAAAAACTCCTCTCTGATTCATCTTTCTGAGTAACCATTACTACCTCTCAAGAGTTCAAAAAATATTCTGCTGCTGCAAAAACTAAAACACAAGCATATTAAGTGATTCCTTCCTCAGGGTCTGTGGTATTCTCTAGCTAGTATTCAAATCACAAGCTCTTTATATCTTGCTCAGTAGTGGCCACACACTAACCAATAATAAATGTCATAGTACTCTCTTCAGACCTGCTCTGGATGCTGAGGAAAGGGAACTTGGCACTTCTTTTATTCAGGCAGGATCAAGTTCCCTGGGGTTCCCTTGTTCAGCTCTCTGCTTCTTTCATCATACATGCTCATACATGCAGTTCTTTTTCTGTCTCACACAGGATCACTCTGTGCTAGTACTTCACATGAGTGTAATCACGAGTTATAGCAAAAAACAAACAGCATTTATTAAATGAGCAAAGTTCATTTCCTTAAACACCATGTTTCTGACTCTGCAATCTGCTGTGTTTATTCACATGTCCCTTGATGAATATTTAATTACTTCAGAACAGGCTTCCTAGTCATTGTATCAGATTAAACTCCAGGCCATTAAAACATTTAAGCAAGTGCAGGACAGAAATTTAGGAGTGTGGATGATGCTATTGAAAGAACTGAAGCAAAATCAGCTGCACTATCAACATCTGCCCACAATGCAGAATAAGAATGTAAGAAAAAGTTAATTTCTACCCTCGAACATCCGCAAAACATGGTCTGTTTTCAGAGTACTTAACAAACATATTCCTCCCCAGGAAAGGAGGTTGCACATTAATTGCCAGGAACTGTATGCCTAAAAATAAAGACACAAAAAAGGAGTCTTACGATACCGATGAAGTGAGAAGAATCTCAGAGCTTTGAGCTAGATTCTTGACGGCAATAGAGAGTGCACTAAGAATAGCTAAAGAGTAGGAGTAGTCAAGGCTGAAAAGTTTCTAAAGTGTTTTGATTGCCAATTTCTTCATGAAGCTCTTAATCAGGCTACCTCTTATGTGAGAAGGTTAAATCTACTGTGGAGCTTCAGTGTCTTGAAAGGTAGTTGGGAAACATTTAGTTCTGGCTTGCACACCATTCAGTGGAGAGCCAACACATCAGTAAGAACAGCAAGTGTCTTGGACTGGTCAACAGAGAGTTGCTCTGGCTACAGGAATTATTTTAACAAAGAGACATGGTGAAATGTTAGAGCCAAGGCCAAAAGACACCTGTGAAGTGTCTCTCTCCCCATGCACAGCACTGCACGGTTTGAGAGATGCATAACAGAAGGATTAAAGGCACCCCAATCCCACAAAAAACTCAACCTTTACTAGGCAGGTAAAAAGAGAATGCTTGGTTACATGAGTCAAAACCTATTCTGACACAGCTCAACCAGAATCTCTGTTCTCCAGAAGAATATACATATTACTCCAGAAACTGCATTTCATAATCAGTCAAATCCTTGACAAAAGAAAGTCACCAATAAATTTTTGATGGAATTCCAGAGTGCACAAATCTAGAACTGGCCCTAAGAACTTACTAGGTCAGAAAGAACTACAGCAGAGCTTCAAACTCTGAGTCTTTTCAAAGACAAGCCTACACTAACACCACGGACACCAGGACTCTGACACTACCTAAAGACCAGTGCCTAACTCTCTTTTTGAGAAGGCACATTGTTACCTGACCTGTGCATAAGACTTGTTTTTGGACAGATAAAAGGGAGCTGAGATTCTACATTGACAGGAGGTTTGGAGGGAAAACAAACAAACAAAGTGGACTTGACACAAGGACCACAGCAACGGAATAGGTAAGAATACTAGGGAATCGTGCTCTTTGGAAGAAGAGGGTGTTTGCATATGCAAGTACTGCAAAAATAAGCTCACAAGGGCAGTTTATGTAGCTGTATTAACACTGTGGTCTTGAACAGCTCTTAGATCACTGAGAGTAATCACTTGATAACCATTAACTTTAGGAAAACAGTAAAATTGTTTTATTTTAAGACTGTAACATTTGTTCTCAACACTACTGATTTTCCATCTGGAAGAGATATCTTCCTCTTATATCCTTTTCTGCGGCAAAAATTTGCACTTGGAGCTAAATATATTATAACATTATGGCTACAACTTGAAGACCTCTGTGAAGCTGCAGCATCCTAGGACTGGCACACAACACCACCACCCTGAAGACAAGCAAATACATTTTCTACATAATCCTGTTTCACAAAATCCAGGAATGAAGGCACCCACAATACCACATGAATGGACCCTGAGCCTGCATGCCATACAGCTGACTGCTGAACAGAACCTGTTCACCTGTTCAGAAATGTCAATAGAACATAAGAAAGGTAATTTTGTGAGGATAATTTAATTTTAGACCAGCAATAATAAAAGCTGGAGTGGGTGGGGATTTCACTTTCTTTTCATTCTGGGTCACTGGTTTACAGCTTTCTGCAGCTTTGCTTTTGTACCTTAGTCCAAATTGCCTTCTGGTATTCCATTAAAAATTCTATGTCAGAAGGGCTGGTTTTTTTCCTTTTCATGCCCTCACTTTCCTTTATTTAAACAAATGATTCCCCTGTCCATGATAAATAAAATACTGCAAGAACTCAACAGGTTTGTAGACTTTCCAGCTGTATTTCTGCTCTGAATTGTAGTTACTTGAAAGCATGATGGTACCATGGATAATGCTCAGATCTTCAGCTCCCAAAACATAAAAGGATTTTTAGGTGCAGGAACCATGATGCTCCACTGAGCAGCTCTCATTTCATGTCCTCAGCAACCTGAGTTCCAGGCTAGTTTTCCAGTATATTCATGAAAGTCTTCATAGTAGAAAGGCTGATGTTTAAATAGAGTTAAATCATTTATATAAACAACTAACTACAATCAAAAGTATTGCATTAAACATCACTCTCCTTATCCTTACTGACAGCATTACATGAGAAGACATAGTAACATTCCTAGATGATGTTCCAAGGCAATGAAACCGGACAAACGGCAAAGGTCTTATTGTTTTCAGTGTATCACAATGTAATTTTAAATTTAATTCTGTCTTACTGCTAATATTTAAACTCCTTTCTTGTCACCTAGAGACTTAAGCACTGCCACTGTGGGAGCCCATCATTTAACATTCCTCACAGAATTCATAGCAACAACTTGAGTCATCGCCATTCCGGTGACTCACTCCTGCCACTCGATATACATCACTTTAATTTTAAGTCACACAAAACCATCTGAGTGACAGCCAGCAGCAGCCCTATGATTTTCTGGCTTCTGCATCATTACATTTCTCTTCTTAGCACTTCTTAGTGTTCATATGTCTTCACTATACAAAAAAAGTAATTTAAAAAAGTAATTGCTATTAACACAACAACAAAATCCAGATCCTTTACATGCATATAGAAAAAAAAAGCGTCTTTCCACCTGATTGTTTCAAAGCACTGCAGAAATGGTCACGAGAAGTTCTCATTGCCACCATAAGGGATCTAAAGCTGATTCTTGCAAACCATTTTCAGAGACTGACAATAACCTAAGCCCTAGAGGGGCACTTCAAAACATTGTAGAGGAGCCCTGTAAGCTCCCCACTTACAACAAGGCCTACTGCCTCCTTGTTTCATATCTTCAGGGCAAAAGAGGGAAAGAAGTAAACATGCAAAAATGAATCTAAGCTCCTTTACTTTCACATCAGGGAGATGGTAGTCTCCTCCCAAATTTAAGCACATATCAAAGGTTTGTCTTTGGTGACACTGTCTGAGACCAAGATAAGCATATTAATTAATCTTTCTCTGATGGTAGAGACATTCTTTAACCTCTAGAGGCTGAAAGTTGCATCAAAGTAGCTTGGAGGTGGAGCCAGGCATCCGTCTGCTTCCATCTACCTCTTTTTGAGGAAAGCATGAGTAAACATGTCTGGTGTAATGGCAGCAGTGGGGGTTTAGGTCAGCCCAGATGGGCTGGTTTGGGGAGCCAGCTGCCAGGCTCGAGATGGCGACCTGGAAACAAGCAGTGAATGAAGTAGGTGGAGGGGCAGCTATAAACATTCAGGAGATGCATGGGCTTTTAGCATCCTGAAACCTACTGCTATGCATCTTTGTGGTTACTTGATAATACATCCACATGAGGCTGTGGAGTCTCCATGCACAGAGTGGTTCAAACCCCAACTTGATAAAGCCCTGAGCAACCTGCTGTAGTTGACTGTCCTTTGAACAAGGTGAGATGATCTCCAGAGGGCCCTTCCCACCTCAACTGTTCTCTGAGAACAACTTACATAGTGCACACAAGTAGACCACCGCCCCTGCACCCAATGCCTCAAGAATACAACGCATTACATGCACTACAAATGAAAACGCATCACATAGTCTTCAGGAGCAGTACTTAATTGTCAAAGGTATCAGTAACTGTTGTCAGCAACTCAGCAGGAGTCTTCCAGTTGCTAACAAATGGCCAGTGTCACTCCCCAGTTACATATTTTCTGATAAATCAAAATTTTCGGCTTCTACAATCTCTTGGTTTGACTCAGGATTTCTTGAATTTCAAAAAAACCACACAAATACTTAAATGAAACACTGAGGAACCACTTGGTTTGGTTTGGCAGCTGGCACTACAGACTATATTTCAATCCTATTGAGAATATTTTGTGACATATTTCAAAACAGGGTAGCAAGATGAGACTTTCAGTACATGGAGGATATGTCTGCCTTTTGTCCTGTGGTCTTCCCCCTAGACAAAAATGACCAAGCACCGATTTCAACAGACAGTTTATCCTTTCCAGGGATAAACTGGATAAATTTAACCTAGCTAAAGATTGTCCTAAGAACACAGCAACCCTAACTCTTTCCTTTTTCTTGCTGCTCAAATCTAAATAGTGATGGTCATATTTAGGGACTGGAGAGCTAATGGCTCCTATTTTTACGTTATTAACCTTATTAAACAGTGAGAACATCTCAAAAGTTTCCCCATAATCCTCTCATGGTTGTTTTCAGTATGCTGTTAAAAGAAAAAATTAAGTGCAACCTGGAGCATTATGCAAGGCTAGCATTTGCATGTGCAAGAAATGAAAAACACACAAACAGTGTTTGGATTCATAATCAAAAGAGACTTGGCAGGATACTCTCAAATACTGGCAAGGGTCAGGACGTACCTGTGGGCATGTGTTAGAATGAAGAGATGGGTCCAGAGAAAGAAAAAGGGAGGTGTGGAAGGAGGAGAGAGGGATAATTTATAGAAACAATTATCAAAATAACAGTTTGCATATCATTAACAGAGCACTAATTATTTCATAGCACTACTTCAGTGGCTGTAAAATTGCAGAATATTGCCATGTTGTGTGGATAGTCAGAAACCATTGCTCTAATCACTGGCAATAGCTGGGCAAACTGAGTTTAGGGAACTCTGCCAAGAGTGAAGGGAGCAGATCTCTCTTATCGTTTTCTTTTCAAGAATGATTTGTGTTGTAATAGACTTCAAAGATCATTCAGTTCCAACCCCTCTTCACTGCAGGGGCAATTTGCACTAGACCAGGTTGCTAAAAGTCTCATCCAACCCGGCCTTGAACACTTCCAGGGATGGGGCATCCACAGGTTCTCTGTTCCAGTGCCAGCCTCACAGTGAAGAATTTCTTCCCTATATCTCATCTAAACCCACTCTCTGACAATTTTAAGCCATTCCCCCATGTCTTATCACTATATACCCTCATAAGAAGTCCCTCTCTAGCTATCCTGAAGGATCCCTTTTGGTTGGATTCAATCCAACAGGTCCCTGTCCTTATTATGTTGGGGATCCCAGAACTGAACATGGTAATCTAGATGGGGTCTGATGAGAGTGGAGAATAGAGGGAGAGTCACCTATATCCCTTCGTTGTATAGAGCATTGTAGGAGGCCCCTTTGTACACACAAGCACAATCTTTGGTCTTCTGCTCAGTCTCCACACCACGAGAACTACAAAAAGCACCACATCATCTTTTACGTACCGAAGCTTCACTACCAGTTAAATTCTCCATGATGAGCCACATGGGAAGACATAGCAGCAAAACCTCTTTGTCTTCAGCTTCCTGAAGTTGAAACCTGAGTAAAGTCTGGCTTGTTAATGATTATTAAAAATTGTTAGAAATGTTTATACCATGATATTTTTCTCTATAGGTTTTCCAGTTAAATAACTTTGCAGGTCAGAGAATGTATAGAGACAAAAACAATCTTAAAGTTCACTCAGGCAAGTGACCTGTCTTCAGGAGGCACCTTGTCCAGGTGGAACAAAACAACAATGCTCACAGAGACAGTTTTTAGAAGCACTGGGAGCACATGAAAAGGAGCCAGGCTGATCAATTACTTCTATTCTGAACAGCATGTCTGCAGCGTATTTTCTAAACAACATCAAGTCAACTTTGCCAATTATACAAGTCCAAATAAACATGAATGAAAAGACTACTTTTATAAAAACTTAATTGGAAATTCTTTTTAAATCCTTTATCCTTACAACTCTGACATACTAAGAAATAGTTCATATTACAGCTTCTTTTGAGGATTTTCTAAAGCACTAATCATAGACCTAGCTGACAGTACTTAAGTGAATAGAAGTTTTATTTGTTAGGCTCATGCCTACTATTGAAAACCACGAATTTGAAAACCCATCCCTTAAGTAATAACAAAAAAGTAACAGTATACATTCAACAGCAAATTGCTACAATAAAGAATACCCAGAAGAAAAAATTATGGTTGAATGGATACTGTAAATAAAAAAAAGGGAAGTGACAGTTTAGCTTAAATGCTCAATGCCTGAAGAGCTGATTTTCAGGATTTCCATTGCATGGTTACTGTTCTAACTTGTACAAGAGAAATTGCTATGGTTGAAATCCAGCTGCTGAAATCTTAAACCAAGTTGCTTTCACAGGTGGAACAGTCACAATTAACTGAAGTGGGGACTGTTCCAGGAGCATTCCTTGGGTCACAGTTCAATGAAATACTTAAGTACAGACAAGCTTTTAAGCTTACATTTATGACTTTAGTTGCTCTAACTGGGACAGAGTCAACGGATAAAAGCAACAAAATTCTCTTGAGTGGGGATATGGATGTACAAGAAAAAGTGTAAAAGCTGCAAGTACAGCTTGTTTCAGTTTTGGAAAACAATGTTTGTACATCAATAACAGTGTCCCGCTGTATGAGTCATGTTTTTACATATGTTTGGGAAAACAAATGCAATACAAACAAAAAAACTCATACACCTTTATCCAATGTAATGCTGCTAGTAGCATTTCTGAAGTATAGAACAGCTCAGTGTTCTTGAACTAAGCAGAGAATGAATAGGTCAAACATCAGACAGGCTACATGAGCAGAGAGTTGGATACTTTGGCTTTCAAAGCCCCTCCTAGTCCTGAATAATGGTCCTTTGTGGATGAACACAAGTACGAACTTTGTTGATGCTGACAACTCTCTGAAATTAGATGTCAGAGCAGCCATCCTCATGTTGCCCTTGCTGTGGCTTTAGGTGTGGTTCCACAGTAAGGTAATACAATTTAAATACAAGATGATACAGGATTTTTCCCTCCTAGCTGTAAACATGTATACACTCCCTAGGTGGTCCAGAAAACTGATGTGGCAAAACCAGTTGGGACCTATTATTTTACTAAATGGTTTTCTGTGCAAGCCCTAGATCCAGCTAGAGTGAGGAAATAGGTGGACTTCATGCATGAAACAAATGATGTCTGACCATAGAAGGCAATCATATTCCTGAAACCTTCTTTCCACAATCTGGAAGGCTCTCTTCCACAGCCATCATCCTCTCTCAAATAACAGCCTTTATTACACACAAGTTTTTGGTCAGAGTACAAACAGCATGTATTTTCAGTTCATCAACACTCTAAGTCAAAAGCTTTTCATTACAGCCTCCTCCTATTTCGGCTGTTCTGCTTTTCCCCCCATGTTCTGGAAGGTCTTACAGCTCTAAAATTTTCATAAATTTTAATCAAACTGTGAAAGAGCAAAATAGTATTTTCCCAGATTTAGAAGCAGTATGGCAAACCAACTTAAAAGAAGATAATTTCCTACAAGTATAGAAAAATAATTTTTAAAGCTAGCCAACTTAGCCAATGTCAATTAAAATAACAGATGTCTCATGCCCAGTGACAGAGCACAGCAAAGTACTTGTATAACACTATAATGAAAAAAGACAACACAAGAGTAGGCATTTTCATCACTGAGAAGCTTTCAAAATATCTGGAATTCAGACTGTGGGTAGAAGAAGAAGAGATCATGTCCAGAAACTGGTAACATTGAACTGCAAAGCACATTGTTTTGATGAATCCACATCTGCCCAAGGCCTGCAAAACACAAGTTGACTGGAGATATTTAACAGCTTTAACTGTCTAACCAATCTTCTTTGATCAAGTACATTTCGAAAGCACAAAATCCCAGAAGATTAAGGCGTTTCTCTTCACAAAGGCTGGGATTCTGCAGGAAGAAGTCCAATGGACTGTTTGGGAAAAAGTGAGCTCTCCACTGACCATAGAAGCAGCTTCAGTGTTGTTTTTTAGCATCCATTGGTGAATATTTCCCTTAGATATCAGAAACACTACTTTATTCCTATTTGTCCATTTAAGAAAGAATTGACTTCACTTTTGCATCTATGCAAAAGTCCTGTCTGACAGGTAAGACATAAATGCACATAGTGATAAATCCACATTTGTGCAAAGAAAAAAAAAGGGGCAAAAAAAAGAAAGTAAGAAAGAGCTGCTTGTGAACCAGTTCAAATTTTCTGCCTGACAATTCTACTAACTCTTGTTCAAAGGTTGTTTCTCTAGCTTGTTTGGAAATGTACAGAAATTACAACTGTCTGCTGCATTTGCTAGCAAATGCAAATAAATCTCATTGGTTTGCTTAGAAAATAAAATTTTGTTTAAAAAAAAGAAAGGCAAACTGATTAAACTAAAAGTTTCAGCACACTCTAGAAAATAATTTCAAAATTTATTGTTTCAGAAAGAAAGGAACAGATTTAAGCTTAGATTTAAGTGTGTTCTCTCAGGCAAGAGGGAACCCATCTGATAGGATGACACACAAGTATAAATAAAGTGCAACTGATTTGTAGCAACTGAAATATCAGGCAAAAAGCAAGCTCGTGTCAGCATTTGAATACATTTTATTTGAGCTTCCACATGGAAAGAATTTGAATTGACAGGGTGGTCACCGTTTCTTGGAGTTTTCTTTTGGTGATGGTGGACTTTTTTTGTTTTATGCATTGTTTGGTATCGTCTCCTTTCCCCTCCATCAATCTCTATGAATCTCTACTCATCCCTGGTGAGGCCACATCTGGAGTGCTGTGCCCAGTTCTGGGCTCCTCAGTACAAGAGAGACAAGCAGCTCCTGGAGAAGGTCCAATGGAGGGTCACAAAGAGGTCTGGAGCATCTCTCTTATGAGGAGAGACTGAGGGAGCTGGGCCTGTTTAGTCTGGAGAAAAGAAGACTGAGAGGGGGTCTCATTAATGAATACAAATATCTCAGAGGCAGGAGCCAAGAGGATGGTGCCAGACTCTTTTCAGTGGTGCTCAGTGACAGGATGAGGAGCAATGGCCATAAACTGAAACACGAGAAGTTCTACCTCAACATGAGGAAGAACTTTACACTGAGGGTGGCAGAGCAGTGGAACAGGCTGCCCAGGGAGGTTCTGGAGTCTCCCTCTCTGGAGACATTCAAAACCCACCTGGATGTGTTCCTGTGTCACCCTGCCTTAAAAGGGGGGTTGAACTGGATGATCTCCAGAGGTCCCTTCCAACCCCAACCACTCTGTGATTCTGTAGTCTACCTCAAGATTACTCATATACAGAATTACCTTGAAAACTAAACTCTAAAAGCCACTTGAAAGGAAAAAAGTGAGGAATGCATGGAAACCAGCTGTATTCTGTATTCTTTTAGATTAAGAAAAAAAAAATTAATGAAAGGATTCAAAGACACCCTTGGAGGTTCACACAGACTAAAAAAATATATACATAGAAATGTAAGTATATGGAAGGTGTTCAACACCCATTTCACAAGAGATGCATCTATTTTTTCTTTAGATGACTGGCTCATAAATCAGCACTATGCTTCAGGAAACCACTCAAGGACACCACACCAATTTTTAAATGACTACAGGCAAATGTATGCTTTGCCACATGGCAAGTTTTGTCAGAAAATATTCAGGTTGATATTTTCAGAGCTTACTGTCAATATGAATTATCAGCAATACACATTACCACAAATGTTAAATTAGACTAAATATATTGCTAATTTCTTATTTGATGGAATGGCCACACAGGCATTCCTTAATATGGGATCTGCTACACTGACAGCAGATGGTGGTACCTAACTTGTTTGCATTTGCTAACAGGAAGTGTTTCTTTTCTAAAAAGAGGTTTTGTGAAGAGAAGCATGTTTCCCCTTTCCATCTCTAGAATGGTTCTCCAGAAATGACACTCTCTTCCACTGCAATCACGCCCAGTGACTAAATCTGGTTAAATCTACACAATTGAAATAATGAAATAGAGGGTACCTGGCTGAGTACTAATTTCCAAAATCTCTCCCTCAGAAAGAAAAAGAATTTCCTGGAAGTTCATGTTCTTATCGCAGTTTGATGAACCAAACCCCAGAAAAACAAAAAGGGAAGAAACCCCTCCCCACCGAACACAGGTATTTGAGCTTCAGATGCAATGCAAGGCTGAAACACTGCAGCAAGCTGAAATGAACTCTTAGCTAGCAAGGGTCTTTCAGCACACATTGCTGGAGCAATGTCTCAAAGACTCTGTCTCTCTTAAAAAGTACAATTAAGGCTAGAAATGGCATTTCAAGAACAGGGTCACAGATTGGGAAGGGTTTGGGGATGTGTGTGAATGTATGAATGAGAGCATATTTTTTCAAGATACACTTGTACAGCAAACCATCAGATTAAATCCCAGGTCTAAGAGATTCTTTCTGTGTTTCCCTTGTCTGGTTGAATACGACTTTTCCATGGCAATGGAGTGGAATCCAACATTAGACATCTTATGCAGCAGCACCAAAAGAAAAGCATGACATTAAGAAAGGACAAACATAATTAGATGACACTTTACCAAGTAGTAAAGACCCATAGGAAACAGCACAATGTTTCTGTTTTAGCTGAACCATACACCACCAAGACCAAAAGAAACCCTAAAAGCCAACATTGCTTTACCTACAAATGAATTAATCATAAGCCTAATCCTTTGAGGATTTTTTAAGCTTATCCTTAGGGTAAATACACATATTTCATTCACAAGGCTGTTGAAATATAAATAAAGGTACCTCTCTTAACTGGCAACCCTGCTGGCCTGAGAGAAGGTGAACTATGACTGGCCTGAAACTCCATCTTCTCTCTCCTCACTTCAGATTATCCTTGACTAAATTATCAAAATTTAAGTCTGTGTGTGCACACTAGGGCTCTCCTAGGAGGTCTCTTATTTCTGCAGTAAGGATAGTGAACATGTTGTTCTAACCCTGTTGTTTACACTGACCTCTTCCAGCAGAGCAGCAGCTGAGTAGCTGTGATTGGGGTCTTCATCACTTCAGCTTTCAGCCTCCAGCCAAAGGAGTTGAAAGGGGGCAGAGCAACATGAAACTATGAATGCAGTAGCTAAGAACTAGGAAGTAGAAAGAACAGCACAGGCCTGGCCAGGGATTGGTATTCAAATACAATACAGAGAATTTAAATGATGCTCATAAAGATCACTTACTGGATTTTCAGTCACTTTACTTGCCAAGACTAAACAACTCCCTGGAGACAGCTTAAAAACTGCACTCAGAGAAAAGCCAGAGCAGGCTCCTGCTGATGCCAGAGTCTGTGGGGTTCAGGACCATAGACAGTATTTACAGCAGGCTGAAAAATGCATGAACTTCATTCTCTTTCAGCTTTGAGAAGAACTGATGCATTGCTATCCCGCATTCTGGATTACTCAGTAAAAGACCAACCAGATCTATCAATCACCTCACCCACTAACAAATCTTACCTACAGACCAGCAAGGCAAAGGGTGGAAAAAACCAGATAATTTTAACATGAGGGCTTGCATTATTTACATCTTCACACTGGGTTTACAATCACTTAGCTCACAGGCATTCCTTTTCACTGATCTAAACAGGAAAGGAAGTATTAGTGCTTTTCAGACAAATATTGAGGGACACATATTCTCGTGTCATCAAGGGATAGCTCCACATTGGCAGCAGCACAGAATGGCATCACAGCAGGGAAGCCCTGAAGGGCAGATTTCTTCCCTGACACATGAGTAGAGCACGGCTGGCACAGAGATATATAAGTGACCTCAATGCTCCTTGGACTAAACATCTATCCCAGCTGGACACATCCCAGCAGGAGCACAACTGCTCAGCAAGGTCAGGACTGACCACATGGGCAAAACAGGTCTCATCCTGTGAAGCAGAAAGGTGAAACAGTGACTTTCTGCTCTGGGAGGGATGCTGCTGAGTGCCTTTCCCTCCCATCTTCCCCAAGGCAGACCGGCAGCACAACAGAGCTGGGTTTCGAGGCAGAGTTCGGTTCTGCAGCCCCTCCTCATTTGTGCAGTCTCAATGCCATAAACAGGGCTGCTCCAGCCACTACCTGCTACTTGGAGTGCATTACCTTTGGACTCAGCATAAAGCCTCCAATTTTGAGGATTACCAGTTTTGTGATGATTTATATAATAACCAGTCTGTACAGTAGCGATATAAAAATTCTGCTTTAGCTCTTTTTTTTTTTTTTAACAGTATTAAAGCAAAAAGCCAAAGGTCCTCAGCATATGTCCTCAGCTTTAGGTGAGAGCTTGCTTCCCTTTCTTCTCACAAATGGTTTCAGTTTTTTTTAAATGCTTACATTGCTTTAAATGAAGATAACCGTAAATACAAATCTGATGATTAGAGGTGGTTATTTTTTTCTTCTTCTCATTACTGTTCTGGGTCTTTAGATCCTAAGTTGTTTTATGAACACCAGAGCAGGAGCATATTAAAAATTTAAAAAGTACACAAAAAGAAACAAATGAATGAAAATAAATTTTGTCATTTCTTTATTACTCATAATTACTTTAGTATCTGTCATTCTTCTTTAGATAGAACATTACCTTATCCTTCACATTCCACCACTAACTCTAGTCTCTCTGTGAAAAAGGATATCCTGAGTACAAAGGCAAAGCTTGGATCTCCAGTTTCACCTTCATCTTTTATCAGCGTGCAGTGTATTTATGACAACATTTGGCTTTTTCATTTCTTGGCATTTAAGATTCTAGTACTAGGCCCCCTGCTACTCTATTAACTGCTAGATAATGCATCATCTGACAGTCATTACTATTTTAAAGGAACCCTGCTGGAATTCTGACCTCCACTATTATTTTCTTAATAATAAATATCGTTTTGAATGTGCATTAATATTTGGGGCCTAAAAGCTTTTAGAATGTGTCCTTAAAAGTGAAGGGGCTTAAGACAGAAGATATTCCATATTTCATAGACTGGCTTTTCCATTCAATACTTCAGTGACAAACCATTTGTGCTAGATTCCTCCCTCATCCCTCCAAGTCCTTCTACCCACAAAGTCCACTTGCCAGTAGCCATCCCAATTCAGATCCATGGACCAAACAGAAAGAAGCAAATGTGAACAAGCCTGACTGTCATACTTTCTGCTGATTTTCTATCACATTCTGCCAAACAAACCAACAGTGGCCATGCCAAAACCCCCAAGACATTAGTATGCTTCCATGAAAGCATGCAATTAATAAAACTACATGCAGGTCACCCAGTGAAGAGCAGTGTTGAATTAGGGAGCAGGATACACTCTTTCATAAGATTTTGAAAAGCCACCATACACCAAAGTAAGCTCTCTGCCACACTAAGGCTACAATGTAGTTTCTAAGTATTAGGTACCAAGCCCAAATTGAAGCAACCAACCATCTATCAGGAGAAAAATTCACCTTTGCGTGTATTTCAAATAAGCTTCTTGCTAGGAGCTGTTGGATTTTTTGACATCATGTGGGCCACATTATTCTAAAAAATACAGAAACAGTGAAAACTGAATCCATCACTACCACCACTCACTGGTAAGCCCAATCTAGGAGAATCCAAATCCAGTTCTCACTGCTATACAAGTTTAAACTTCCAGGCTCTTGATTTGCCCGATGAAACAGATTCACCACTAGCTGTTACATCTATTTATTTTGCTCCCCTCCACAAATTCATAAGACCCAATGTTTTAAAGATGTTGATTAGCAATGAAGTAATCATCCTGAACTCCAAAAGACCACAAGGAACTGTTTCAATGACCAGCAGAGATCATGTTGTTCTATCATTTAGCTGACCTTCCAATGAGCATGACCAATATTTTCTGCAACAATTAAGAATTGCAACAGTAACAACACTCTGAATTGTCTTTTCCTAAGACACTGACACTACAAAAGAACAAGAGCTCAATGCTTCAGAACAACACCTCAGAACCCATTCAGTGCATCATTCGTCAGTATCAACAGAGGATCCATCTAAAGCTGCAGCATCGACTAATATTTCAATATAGTCCATTGTTATTAGCTAGCACTTCTAAGATGAGTAACACTAGCAAGTGATTTTTTCACCTTGCTGGTGCACTAGTGTGAAGTGCATACAATGAAGTATATAGCACATCAGCATCCTTATCAGGCCAGAAAATTCTCCTTCAAGAGCATGCACCATGAGGTCAGCTGCAAATTACTTCCCAGAGAGCATCCCAAGAGCAGTAGTAAGGCTGGAGTGGGTTGCTTTCCTTGAGATATAGTTTTTCCTAGATAGAAATACACACATTTCTAGGATGTGCCAGATGGGCCATGCATGCTCTGTGGAGATGCTCTCTGAATGCAAATAAAAGTACACACACTTACAGATATCCAGGGACAGGCTTATACTACTGCTCTGACTGGGTTGCTTCAGATCTGGAAAGATCTGGCAAATGTTTGGCAGATTTGGCTTTCATGCCCATAGAGAAACTGTGTATGGACAGAAATCACAAGCAGCCCAGCATATCAGGCAACTACAAGTCTCTCTAACTTAAGAACTGTTACAAGGCTGTGTGGGCCAGCAGCCCAAGGCAGGTGGAAGACACCAGGCAAAATCAGTGACTTTCCATGATGAGGGACCTGGGGAACACTCCTGCAATCCTAAAACTGGTATAACCCAGCCAAATATTAGGGCGCACATCCAACACACACATCTGTGACCCTAGTTTCCAAGAAGCTGGTTTAGTAAACAAAATTTGACCCACCTGTAACTAATTGTGCAAGCAGGGAAAGCATGAGGTTCTGAAGAATATTTATGAGTAAGAGCAGGAAACACTATTTGAGTTGGTGTGATGAAGCCTTCCCTTTTCTTTCCAATGTCTGATGCCTACAGGCTTCTGTGCATGGACACAGCACAGCTCTAAACACGATAATTTGTAGAATCACAAACAGTTCTGAAGAGGTGTGCCAGCATCTCAGGGTCTGTGCCTCCCAAGGCAACATAGAAGCCCTAACAGCAAGGTATGAGAAGAACCTCATCTACTCCACATCCGGCCAACACTTTTACTGAGACTGGTGCTGGTTTGCTGTTTTCTGAAACATACAGACAAAGCAAGATGGTGCTGAAATTATTAGGCACCTGGACAAGCTTGTAAAGTGGATTCATGGGAACCTCACGAGGTCCAACAAGGCCCAGTGCAAAGTGCTGCAGCTGGGTCAGGGCAACCCCAAATATCAATACAGGCTGGGGGATGCAGGGAGGAGGACCTGGCGGTACAGGTGGGTGAAAAACTACACATGACCCAGCAATGTTCATTCGTAGCTGAGAAAGCTAATTGCATCCTGAGCTGCATCAAAGCAGCGTGGCCAGCAGGTCAAGGAAGGTGATTCTCCCTCTCTACTCCATTCTCATGAGACTCCACCTGGAATACTGCATCCAGCTCTGGGGTCCTCAGTACAAGAAAGACACAGACCTTTTAGACTGTGTCCAGAGGTGGCCCACAAAATTAGTCAGAGGGATGGAACGGCCCTCCTATGAGGAAAGGCAGAGACAGATGGGATTGTTCAGCCTGGGGAAAGAAGGCTATGGGGAGATCTAATGACAGCCTTTTGGTACTTAAAGAGGACTTACAAGAAAGGTAGGGACAGATTTTTTAGCAGGGTCTGTTGTGGTAGGACAAGGAGCAATGGTTTTATACTAAAAGAGGGTTGATTTAGACCAGATAAAAGGAAGAAATTCTTTACAATAAGGGTGGTGAAACACTGGAACAGGTTGACCTGTGGTAGTGGTAGATGGATGCCCCGTCCCTCAGAATATTTAAGGTAAGACTGGATGGGGCTCTGAGCAACCTGATGTAGTTTAAGATTTCCCTGTTCTTTGTGCAGGCATTAGACTAATTGATATTTAAAGGTCCCTTCCAACCCAAACAATTCCATGATTCTGTGTTGGTCTCCAGAGAGCAGATTTTCCTCTGCAATTTAGAGAAGAATTCAAAACATACTTCTAATGTTTATTAATGATGAATCTTGATGAACCAGTGTTTTCCTGAACTGGGTCCTTCCAGAGTCACAGTAAGCCATTTGTGAGACAGCAGTTCTTTCCCATGGCTACAGAACTGTACTAGAGTATGTATCTATTTGAACAAGGATGCTGTAATGTTGATCTATCAGAAGCTATATTATCTGTGCAATAGAAGCTCAATTTGCAGAAAATTTAAATACTAACCACACTGATCATCGAGCTAAAGTTCCTGTAAGACATTTCATTAATATCATCAAAGAGTATTTCAAATATGATGCAGCAACTCTACTTTACAGAGAGACTAATTAAATATAGAATCTAGTTACTGTTGTACCAGTGAACCTTAATTACCTTGCAACCATTTAAGGGTTGTTTTGGGAGACTTATTCTGATAGAGTGTAAAAAGTAAGTAGAGATGCAGATAACTATTCCCTACCCATCTGGGACTAAAAATCTTATTATATAAGAGGGCCATAGGATAGACACATTATTTAAAAGAACAGGAAAACAGTCAGACATACTTTTCTGAACATTTTTCATTTGTTTTCAAGCCACTGTGAACTACTCGAAAACTTCTTTAAAAGGAAACTTACCTGCTCATATTTTGTATTCTTTTCCTGAGGGGAGAAAGAGGAGAAAGAAGCCTGAAAAAATTTTCAAATACATAATTTTTACTTAATTTTGAAGATGCCAGAAAAGGTTTCTAAGGCAAGGTGCATGTAATAGCAAACACAACACAAATCCTCACAGGATAAATCATTTAAGTGCAGCAATAAGATATGGCAATGACATAAGAAACTTCTGTGCACAAAATGTATGCTTCATCCTTTGCTCTGAGGCCAATGTAGTTTCAGGGTACCATTGAGCCAGTACACAAAGGGTTGAAAAGGAACCTTTACTGGATTTTGTAGTCATTTCTTTATCCAGTATGAATACCAATAGAGAGAAACTCTGTTACAAATGTGTTAGTTCTCCAATCTCTAAAGAAAGATGACTGTGACGCAGACTTCAGAAGGGAGGATAAGCCCTTCAGAGACAGCATCCCCCTTACCACACAGAATGGCACAGAATTAAGGAAGGGGATTCCTAAGGGAAAAGCATCAGAGGATTTTGCCAGAAGAAAGAGATTAGCACTCAAGGTTTTTCATTCGCAGATGAGAATAAAAACTTCTAAGGATATATATAAATACCCATGCAGCTGGACAGCAAGGTGCAAAAAATATATAAAGAAAAATATCTTTGTCTCATATAAAATACTCTGTGCACAGAGATTTATAGAAACTGGCTTGGTAATGTCCTATGGGAAGCAATGTGAGATATTACATTTAAAATATACAGTCCTCTAGGCAGAAAACCAAAAAACAGCACATTGGATTCTAGCAGAGAGGAACATCTTTCTTCAGTCCAAAAATCCTTTGCAGGGAAAAAAGTGTATCTGAATGGCTGAAACCACTTTGGCCATTCTCCCCCTTACACTGTAAATACCTGTTCTTCCTAGAAAATGTCTCAATCAAAATTTGGAAAGGAAAAATCATTAGCAAATACAATTATTAAGCTTACTTATTAAAGCCCCTGTGACTGAAGAAAGACAAAATACAGGTCCTCTTCACCATCCTAACCCTTTCCTTCTGTATCTTTTCTAGGTCTTCTGAGCTTCCTCCCCATGGAAAGTATGCACATGGAGGTTGGAAATGACTTATCCTGGAGTCTTCAGGGCAGATTTGAAGACAGGGGAAAGACAACAGATATGTTCTTGTATTCACTGAATGATGGGGTCATGCTAAGGGGTCATGCTGTGAGCAGCAGGAATATTATCCCTCCCACCTGATAAAACAAATAGATGAAGGCCACCTTTATATACAGTCCTGGATCTTTTTGTAAGATCCAAACCAGCAAACCAAAACATGAAAGTTGGTCTAAACTACTGAGAACACCTTCTTCAAGATCCAACCTACATTTCCTTGCTTAATCCACTTTCAAATTCTGTCTTAAATTCAGTGTAAAATCCTAAAAGGGGTAAAACAGCCAGTTCCCACAGGCAAACCACCCACAACGTACCATTCAACAAGGGAAATTTGCCATACACAAGTGACTGCAGTACACTAAAGCTTGCTTGCACACATACACATAACCCCATAGTCCCACGTAAGTGAACCAACAGGACCAAATGTTTTCTTACACAGTAACAGAAAGTTGCATGGGAGTCAGATGTTTTGGATAATATTCTGCTAAAACAGCTCTGGATTTTATGTATGGCTAGTACTGTCACCACATTCACTTCCTCAGTATATCCCTCTATGTCTCTCCGATAACAATCTTTTTCTTTCTGTTGGGAGAGGTAATGAAAGCTAAGTGCTGCCTTATTAAACACACTGATATATAGCTGATACAATGTTTTATTTTAGCCACAGAGGGAAGAATGAGATTTAAAAGCAGAATGTATCTCCAAAATGATAAAGAAGCAGGCCCTGCATTTTCCTCCCTCTCAACACTCGGTGCTTCTTTAAATCACAATTGGCTACAAATGTCAGTAAGCTTTGCCAAAAGCCACGGAAGAACAGCAACAATGCAGGAAGGAACACCTATCACTGCTTGGGACCTGTCTACTTGCCACTGACTTGTGTAATTGAGAGAGTAAGTTGCACAGCTTCTAGAGTGATCCCTCTGCTGCCCACTTTAAGCCTTTTAGACTCCTGCTGGTTAACAGATGGTCCCTGCACGCTCCTCAGGCTGCTGACACACACCTCTAGGTATATATACAGCCACTTTGATGGGTACCTGCTAACATCATGTTTCTGCTGCCTAGGGCAGCACTAACCACGAGCAGTTAAGTTTAGTAAGCCCTGACACGTTTTAATGACAACACATGTCCTGCCTTGCCTTAATTCTGGTGATTCTTTCCCCTGGTTTCCTACTATTATGTCATGAAGTATGTTAACAAAAAGCTGTATTCCATCTGTGTAATGATACTTCTCAACCAAATATTTTTACTGCTCTCCCCTTGGGTCTCCTTTAATATTGACAAAGCTGTTAGACCAACTGCTTCCAGAGGGGAAAGCTTGCAAGGTTAAACTCCAAGGTTATTCAGCAATGCCTATCTTGTTTTCTTTAAAAAATAAATAAAATTTATCAACTAATTAGCTCAAAAAAATATTATTTGAAGCAATCTTATAAAATTTATCTCACAGAATGGTTTGTTCTTCTGAGCCTTGAGATAAGACTAAATTACAAATCGAGCTTTATTGATTTCTTCTTGCCTTATAATTATAGGCTATCATTTTACATGTAATTAGCTAGCCCCAGCTAATTTTTTATTATTAGCTTTGAAAGATTTTGCTGTTCTTCCACACAGAGAAAATTAAAATGATAATTTACTTTTCATTTTTTTCTTTGCTATTTCAACCTAGTAAGTCATTGTGAAAAAAAAATAATATTGATAAAAGTAAGTTTTGAAAAAATCTTTTAATGATTTTTGGAAAAACATTCAGCACATCTAAAAAGAGCCTTGATGTGTAGTGTAAGTAATAAAGGATGATGAACAAAGAAAGTGTTAAGACAAAATTAAATTTTTCATGAATGGATGAACATGCTAAACTGCTTTAAATATAAACAATGACTACTCATTAGCAGCTTAATGCAGTTTATTCCTAACACTCCACCTCTACCCACAACCAGAAGAGCAGTCTCTATGCAGAGAGCAGGAGCGATCATTGCTCTGGGGAACGATTGCCTTAACTGGGTTCATGGAAGCACCATGTAGATTAATAGCTCTTTATCAGAGCTCCTAAGGATGCATGGTGACCTTTTAAAGTCATTGTTCCCAGCTTACAGTTTTAAATGCTGGTATGGCATCTCTGCCAAGACAGCAGGCACAGCCCTCAAGAAGCTGCAGGCCAACATATTGCTGCTACCCACATACATAGCCCTGATAAACACCAGAGAATGGAAAAGGCAACAGGAAAAGAGAGATGCCAACAACAACACAACCCCACAGAAGCCAGGAGCTGAGAGCTCTCATGAGACAGTCAGCTACAGACCTCTTCACCAGATCACTGCACAACATGACCTTTACACCCATGTGCTCCTGCAACTGAGGCTGGGCATGGGGAAGAGCCATTCTCCTCCAAACCTTACAGATGTCTCATGCATCAAGCACAGCCTTGTCAAGGTCTCCACATTTGTTTCTAGCACTTCTCTAGTGCAAGAAAACAAACAAAACAGAAGAAAAAAATAATGTATGAAAACTGCACTACCAGTGATCTCAGAAAGGAAAACAAAGGACTATTACAGATGTCAGATGGGAGTAATCTCTTTCTCAAGGAATATTGCAATATAACTAAAAATTTCCCATTTCTTCTTAACTGGGGGATATTTTTTGTTCTGAGAGAGAATCCTATTGCTTAGTGCAAAGCTGCAGCAAAATGGGACTAGCTTAAAGGGAGTCTTTTAATGCTGTTTCTGATGGCTTAACACCATTGCAACACTTGACTGACTGAGGGAACATAGGAACATTCTTCCCAAGGACATGCACCCCAGTCAGTACTCAAATCTGTCAGTAGACTCCTTGTCCTTTTACCCATAGAACAGAAATAAGCACACACTGGTAGACAAGTGCCACAGTCAAAACAGGTCCTACCAAATTTGGGACATCAAGCTTGAGTCAGGCTTTAACAACTTTCCAACATTCTAGCATAGAATTAGATATAGCCCTGATGAAATTTCTCTTTCATTTTAATAATACATCAAGTATTTAATTTGCTTATAAACTATTAACCAGATGTCTGTCTGTCCAAGTACTGTATCCACTAACCGTAAAAATGATATTGCAACATAAATTATTCATAGCAAGAATGTTCTGATTAACCAAAATATGCACTGCAGTTCTTATCAATCACAGTTAAAACGGCATGTGTTCATACAGTATATAAAAACAAAAGTATATGCAAACTCTTGTCACATACTTCCCCAGTGTTATGTACTTCATAACCAGAATGAAACCACAGTGAATCTGGAATGCAGAAGAAACATGAGCACCTAATTTTTCAACTCTGCCTCCCTGTTTTCTTGCTGAATTTGCTACTCATTAAATTCTTGTTTGGACATCATCTTCACATTCTTATACACTGAACTGGAATTTCAAAATAAGGAAATTATTACAGAGTTTGCAGTAAAGGCACTAATTATCTTCTTTAAATATTCAGGAACATTGTCTCTGCAGTGAAACCTAGGGACGGTGACCATATACTGAGGGTCTAGCTATGGCTTCAGCATATCAATATAAAATAAGACCACCAATGCATTATAAATGAAGGCAACAGAATTGCATGATTAAAAATGGTTATTGCATGATTATAAATAATCTTACCCTAATAGTATTCTGAATGAAGAAAATATTTTAGTGGACTATATTAAGAAGTTGTATCACCATGTAAAATACATCACATTAATATGATTAAAATGTTAAAAGTGACATTTTTTGCACCTTATCCACAAGAGATACATTGTCACGAATATTCATCACCAAGAAAGCATGAAGGCAGCCAAGTTTTATTTCACTATGGAAATATAACATTTCACACTGACTCTATGGTCTAAAGCAGAAGCACCAGAAATAACTTCTAATAACACAATATTTCATTAACATTGACATTTTATATTTGAAAACAGACAGTCCAAGACATTCTTTCTGGACTAATGACTTTTGTCACATTGCAAAAACTTACAAACAACTTTAAGACTGATTTCGAAGACACTTACATGCCCAGCTCTGAGAATTACTCTGAGTAGTCCCAATGAAACCAATTAGTTGACTCAGAGTAATTAAGCATTAAAGCTAATTATACCTGTTACTGAGGATTAGACCTTTTCTTTTTACTAGATTTTACAGCTAATAATTCTGAACAGGGTTGTCAGTTTTGAAGTTTTGGAAAAATGCAGTTTCCTTAAACACCTAGTTCCAAGAAGAAAAAAAAAAAAAAAAAAAAAGGGATTTTGCATCATCCCAGCTTGCAGGAATATACTTGGTTGCTTGGTTGTGTTAACCCAAAAAGTTCATCAAGCAAAACACAAAGATAGAGATAACTGATAACTTCTTATCCAGGCAAATTTTACAACATCAATTTTCTTGAAGGACCAGAATAATAACAAAGCACTACAGCAGCCTTAAAGTCACTCATACTGCAGAGAGTTTTACAAGGCATCAGCACTGCATATTCTGATCCCAAAGCAAGCACATACTTTCCTTCCTTCTATCTCCTGTCACAGCTGCTTCACAGCAATGTCGATGCCAGACTGCATGTGTATCAGCTGCCCCCTGACACAGAAAGGTGATGCATATGTGCAGTGCCACAAGAACATCATAACATGAGAACATCTCCAGCATTCAGAGAAATGGATCTTCTATCATTTTACTCTTGCCAGTTTTATCAACTTGACTAACTTTGCCCTTCCCTTCAAACTGTCCTCAGTCATATTTGTTCACTCTAGCCTGCATCAAAAATTCCTGTTAGATGACAGCTGGTGAAGCAGGGACATCTCTCCCCTTTAACAGGACTTGGAGAAGACGTAAACTTATGCCTATCTGGCACACAGTGAAGGTCCCAGTCTTAAGTCTCCAAAGTCAAGTACAAGAGTTAAAACCTCAGTTCCTGATAAGATCTCTTCCCCTCTAAACTGCCTGTTGATACATAAGTGCTTTCAGTCACTGCACTTAGCCCTGGGAAGGGCAGGTTATCTCAAATGGCCTATCCTTGCCACATGAAGGGTGGCTTCCAGCTTGGAAGTTCATTCTTCCTGGTATGTGTATTCATGCTCCTAGGGCTGGAAAACAGCCAGGAAATGAATGACAGGCACACATCTGATCTCCAGCTATACTCCAAATTAAGCAGCATTAAGACTATCCGTCATCAGTCAGTTAAACTGCAGGCACAAGATTTTGTAAGGCAGCACCTGATGGCAAAGGAGGCCAGTTCTTCAGGCCCCTTTATAAAAGTATTAAGAAATGCTTTGCCAAGACCTGTGATTTGGGTTCCTAAGTATGATAGGATCTCCATGACAATAATCTGAGGGAGTGATTAGAGCAGAGCAAAAAGTAGAAATTTTCCAGGCATGCATTTTTACTTATTTTTCTCCTAAAAGAAATAAAACCTCCCACACATATTAGAAAGCCTACTAGTGCCTATTTCTCTCTCCCCTGTTCTGCTGAGACCAATCTTTTCTACCTGAAATCCTAAAGCCACCATAATTTTAAAATATTTTTAAAAACACTATTATGTCCTTCTGATTAACCTTTCTGCGTTATTTCTAATCTGTGAGGTCCATAAATCCAAAGCCGTTAAAATTTGTATATAGTTTTAGGAAGCATTTATTCATATATCATGAAACCATGCAGAGTATTTTATTATGAATATATTCAAACATACACTGGATAAACAGGGAAGAAATAACACAACTCCAAATGTGATAGCATTTCAAATGACTGCAGAGATGATTAACCGTGTTAAATCATCTGTAAGGATGACCAGGGGCAAACTCAGAAACTTCAAAACAGACTTTAAAATAAAATTATGGGATTTAGAGAAAATTAAAAATTAATGGGATGGAGATTTCCTGCAGAAAATCCAGTCAAGTAATTTCCCTATATTTTCACCTATTTACAATTTACCCACCTCAGTGAGCTATATAAATATTCTTTCTTATTTTACAAAGTAACAAAATTAAGTTCACAAGCTCCTCCTTGTTCACTGCAGCAAAATGTATCCTATCCTTCCAGACAAATCAACATGTATGAGGCTAATACACAAATAACATTATCTTTCCATTAGAAAGCAAAATCATACATCATTTTGATCCCTGAAAAGTATTCTGCATAGCTCTAGAGCTATATAATGCAGTGAATACAGCAATGCAAACAGTAACAGTGAGGCAGCCTACCATGAAGGCTGTAAGAAACCCTAGGGCCCAAACAGAGCATGGAAGGTGCCAGGACACTGAAAATGTAAGACACTTTTGATTTCAACTTTGTGCCTGGTCCAGAACGAATAAATTCCCACATCTAAAACTAACAGTCACCCTTTGTGTCCTGGCTTTCCCCCACCAGCTCTGCATGACAGAAACAGCCGACCATGAACATTTCCCAGCTTGCGAACATTTGTCTCAGCCATTCAGCAGTTTCTGCCAGGATCCTCCTCCCTCTTTACATCCTGTGAATTAATTCTGCTTGCAGCAGCACTAACACAGGCTGACGTAGATTTTTTTCCTCTCCCCAGTGTGATTTATTCGTCACTGCTTAAGAACAGTAAATGGTACCAAGTTCACTTGCCTTTCTAGACACAAGGACCCTTCTTCTGTACCCATGGCAAAATTATGCACAACCACTAAGTCCTCTCCCTCTCAGCTTTGCTTTCCCAGAACACATTTCAAGACAACATGTGGCTCCACACCACAAAGAGATAAAATAGATCTTTCATCATTGAAGGGGAGCAGAGATGTATATTTCTACAGTCTGGCTCAGATCCCTGGCTGAAGTCAACAAATGACTTAAATCACTTGAGGATCCAGCTACTTCAGTGAGATTACTGAGTGACTTCAGTGCACTAAAAATCTGTGCTATGCTCCAGGGCCGAGTGAGCCAGCTGGGCTTCATAGCTTGCACAGGCTGCACCATCTCTATCGAGTTCTATCTGTCACTACCTCTTTCCCCCTTCTCTCCTCTCTCTTCAGAGGCCAGCTCCTGCACTCCTCCTGCTGCTCCTCTGGCTTCTGTTTGGTTGCACTGCTGGTACACACTTTGAAGTCAGGGTGGGAGGAATATATTCACATTCAAAATCTCCCCTCTTCCCATTTCACAGCATAGAAGCTAATTCTTTCTGAAGGAACATCCCCTCTTTGCTGACCCCTAGTACAGCTACTCTAGTCATTCTGGCCTTACACCTTCTCCAAGGCATTGGCTTGCTTTCTCCCTGAGTCTCCATTCCCAGGTTAAATAAGTAGACAATCAGCCTTGCTCAAACAAAAGCCAACATTTGGTGACTTTCCTGAATGCTTGAGGAGCTGAGACAAAAACAGCTTCTTGCACCACTTAACAAGAAGTCAGTCTGCTAGAATCAGTTTTGCAGAGGATTGCAATGCAAAGCTTACTCTTTTTTGGTTAGGGAGGAGTAAGAGTATCTGTCTGTATATAGAAATAGCTTCAATAATGACTAACACTTGAAAGGCTAAAAGAACCTGACCAGATCAACTCAGTGCAGTGGTCCCCTCCTTCCCTAACAAACATCAATAAAACTCTGGCAGGGATTCCCCAAGCAGTTGCATGAAGGGAGAAGAAGGAGAAAAGCTCATACATCTTTGGACCTTTTAGTGACTTTTAAGCAGCCTATTTCTTTATCAGTCATCACCTCTGCCAATTTATCAAGCTTGAAAGCTACCTACCATGCATTGCTATTTAAAAAGTACAGTATTTCGCAACAGGAAGAATAGAAATCAGCCAAAACCTGTAACAGGTCAAAACTGATAAAAACCACTTGAACTTATCAGCTGGCACAGGACCAGGAAAGTGATTATGCTATTGGGCAACTGTCACAGATGAACAAGTTTTCAGAAGTAATTTGGGATTAGACTTTAGATGTCTGAATCAGAAAGTTAGAAAGGCAATTTGAAAACTGCTTTTAAGAAGATGTGTGCGAAAGATGAATGTTAAGAGATGGAGCAATACCAGATTGCTAATCATAATAAAGAAAACGAAAGACCACCAGCCAAAAGTGAGAGCACATTCCACATTCTTCTAGTGTTACACTGGAGGAAGTTGTTGAGAAAATAAAAAATTAATTTCTGTATGGAACTGATTTAGTATCAAATATGGAGAAAGAATTTATAACTGCCTATAGCTTTACAATGTTATGTAGCTACATTCATTTTGGCAGAAGAGGTAATTTTAATCCTTTGGGAAATATTATCCTCTTGATATGAGCACATAACTCAGATTAATAGGATTTGCATATGTATAATAATAGAGAGAATAACCCTGGGTGTGGAAAACAACGTGGTATTTTAATCAGTTTGGGAACACCAGACAAAAAACCATACCAGGCACAACTAATCGAACAGCATTTGTCAACTCATGCTAGGTAATAATTGTGAGTTAATTGATCAATATTTAAAAACAAACATAATAAACTGGTATGTTTTGGAAAATCAAACAAAGCAGAGCTATTAATATAATCAAAAGACAAGGGAAGATGGAAGCTGCACTGTTAATCACTTGCAAATTGTGTTTTTTAAAGACCCAGACCAAATACATGCTACAACCAAACTGTATAATTGACTCTGTGTATGCAGTCTCAGTTGTTCAACAATACAGATAACAGCAGTAATGGTATAATTATAACTCACAGCTGAAGTAGATAAAAACCTGATAGTTCTTAACTAATGGTTGCAATTAAGGGCGGAGAAGAGCAGTATTCACTGTATCTGGTTGTGGCTCTTTAATAAAAGTGGATTTGAAGTCCCAATACTGCAAAGCAGATCCTGCATGCTGCAGTCAAACTTTGACCATGTCCTGACAGATGACAATGACTGGGGAATGCAGCTTGACTCATAACAGCTGTAGGAAAAATAGCTCTGTAAGCAGTGGTTGAGCAGCAAGTGCAGATATGGAACGCACTAAATGGAAAGCAAGCAATAAGCATAGAAGGAAGAGGTTCTTTCCTGTGCCCCGAGCATCACTTTAGCTTCGACTGCATCCGTGGGTTGAAGAAAGAGCTTTACTTCCTTCCTAGCACCCTCCCCCTGCACAGGCAAAGAGGGCACACACACGCGCTGCCAGCCCACGGACAGACAAGCAGAACAGGGCAAGGCGGGACACGCGTCTTCCACCCCCGGCGGAGCGGCTTCAGCACCGGGGGCGGCGGACAGCGCCCCAGGCTCCTGGGCAGGAGGTCGGGCCCCTCCACCTGCAGGGCACTGGGACACCAAGGGCGACTCGGTACCCTCTGTGGCAAGCGGCAGAGACACTGGCAACGAGACTGCAAATGGAAACCTGGGCGGCTTAGAAACAGGGTGTTTTCGCCTCCCCTCCCCACACAGAGAGCCAAAAAAATAAAGGCAAGAACACTGCACCTCACAAACACTAAGTTTCAAAAGGAAAGCCTGAGCTGCGCGGCATTATCAAGCATAAGCAAAAGTGGCCAAACACATTTTCTAGTGGCTTTTTCCTCAGACTAGAGAGTTCTCATACCCAGGCAGCTTGGTTTGTGCTTTCTGAGCAAACAGAAGAGTAAACCCAACAGCTCAGAAATGAAGTGGGTATCAGCGGCATGTTTCACTTGCCTTTTGGCTCACTCACTCAATATTGGTTGCTAAGCAATTTTATTTTTTTTACTACTCGCTGCCAGATGGATTAATGAAAACACACACTTGCACTACTTACAACATTTTTCATTTACATTTCTTGGTACACCAGTACTGTTTCTTTTAATTATTTCTTTTTTAAGGAATTCCATTCCCAGGTTTGCAAGTAAAGACCCAAATTATAGAGAGCCAGGGGGAGGGGAGGAACAGAAAGAAGCTAAGAGTAATTACCAAATTCTTTGGTGGATTGCAGGAAAAAGGTACCTTGAGACTTGCACATCCTCTGGGACTTGTAGCAAAGACAGCATGTCTAGCTCAGCATAGAGATGTGAGGCACCAGGTGACCTGAAGGTGCCTTGCTCTTAGCTGGTTTATCTATTTATAACTACATGTCATAACATTACCTGAGAGAACACAAGTCAGCACAGTATTATTTCAGCAGTCAAATAACCATACACAGCCTTTTTTTATTTACACCTTACACACAGCGATGCACTTTCTGTTTTCACTTCCAGTTCTTTATAAAGCTGAAACCTGGCACTTGGCACGGTCTTCCAGCCTGCGCCCTGGAATGCCACCCAACTTACCCATGGTTTGGTAATTTTTCAGAAGTTGTGATCAGAGAGAACTAATGACATGCCATACAATGCAACCAACCGTTCTGCCAGTGGTAAAACCAAACTGCGCATCAGCCATTACCAAGGGTGTAATTGCAGCAGGGATAACAGGAGGGAGGAGGGGAATCTGTTCCATCCCCAAATGGAGAAGAAAATGCATCTCTGCCATCTCCAACTTTCTGCCAGCTGAAAAGGGGGAGGAGGGATGGGAGAGACTGCAGCAGGGCAAGCAGCAACTCCAAGGCAGCTCTTTTCCCTTTACAGCTGGCAGTGAGCTCACAGGCTCAGCATCAAAGAATGTTACACAGTTGGGTCATTTTGTGTGCTACTGCTGGGACATGAGGGAGGCTGCAGTACTGCTGGCTACAGATCCTTCCTCATGCTGTCCTTCTTCCCAAATAGAGGAAGTCTGGTTTGGTGCAGAGAACCAGCAGAAAGAACTTTCTTTTCTTTTGTTTTTGAGAGCAAGTAACCTCTGGTGTAGTTCGTTTGCTGTTGATAGAGCTCATAATGAAAGGTCAAGAAAGGAGGGAAAACACAGGCCTACTAGGAAAGAAACAGGATAGTTTCATCATGTGCAGGAAGAACTGAAGGGGACAGCTTAAATCTAAAGGGAGTCATGAGGAAGAGGTGGCAAAGAGGAAGGCACAGTAGTGGAGAAAGGGGAAGGAAAGGTCAGGTGGAGAACTGTAGGAGGTTCATCCCAATAATAGGCAGGAGGAGGTGAATGCAGGGAGCTGGAGGTGTGTTGGTAGAGACCATCAGGCTGTAAACCCATTGAGAGTCCCAAAAGGCAATGCTGAGACAATCGGGGACCTCATGAAACCAAGTGGACAACGCAGGTGCAAGTTTCCTTGCACTTCTGAGGCACAAACCCATCAGGGGAAGAAGGCAAAGAGCGAGCCAGGGAGAAACTTGCAAAACACCAAGGGCAGCATCTCCAGCAGGGATGTCAGCACCTGGCGAGGAGGGACAGTGCAAAAGCCTTGAGGGGATGCGCCACGACGCTGTGAAGGGCGAGAGGGCGGCGCTCTGGGAGAGGGGAAGCTTCGAGGGGCTGAACAGAGAAGGGCAGCCGATCCCGGCTCACCCAGGTGAGAGGCGCGGGGCAGGTGGAGCCGGTCTGCGGGCCAGGGGAGGCCGGCGAGGTGCGAAGGCGCGGGCACCGGGGCAGGGCCGG
>VXBC01000799.1:435845-566566 GCA_013399945.1 Ploceus nigricollis | reverse complement strand
AGCGGTGTCCCCGGCCCCGCGCTGCCGGCCCCCGCCCGGGCAGGGTCCGGCCGAGCGCCTTTCTCGCCCCCACGGGAGGTCCCGGCTGAGGTGCCAAACGCTGCCGATGGGCCTGGCCGGCAGAGGTGCCACCCCGCAGCAAGCCCAGCGCCCCGAAGTGCTCCCTTCTAGCCCAGGGCGTCTGGAACTCACAGCACAGCTGCATCGGGACTTGGTGGGATGTCTAACTGTGCATCTCTTCACCTTCTTGCCCTCTTTCCTTGGGCAAACCCATTACGTAAAGCGGGATGGTGTGCCACACCTTGACAGTTTAAAATGCCAAGGGGACTGAGGAGCCTGCACTCAACGTTTGAAACTGACCATCGCTCAGAGCCCGGGGCTCGCCTCTCTAAGTCGCTTCGGCAGGTCTTTGAGAAAAATGTGGCCATCTGCAAAAACCAGAGACTCTGTTCTCCGGCTGCAAACTGGGCTCGGTGTTTTGTGGCATCTCTGTTCCTCTGTTGAGCAATCAGCTCTTTATGTAGACGTTCTTACCCTGTGGTTTATAGGCTGCCTGCCACATTAGGGCTCCAATTTCTCTTGGTTAGTGTAATATAAATAATTAAAAATGCTATTAAAAAAAAGTGGGTAGCACAAAAGTACTACGTAAAGTAAGAGTTAGTTAAAATATGTGCCTAAGAGTGTACTAGCTCATGCCATTTAATTCAGGGCTTTTTAGAAAAAAAAAAATCAAAACCCACTCTGCTTAAAGTCACTAAGTTGTCAGTACTTCCAAAATCTTTTGTGTTGGTCAACTTCAATGAGAAAAAAAGACCAGGGAAGGAATGTTGGGGCTCACTAACTCTGAAGGCAGTGATAATAACACTGGTTGGTTTGAATTTTGAAGGACAGCTCTCTTATTCATTCCTGCAGAGTCAAGAGTTTTCTGTTACATGTTTGCCAATTAGTCCTATTGAGGTTTTGGGTTATGCTGAATGTTCTTCAATGGCTGTAACATTGGGTTTAGCTCAAGTCTGCTGTTAGCTATAATCCCTTCATAAATGTTCTCAAGAACTTTCATGTTTCTGGATGCGTTGAATGGATAAGATATATTTTGTTTGCAAATCAATTCTGTTTTGGTGTGATCTCACTAGCTCACCCTGGCTAAAACAGAAAAAAAGTTTTAGTTAGCACTTGCAGGAGAATTTTGAAAATGATCCCTGTTCATACATATGCAGGTGCTTGTAGTTAGACAGCCTTGGCATCTTTGGATGTCTGGTAAACCACCACATCGCTTGTGAACGAGGAGGTACCATCTGGTCCATCTGCATCTCAAAAAGAAGTCTTTAATTAACATCATATGCTGTTTAGGGAAGGTGTGGTCTTACCATTATCAAGGTTGAAGCAGATCCGAGCTTCTTCCAAGTAAGGGGTGTCACTCTTAGACCGGAGTCTTCTGATGGGTCTCCGGTCTATGTCATCCTCAGAAGTTGCTGTCACCAGAGTGGGCACAGTGAGAAGAGTTGCCCGACGAGCTGGTAAGAAGAAATAAATGAATATGAGAATAGGAGGAGAACAGAGAAATAGAAAAGGGGAGAAAGAGGTAGAAAAAGAATAATAATAATTTAAAAAAAGACTAGAAAAGAAAAGAGAAAGAAAATCACTCAATAGAAGACATGATCTGTAGCAGGTAGTAGAACAGGCTGTTTGCTATAAGGTCCTTGCTTTATCTTCTACATGCTGCAGAATTTAAGGACTGGACTGAATGATACCAACAAAAGATTACTGTCTTGTGTGCCCCAAAGACACAGGTTACAGCTCTGTTGCTGTTGCCGCAGATTGCTTGTTCTAAGTTCCTAGTTTTGCCACTAAAACAATTCTTTTCTCAACTTATCAATAGCTGCAGTCTCTCTTTTCCTGAATGCTGTTTTTGAGGCTGTGATACCTGAGTAGTGGAAATATTTAAGTGGTTGATTAATTTGCAGATATAAGTGTAAGCTGTACTTGGAACACATGATGTGACTATTATTCTTGACAAGGTGCAAACTATTCCAAAAATCAGTTTATTGTTGTCTTGTCTTGAGCATTTAAAATTAACAGCTACTTTTTTTGCTCTTGATCACTTTATATCTTAATTTCTTAGCAGGGAGAAACATAATTTTCATTCAGTAGGAATTTTGTGAACTTATAAATCCATTAATATTGTAAAGTATTCATATACTTTAGTGAAGCACCAATGAAAAACCCATGAGGAAAGTATCTTCTGAACAGGATTTAAATGGCTTGGGGCCATGCATTCAAGGAGGAGAAAGCAAAATATTTAATACTGGCTCATTAAGTGAGCACTCCCCACTCCATGCACTGATGAAGCAAATGGTAGGATAGTAAAAAATTGTTGTCATCATTCAATTAGAAGCCCTACTATGATCCATATGTATAAGAAGACAATTAATGTTGAAGAGGCAACCTTCATTTGGGCATTGCCTAGGTATTTAGCTCTGGACGTTATAGCCTTGATAAGGCCCCTTAAACATAAATATTTTACATGTGAAATGTAATTATGAGTGGCTGTTGAATGCTTTGGGCACTGAGCCTATAAATTACAAATCACAAAGAGAAGAGCCTCTATAAATATATCCACCTAAACTCTCTCTCTCTCTGAGCAGGTAAAGATTATCACAAATGCTAGTTGGGATGTGTCCGATCATTGAAATCATGAGGACCATGCACAAGTACTTTCTCCTCCACCTTATATGTAATTGGAAAGATAATTTCTGCTTGAAAGCCTGTCCTTACCTGCAATGTGGGCCTATTAACTACTATGTGGGACCCTGTAAGAGCCTAGGAGCCTAAACCCTAAATGTTTCTTGCTGTTGAGACATTATCTAGCATAAGAGTCTTTCTCTCAGGGCTTTTGTAAAGCATCACACTTCAAATAACTAACAGTGAACTGTATTCTCCCGTTGGGACTGGAGAGCATGACTGATAGTGACTAAGAGCATATTCTGCAACCTACTAACTGTGATTCTTTATTTTAAAAGTTTTTTAGCGTTTCAAATGAGACCTGTCAATCAGTAGCTTTCAGATGCCTAAGATCTGACTAAGGTGTTAGGTATGATAGCATATAATTAGTATGAGTTAACAAAAGCTGTCATGCTCTATTTTTCAATTTGCAGTATTATGTAGTTTACTAAACAAGTAAATCTGTGCTGCTGGAGGTAGAGGTTATTTCTGGTCTAACTTATTTATTTTCTGTTTTTAAATAGATTTCTTTCAAGTTTTTGCTCATTTCTAACCTACCATTTGAATTTGAAGTAAAAGCAAAGGGCAGGAGTTGAAATTGATTTAATGGGGTCAACTATTTAGATTAAGCTAAAGTAAACACTGCAAGTAGGCTGTAAACCATTCCTCCCTTGTAATAGGGAAGTACAGTAATGAAGATAAAAGAGAATGGAAAATTTCTGCTATGGAAAATTTTGTGTATTGCATCTTCAAATTTACACTTAAGGAAGATTTCTCTATAGAAGTCAGTGTAAAAGTCATCTCATAAAACAACCATGTAAAAGATTTGTCTTTTAAAACTGGCATGATCTAGCTGTAGTTAAAGTCAGTGAGAGGGTACCCATGCATTTCAGGGCTAGCTGGATCACAGTACAGAAATATATCTGAAAAAAAATCTCAACACCAAACTAGATATACATTCATAGTAAACAGAGAATAAGAGTCAGCTTTTCTATATAATTGTTTATAAATCATTTTTACCTTTTGGGTCAAAATATTGGGATCTGGCTTGTATTCATTTCGACTGCAGGTAGGTGGATGCTAGAAAATGTTTCTTGGAGTAATCATTATGTATTACTTTGACAACCATCATTATCTACCCTTTGTATATATTACCAAAAGGAGTTTTCAAGAATGACTGGAAATTTTAAGTAAACATTGAAAACATTTCAGAGTAGGCTAATAAGTATTAAAACATTTTGCAACAAAAACCTAAGATCAATTCCAGAACTGAAAAGTGTAGCTGATCACATTCTGGTATCTACAGAGTGACACTGAATGTTTATGCCTACCATGAATATAACTCTTTTCCAAATCCACAGCAGTCTTTATTTCAAGAATGACTTGCCATACATTTTTTAGTAAAGCTGTCCATGTATGCCGATTGTGATTCGTGGGTCCATCACAGGTAACCCACCTGTACCTCTAGCTTCAGCTGCTCTCCACAAACCAGTGCAGTCTCTGGGATGCACTTTTAGGAGATACTTTTTCAGGAAAATTAGGAAGTATCCTCTTGAAGGTCTTGGAGCAATGGAATGACATTACAATACACATTAAGAGATCCGCTTATTCTGCAAATGGATTTGAGACCGGTGTTGAAAAGCTCAATTTAAGGAGCCACTGTAACAGCACGTGGAAGAGAGATAAGTAATTTTGTTAAATTCTTTCATTCTATTTTCATTGTTCCTCATAGGCTTACACTCCAATTGGCACATTGCGGCAACGTCTTCTCTGGTATTTGTTAGAAAGGGAAAAAGTTGCTTACAAAGAGAAAAATACCTTAAAACTATAAATGCTGTAATGCACATCATGTGACATATTTGAATTGATTATATATAATCTCCCATTTGTTTGTCTTAAAATATCATATGTTACTGAATTGTAACACAAGTATGTATTTGGGAGAAGGGAAAGTAAAATATGTAAATTTTTATATTAGAAGTTCAGAGGCATTTTTAACATATAATTTCAATATAGCTAGATCTATAGCTGGCCCCAATTTTTGAATACTGCTTAAAATTACTGAAAACATGAAGGGTGGTTTGCAAAGAATTTTTGATGCCTTCCATTTTTTCCATTAAGATACTTTTCCACATATTGTAATAAACATGTTAGGAGTAATTTTTGTTTGCCAAGAACTACATTTATGTTTTGAAGAGTTATAGTATTGATTTTTTAAGGGTTGTGTTATTTAGAAAAAAAATTAATTGGAAAAATTTCAGAGGTGAAATGGCATCTTCCTAAGAATTAATTGGAGAAAACATGGAATATTCATTTAGATTTTTCCATCCACTTTTACCAATCAGCCTTTATTAAAATAGCTCATTGGTGACACAAGTAGCCTGGTCATTTTTGACTCAAGAGGGTCTTCATCTAGAAACCCTAATTTGCAGAGTACATTTTGACCTAAAATGGCAAATCTTTGCAATATGTTGATTTTTATCTTAGTACAAGTGAAGTGCTAAAACATTTCTTGCAGATGTCCAGATGTAGAAAGGGTGTGTTCCTGATGCATAGAATCACAAGCACCTTCAAATAACACTGAAATAGCCACAAGGGGGATGCTGGTTTACATCAGAAATCTTAAAGGCTTTTCTGCAGAAAACCTTGTTTCTCAGGGCAAATTTTTAACAACTTTGTAAAATACCTATAAAAATATTTTAATTGCAGTCCTACTATTGCTGATTAAATAGGATTCTTCTTCCTTGCTGCTTTTTTTCACTAGAGAAACATATGAGATCTTACTCAGTTCTCCTTCATGCTTCTGTGGAGAGGGCTCACCATGGTGTAAAATATCTGCATGTAGATAATGCATGCAGAAATGTATTTTTGGCTAAATGGAAGCTTTAAAAATATGAGTTCGGGTACATTTTGATTCATCTAGCACATGATACTCCTTTTGTGCTAAAGAAACATTATTAGGCTGTGAATATTCTTCCTTAAGGACAAACCAGGCAGTGGGTTCAATTGAATGTTTACCAAGAAAAAAATTCTTTTGGTCTGGTTTAATGCCACTTCACTTTAACAGCTGCATTTAAAAGAAGGTGAAAGGACAACATTTGGAAAACAGAGTGACAGGAGAGGCAGAGAGTGGAACATGTGGAGAGGACATAATTTGTCATTTATGAAGAAAGATTTATAGGCTTGTGTCTCCCACATAAACACAGAAGCACATGCATATGGATCGCTCCATGTCTCTAAAGCAAAGCTGTTGAAATCTGTCTTGATGGACTTCAGTAATCTGAAACAAAGTACATGGATACATCATATTCAACCACAGGCCTAAGGGTCGCAAACAACAGTACCCATGTGAAGGGATATCCACATTTATGCACACACTCATTCTGCTGGTTTGTGGAATTTGGCTAAAAAGTATGCACAATACACTTAACTAGCACTTTTTGTATGTTTTAGGTGAAACTTGCTTGTTTCTCTGTGTCCAAAGGCATAGGCTGTTCTGAAATTCTCAATAATGGGGATATGCCAGAACAGGAAGTGGGAAAAGAATTCTAAAAAAGGATGAGGAAAAGGTTGATGTTGATCAGTTTCTTAATGTTATTTAAAGGTAGGGACATTTTATTAAGAATGCACATTTGATATTACTAATTCTTCTGATATTGATGTCACTCTAAGAACTAGTGATGTCACATAAATAAAAGAGACCTGGAAGCTATTGTAACTTTGAAAATATGTTAACATATTGGATGGATTAATCATAACATTTTGGTGGATAGAGGGACATCCAGAGTGGAATAATTCTGGATTAGGATCTGGGGATTCTGCAGCAATATGTTTTTATAAAATACTGGACCCAATTTAATATGCAAAAGCAGAAGGAAAGTAGCAATGAAGAGTCAGCAGTGATTAAATGAAACCTCTAGAATGAATCAGCACTGACTGAATTAAAATAAATGAGCAAAAAATGAAGCACAGTGAAATAAATATTGTGGAAACATAGAGTAACAGAAAAATGTGGAATTAAAACTATACCTGAGAGTACTTTATCAAACCTTATCAAGAAGAATGATTTCCTGAAATCTTTTGAGCAATCATGGCCTATTGTCTATACAAACTTTTTACCCCTGGCGGTATGTACTATATTTTTATTTTTATATATTTTCTTTCAATTTTTTTTTCATTCATGCTCCTGATGAATATAAATCAATCAAGTAAATTACATGAATGTTGCAACCAATAAAAGCATACCTACTGTAAGTGTATCTGTAACTTATAAATAAGTACAATGGATAGCTTAAGATAAACCTGAACAAAGGGTTTTGTTCAGTTATTTAAATAGGCGCAGTGTATCTTACCAAATGGCCTAGCAAACAACTTCAAGGAATGTAGCAGAATCTTCAAAATAATTAACACAGTTAATTGTAAGTTGGTGTTCCCTGCTGGTGTGAAAGGATATAAGATATAAGAATATAGGATATAAGTCGATGTACAACTCTCCAGGAAATTAGAAACTATTTTATTGAGTCAGAAGTCATGTGAGAGCTGAACCCAAAGTCCTAGCAGGGACCTGAGAGTCTCACTGTGGTGCAAAGGTGGACACCTGCAGCCCAGAGTGGCATCCTGACAACGCACTGTGCAGCCCATGCTATCAGACTGTGGTGTGCTGTTGCTAGAGGCACCAAGAGAGGTCTTGGGGCCCATTCCATCAGATCATGGCTGCAGAAAAGTGCTATGTGCTGTCTGTGATGTGCAAATCCCCTTTTATGGTGATTCCTAAAGCCTTCACTTGCAATGTACTGGGCAGAAATTATTCTTCTCTCTTAGCCTTCATCCAGGTGCTCAACCCCCTTGTATACAATGGGAGGGAGGAAGGGGTTCCTCAGTCCTTAAAGCCAGGTACCAACAGCCCTGTGTGCACTCCCTGCACAGAGTTCAGTTGGCTGTGTTCAAGGCAGGCTCTTTGACATGGTACAGTTGTTGGAGAGAGTGGTTTAAGAGGCCCTGACCAGCTTTGGAGCTTCTTGAGAAAGAAGCAAGAAGCCTCAACATCTGCTTTCTCCCTGATTTTGGAGTTACACTTACACTGTGGCCACTGCCCATTTGCTGAGCAAGGCTTCAGCTATGCCTGTGGCTAGCTACATTCCTCACTGATCCACATCCAGACTGCTGACTTCATGTCCTGCTTAGTCTCATGCCTGCCTCATCATCCATAGACTTGTCTGATGGTTTGGACTCCTGACTAAACCTGGTGACTGTCACCAGACCTGCTTGGCTTGTGTGCTGCCGTGCTTTAGCTCTCATAGGTGAGGCAGCTGCCTCTGCCTGTTTTGGTGACTCTGGGTTTATTTTCCCTTACGGAGCTGCTCACTTCTGCTGCTCCTGTGCCTGCCTGCTCAGCTCTGTCAAATGTAAGGTCTTTCTTTGCATGCCCAAAAGCATAATTTTCATATAGAACTGCAAGATCAATGATGTCGCTCCAGAGCAGGCTACAGCCAAGATGAGATCTTCATTTACAGCTTTGGATTACAGCTTTACCCATTTTTGGGGAAGTTACTCACTTTTCTGAATTAGATCCTATTCCTCTATGCAAACAAATGCCATTAGCACAGGCATCTTTCACTCAAGTTCACTGTCTAGGCTTTCATAATCAGTATAGAGGTAAAACTTACATTAACCCAAGGAAGATATCTAAGATTAGGTGAACCCTGCTTTTAAAATTACTTTTTTTCCCCGATACATGCTAAGCTAGTTAGAACTCTTCGGTGGAAACATCTTCACTGAGGTCACCTAAGGGATAAGTGAGCTAAATCCTATTCTAGGCCACATTACATACTTTCAGCCCTTGCAGCTGAAAGCCATGATGGATTTGTACTTAGAATACATTCGCAGCCAAGAATAACCAGTATCTTTCAGACACTTCAGAAGGAGAAGGCTTTTTTGAAAATGAAAGTCCAGCTTCATGTTTAGATTTCAGATTCAGGCTTTCCAAGGGCAAGAGGCTGGATCCAAGAGATCACAGTCCTTTCTTTCCTGTTTCTGATTTGCAGATGCGTCACCAGGCATTACGCACTTGGCAAGGACATCCCACCAGCTCCTAGATTCCAACATACAGTACAGAAGAGACAGTCAGGAGGGCTGCAGAGCTTAGGATATTTCTGGCTTGTGTTTGAAGACTACAGCCAGCTGGCTTCATTTACCAAGTTTTCTAAATCTAGCTAATCCTACTGGCAGATCCAGCTTTTGTGACTTTTCCATCCCTCCTGCTTCACTTTCCTTGAAGGAAACAGGGAACAGCTGTTTGAACAGCAGATACAGCCTGAACGGGCAAGCATTTCTCTGCTCTGTGCTCAGCCCATGGAAGTGAGGTGATGGCTGCTCCTGCAGAGGAGAGGATGGGAGAGGTGGCAGCTCGTAAAGTAACACCTCTCTCCTCCTACCCTAAAACAGCAAAGGCAGTTTGCATCTTTCTGCAGGAGTAGGGACAAGGCATGGGCGTTAGTGCAGGCAGCAAGGCGTAGAGAACTGGTGGGTTAGTTGCTGGAGGATAAAGCCCTGTCTCAGTCTATTTGTTGAGGTCAGAGTATCACACATTCAACTACACAAGACCCCAGGCCAGGTAGAATTTGATGTCATCAGTTGTTAATGATATCATAGTTCTTTGAGTTCCTTCCCAACATTTTGCAGTCCTATTCCTTCTCTTCTCTTCCACCCACAAGGAATGACTAGAAATGAGAATGAGTGCTTTACAGCTGCCATTTGTAACATTGTCTTGTCATTAATGTGAAAACACTGGAAAGATTTTTTTCTTGATCTGGAATACTAAAGGGCAGAGATCTTCAAATCTCACAGAAGAGTTGAGTGCATCATAAACCCCCATTCTACATTTTGTAAACAGAGCACTTTTTAATGCAATAACTAACAATATAACTCCACTACTAATAATACATATACTGTTTTCTGATGTTGTTTATAATTAAATGGCAGAATACTGTAGTCTTCTTTCACTCAGTTCTTATTGCAGTTTTAATGCATATACACATGCGGTTTGATAGTGTGATTTGCTAATAGCGTCATGCTATTATATCAACATCAAATAGTTACTTGCAATCCCATTAGGCAGATCTGTTGGCAATGCTTTCTTGCAGATCTTTTATTCAGTTCCATACTAGCTACTTGAGCTATGCTATTTATTGCAGATGAGTGCCTCACATTCAGTGTGTTTTGGGGGCGGTTTCAGAAAGTTAGAGCTAATGCAGTTAGCCTGTTTCTCAGAAGGTGGAGAAGGAAAGAAATATGTTGGTTTTGCCCATGTTTGGAGATATCATGCCATTATCTCATATAAAAGTGCTTGTTTTTTGGAAGACAGCCTTAAAATTTGGCATAAGGTACAAGGGCAACAGGAGTTAGCAGAGCTGTATAGGCAGCATGAATGCACACTCAATAGGTTTGAGTTCCTTGTTCTGTACTGGGGGTAAAGCAGCTGAGAGGAAGGGGATATTTGGAAGTTTGGGGCTAAATATAGTGATAAAGGCGTTTACAGCAGAAAAGATCGATGATTATAATTCTTCCAGAGGCTTATTGTTTGGCCTGCTGAAGCCGTCTGTGGCACCTCAGAGAGGCTCAGTGAAAGCCTCCTGAAACTTCTCTCTGCACAGGCCACATTTCATCTCACATCCTATTGCCACTGCTGTTGTTCATCTGTTCTTCCCCTCAAGCACCTCTCCTGTTGCCAGGGGGTTGCTGTGTTGCAGCATTTGAGAATTTAAAGCAGAAGCATTGTCTCTTCTGTGCTCAGAGCAATTTCCCTGCTGGCACTCAGCTTGTTGGAGAGCAGCTGACCTCAAGCACAGAAATAGGAAGAAAGGGGAGGTTACTAGAGTTTGGGGAAGAGGCCTCACCTCAAGCATGTAGAGGTAAGAGATGCAAAGGGCAGGAGCTGTGGGAAATGCAGTAAAAAGAGCAATGAGAAAGGTGAAAAGTGGAAAGGGACAGAGCCTAAGCGCAGCATGGCTTTTCTGTCAAATGTTTCTAGTTGTGGGGGTAGTTAGAGTGTGGGACAGTGGTGCACAGGGGGAGCATGTAATTGGTGACTTTCATGAAACATTCCCCAGCAGGGAAACAAAAAATCTCCAAGTCTTACTGCTAGTTCCATTTGTTTTGGCCAAGGGATGGAAGTCCACATGACAGATCTAGAGGTCAGCCCCCTGCTGATGACATTTGTATCAAGGAATACAGTTCTGCATAATGAATTTTCCCCTTGTTTTGGATTTAATAACTGATCAGTACGAGCATTTCTATATGTGCTAACAATATAATTTCTCCAAGAATGGATATGATAATGTTTTTTCAATCTTTCCTGCTTGGATATAGTTACAGTGAAGGAGACCTGCACAACCCTTACGTGTCACCCTGTGCACATGACTGTAATAGACTTTCATTGCATGATCACATATTCTTTCTTCCACAGCTGCCTCTGTATGTTGCAGTGCACAGGGCATTGGGATGCTGTTGATAATTTGCTATAGTTTGTAAAGCAGTGAGATGTATATTCCTGAATTTTAGTTTCAATGGAATAGAAATGGTTTCTTCCCATAGAGATATCACAGAATGGTTATGGTTGGAAGGGATCACAGAAGGTCATCTAGTCCAGCCTCTCTGCTCAATGAGGGCTGAAGAACATATTTCAAAATTACTTCTGTAGCAATGCCCAGGTGTTTATTGCATTTTAGAGACAGAGAAAAAAACCATCAAAATCAGTCATTGCCCTCAGTGGTTTTTTCCCCTGATTTTGTGGTGCTTAGTATTTGCTTCTCTTGTTCAATGCAGGAAACTGTGTTGTGACAAGAAAGGCTTTCTGCACCTGGTACAGATGAAAATGTATCACAACAACTGAGACAGCAGCTAAGCAACACAGCATGTGTTAGGCAGCAGCACCTCAGCTGAGCCAAAGGTCAGAGGTGGTACTGCTCCCCATTATCCTGGGATGGTGGCATCCCGTGGGTGGATTACATCTTACTCTGGGAGAGTAAGTTTGGCCAGAGGGGAGGCCAAACTCTGTTGTCCAGACTTTGCATTTGATTAGCAACCAGTGAAATTAATAGTGGAAGAAAAATGGATCCCATTTTCAAAAAACAGGCAGTATATAGAAACAAAAATGGCTGATAGAACTACTTGGCTCTTACAATTTTCTTGACTTTAATATGGTGTTTAAAGTTTAAGGAAAAAAAAAACATCTCTCTGAAATTGCAAGTTTTCTCCAAATATAGAGCTGGTGAGAAAAATGTGAACTGACTTTACCAAAAATATCATCTATGTCGTGAACAAGTCTCAACTACATTAAAGCAGTGGATCTTGGTTACCCTTCCCCTCTCACCCTGCTGCTGCTCTGTGGGGGCCAGCATTTCACAGGGGACAGTGAAGACCAGTGAGAGCTGCTGTTTGCAAACCCTGTGGGGGACTGCCTCAGGGCTTTCCCAAACCAGTTTTTCCTGAATAATGCCACCTTACCATCCTGTCAGCACTGAGAAGAAAAAGGAGGAACAGAAAGGACACCAGAGGCTTACTCAGCAAGCTGCGGGCCATTGCTGTCTCCTCTGTCTTGTCCATTTGGGTTCTGCAACACCAGAACCTGTATCTTGGCAGTTTTTGCTCCCACAGCGCATGCAACAGCTCTCACAGCTCTTCCTTATCCTCTGAGAGGGCAGATCAACCCCACCATTACTCTTCTTGTAGTCCCTATTAAAGCCCATGCATTTTGAAGGCCCTGTGCCCTCTCAAAACTTAAGTATGTCGGTCACTGGCCCCTATCTGGCCATATACATTTTAACTGTACAGTTAAAATAGTAATTTTCTGAGTCAGTGCCAGAGTTTCTTACCTTGGGCTCCTTGACTGTAAAACAGTCTGTGAGCAGACTCGACATCCAAAAAGTAGTCCATTTTGAAGGTGCTTTGTGTACAATACTCCGGTATGAGCAATCAGTCAGATTCCTAGAAAAGATTACAGAGATGTTAGAGAAAAAACTAGTGGGTTTCTTTGTGGAAAGAACTGTGTAGGCAGTCACTAAAGTACTTCATCTGGCATATTAGGGTCAAAGTATTTTCAAGTCACTATTCATAGAACTTCATAAACATCCTTTTCTATTTTAGAAAGTTTGGTTCAAAACCTTGTCTAAAGACAAAAAAGAAAAGTGCTACTGCAGTATTAGCAAGATTCTTAGTATCTTCCTAGTACAATCACCTGTATTCTAGTCACAGTCTGCATTTCTTAAGACACATACTTGGATTCATCTGCCTGTTACATTTGCTCTTAAAGAGAAAATCAGAAAAGTTCAGGACAGGGACCTCCTTTAGCCAGATTCGCAGCCAGTGCCTCCGAGTAGGCACTACTATAACAGACTACATTAAAGATTGCATTCTTTCCACTTATGCCAAAACACTGCACTAGAAAGGAAGACACAATATTCTGGACATTTCACTCCACCTAAATGGATCAGAAGCCAACCTTGCCTTTCTTCTCTTCTCTTGCTGACCAGAAGTAGCAATAGAACATTCCACCATCAGTTTTAAAATATGTGGTAAGAGCAATCATTAAGATATGGTGGGCTACTCCTAGCACCGTTTTGTAGCTAAGGTTCATATTTTTGGCATCCTTTTGAATCGTAGATCTGCCAAGATCCTGGATTACAACTCTCCAAGCTGTACACTGAATTATGTTTGCCTATGCCCGGCAGAGTTCCTGGAAAGATATTGTGACCCTTCTCCAGCTTCATTACTACCTTCTGCATTTTATTATACTCCTAAAAACTCACATAGAAAAAACAAGATTTGCAGAAAACACACAACCCTGTTCTCTCACCCACATCACAGTTCACCCCAGCATATAATCATAAGCATGCAAACAACCCTGAACAACATGTATTTTAAGACAGACGGAAAAAAATACCTCTAGTCCTTTTCCGTGCAAACCTAACAAAAAGGTTTGAGGCAGGGAGTCTGATTCTTGCTTCAAGTAATTCCTTCAATTTTGCTGTGAAAAGTCAGGAAACTAGGTTTCCAAAGCTTTATCTTTTTCCTTTGATTCAGTTCTCATCAATCAACATGCAGTCCTTTTAAAATTCAGAAGTCTGTCCTGATGAGAAAACTTTTACGTTCCACAGCAATTTACTTTACTGTAGCACTCCCAAACCAGAAATGATACTTACTGAAGAGTATCAAGGGCTGTCTGGCAGTGGTGTAAGCTCCAGTAGTTTCAAGGAGGGTTTCTTTGATCCTACTAAATGTCCCCAGTGTAAGCAAACAATTTTGATTGTTTGATTGGAACTCTGATGAATAATGCATAACGTCAACTGGACTTCCTTTATCAGATAAAAATGGCCAGGAGATGTTGTTACTTAGCAACAGGAGGTGACACTACGTTCATCTCCCCCACTCCCCCTCGCCCTCCGTACTAAAAAATTAAGCCCCTGGTTTTGATTTGATAAAAACTTTCCCGAGGAAAAAAAAATCTGTATCAAGTTTCCTTAAGAATTTGTATCTTCCTTGTTGCATCTCACATTCTGAGATATTTTTAATGTTTCATAATGGTTAAATTTAAACATAACATTGTGTTTTATCTAATAGCTTGCTTTCACTAAGTAAAATAACCTGCTTATTCCATCATTTACCATAAGAGTAATGAGATTGTTTTGCTATGAATATAATGCAAATAACATCTTGAGAAGAGAGTCATTTCTTATCTGGTACTGCTTGTTGGGCAAGGCAGACAGAAAAAGCAACACACAAAATGTTCCAGTGATGCTATGAAATATATAGAATATTAAGAAACCTTTCCTATTACAGAATTCCTACTGCAAGTAATTCAATCATTCTTGAAGGAGCTCTAACATCTGATATAAGCATTCTCAAAGAATCGTTGTATTTCTGCTTAAGATACAGCCTTTTACAAAATACACAATGTAGCTTTTTTTAGGAAATGCAATTGACAAAAAGCCAAAGCACTGAAAGATTTAAAAAATAAATAAATAAAATCAGATGCAGAAGTACTTACCAGTGTTACTGACCTCTTTCCATCCTACTGTCATGGAATAAGACTAAGCAACTGCAACCCAGTCTGTGAGCCAGAAAGAACAGCTTCTAATTTTCACTTCAACCTCGAAATCAAGAGTACTGAATAGAGAAAGGTGACGGATCTGCTGTTTTATATTATGATGAAATGAAAGCTCTTAGCACAGATCTGAGTAGAACTGCTTTTTTTTATACTACATTAGCCTGCTAATTTGAGGAAAGTGAAAGGCTTTGTTTTACTGTCTTTTATCTGTTCTCTTTGCTACCCCCACAATTTAATTTGCATTTAAAATTATTCTTATGTCTCCACTGCACTCCAAGGTATGGAGCATTTTCTAATCACGATGAATGTTCAGTGTGGTTTTTTTGTGCAATGCCACTTTTATTCTGAGCCAGAAACATGGTGAGTAATTATAATTGCCAGCTATTTTCTAGAATGAAATATAGAGTGGTTGTCTGATGCAGTTTTTAATTTTTCCTTCATTTAGCAGTACATTGCAACAAACTACTCAGTCAAAGCATCAGTAAAAATATAAATCAAAGAGCACAGTATCATGGCATGATAGCTTAAACATGCAAATCCATAGACCGTGAAAGCAGAATATGTTTCTACTGAGATCTTTTCAATTATAATTTGCCTTTTAAAAGTTTAAAAGTGAGCTTGAGTAGCTAATAAATTGAAATATAGCAGTTATCACTTTGTGGCTAACAGCTGATCTAGTTTAGTATTCCTGAAGCTGCGCAGAGTTTGGAATCCTGATCAAGCCAGGCACTAGGGGCTAAGAAGGGTCATGCTATTAAGTTGCATGGGCATCCCTCACAAGAGGATCATGACCCTGCTTTTTCCAGCAGGTCTTTGAGAAGTTCCCCAAAGCCTTTTTGGAAGTCAGTAAGAAATTGAAGAAGGCAGTGATAAAATGATCCTTTGATAAATTTAAACTCAGGAGTGCTGGTCAAGACAAGTGTCACTAAGCAGTCAGACCTAGTCTTCCCATTTTTGCAGATATTTTGCTCAAAAGGTCAGATGTAAATGCCTTCTGAAATCCATTGCCACCAAACATTACTGGTGCTCAAAACTGTGGGTTCTCAAAAATTAGATTTTTTTTTCAGTATTGGAAAACTATATGAAGTAGCATAGGGTTTTTCGTTTGTTTTTAAGAAGAAACCCAAGAAAATGAATAAACCCTCAGAGTACAGGGATTTTTTTTTGAGCAAGTTAGAAAGTAAGAATCCCCATGAAGAGATTACTACATGGCTTCCCATTCCTAAGACTCCTTATATTCCTTTCCAGAGCACCCAGAGAGCATCAGAGATAAGGAGAAGCTACATGAACTCCAAGCAGAGTCTGGTATGGCTGTTCCTACACTGGCACTCCACTAAATATAGTTGGATTGAGTAGGTGTCTCTCTGTGCCACCTTAGTGGTAGATGTGGTTTACCAAACTGTGTTCCTGTTTTCAGAGATGTGACAAACATTTTCATTCCTAAGGACAAATTAAAGCAAAAGCAATCTGCAAGAACACTGCAAGCTGCTTTCTTTGCATTTTGGAGAGTTGCTAGCACCTCCGTCTTTGCATTTTAGAGGGCTTGTATTTGCTGTAGTGACTACTGAACAGTAGCTCTATAGCTATATAGTTATATAGCTGTACAGCTGTTCCTCCAAGCTGGCCTCTGATAATAATTGGATCCATTATCTTATGGAACAGGGGCCAGTTGCCTGTTTAGCCCAGCTGGCTTTCTTTAACATAAAACCAGGAAAAATAAGAAAGGCTGGTAGCACAGCGATTCAGAAGGAAAATGGAAGACAGGAACATGACTCACTCTAAGGATTATGCTTGTTTGCAAGCAATATGGAATACTTTTGCTTTTTCCTTGGGACACAATCTCTCAGTCAGAAAGAAACTGAAAAAACTACAAGCTTGCAGGCTGGAGAATGTTTAATAGCACCTATCCTTTAGCCTTTGATGTATCCTCCTGATCCTCTTTGCTGTGTCCCTTTCAATATGCATGGTCATCTTCAGTCGTGGTCAGCTTCAATGACTGGCAAGCGAAGTCATTGAAATCACCAGCAGCCTCTCTACTGACCATTGCAAGATCATCCATCTTGATACTTTCATCCATCTCAGGGATTTACAGTTTATTTTAAATTGTAGTGCAGCATTTCTGACAACTGCTAAGAGCTCCTTCCGACTAGTGAGCACTTAGCAACAAGAAAGGTAACAGCGCCTATGTATTTATATGCTTCTGTAGCATTCATCATCATGAGGGAAATCCTTGCCTGCTTGATTAGAAAATCTCTAGGATGGTAGTGTGGACTCAGATTTGACCCACAGTCCAGGAAGAGCTCAGCCCTCAGAAATCCAGTACATCCAGTTCAGTTGAAAAGCCTACATGTCTAGAGAAATGTGCAGGTAAAACAGATCTGTTTTAAGCATGATCCCCAGACCAGGCTCCACACACCCCTGAGGCTCAGTGGGAAAGTTCTGCACAACTCTTGTGCTAAAGCACAGTCCACTGAGATGTGTACTCTGACTTGGTTTCCAAAGAATAGCAGAGCATCTCAGGGGACAGGACAGGGAAGGGCAGCAGTAGTCAGAACCAGAAACTGTACTCTCTAGTTCTCTGTTTTTCCTGTGCTCTGTCAAGGCCTGAAGCCAAACTTGCAAAATGTCTGCTATTGACTAGACCTCTTATCAGCATAGATCCCTGTTTAGGATAACGGGTGAAGTGATTTTGTAACATACACAGGTATCTATATAGGACTAGACAGAGACCGAATGCTTTGTGAGCTAGACCATAATACCAACCAATCAAACTCTGCTAAAGAAATACTTGGAAAAAACCTATCACACTTAGGAAAAATCTGAAGCCAAAATTCCTCATCGTGAGCTTTAGGAACCTACTACATCACATTTGACTTTTTCCCAAATTAAAAAAAGAAAGCCAACAAAAAACCCTCCCAAATCTCAAGAGGAATGTAATTAACACTTGGCATTTAAAAGGAGTGAGAAAGGAGTGAGTAGCCTTCTGGTTCTCTAACAGTCAGATACATGTAGGCATTGGGCTGAGGTTTTTTCCTACCCTGAACTCTCTATTGAGAACATAACTGTTACTGTAATGACTCAGAGCCTTGAAAAAAGAGTCTGCTGCTGACAAACACTAATATTAACCTGAAAGAAAGTGGGAGAGAGAATGTAATGTGTGACTGAAGAAGTGTAGGCAAGGTGATTATTACAGAGAGTTGTTTCCTGAGGGATACATTCAGCATAAAGGAAGAATATAAAAGTTTAAGCCCCTAAGCTGTGAAGAATGGGCTTTTTTTAATTATAATGATTAGTCTTGTACTTAGATATGTTAAAAAGAGAGGATTGCTACCAAAATTAGGACACAAATGTGTTCTCTATTTCTTATTTGTAATGCAAGACAGATATTATGATGCACATAACAAACAGCAAAAGACAAAAATATTCAAATGAGGTTTACAGATTCTTTACGGGGATGGAGACTAACATTGATGCTTTCAGAAGTTTCTGCAATTTTGTACAACTCCATTTTAGGATCCTTAGGCTGAAACTACATAGGAATTTAAAGAGAGATGTCCATAAGAAGGTACTTCCAGTGCCACACTATTTACTTTTAATGCTTCTGTCATAAGTTACCAATATCCAGAAACATTAAAGAGAATGTGAAGGTAGCTCTGGCTCTTGAGATCAGTGGAAGGTTTGGGCAGTGCTTTCATAGCATCAGGGTCACATTCTTGTTATTTAGGTCCAGAGCAAGAAGTGCATGGATCCCAATGCAGAAGAGATGAGCTTGAAAGGAGGCAGCTCCAGTATCATGCGTCACGAACAAGAAGTTCAAGTAGTTGCAAGTTGAGAAAATCTTTAAAGTGCTGTCATTGAGAACAAAGGTTAGCGATCCTGCATAGTAAAAGCCTATTCTAAGATGATGTATGGCAGTTTGATACGCCTTCATTTGAGGGAGGAGAAGTTGAAGTCATAATTATATGATAAACAGAGAAGAGAGAATTTGGGAGAGCATGTACATTAAAGCCTAATCCTCTAGTCCTTATACAGGCAGAAATTCTTTTGCTTTAATAGACCTTCATCATTTTCCTCAATTACATGGCTGGATTTTTTTTTTTCCTGTAACAAACTACACAGGAATGGAAGAAAAGGAACTTTCTCTAGTTCTCTCCCACGGTCAACTTAGTGGAAGTAGTGAAACACAGAGCTATCTGTGGCAAGGAAAGTGAAGGAAACTAGTAAAATAGATTATTTGGATAAGCCTACCTTCACTGCCCCACCAGCATTCCACAGTTAAGAACGTGGAGGCATTGCTTTTGACTTCCTGCTCACTTTCCAAGGAGTTCTGGCAAAGGAACTTTAAAAGGATCTAAATCAACTGCTGGAAACATAGACGAGAAAATCATCCATCCTGCTGGGACTGAGCAGTCACAAAAGCTTGAGCTATCCCTCTGCACAAGATAGTGTGGCTGGCCAAATATATAAGAGGAAATGCCTTTATTTTGCACTAATACAGGTACTATCTCAGTCTTAACCTTCCTTGGAAGAAAGGGAAAACTAGCTCTGGGAAACTGGAAACAACTGCATGCTTAGAGTCTCCTGGTGGCATTTGAGAAATTGCACTGAAAGCAGATCGTTCATAAGCCTGGTTTTAGGTGGTTAGTGCTTTAAATGGGATAAACAATTCCAAAGTAACTGAGCAGCTGGACATAAATACAGTAACATGATTACATTCAATAAAAATTTGAGACTTGCATTCTGGCTAGAACAAAATCAAGTAACTTTTTGCCAACTGCCTTTATGTAAGGCAAAGACATAACTATGAAGTATTAATGAATCTACAAGGTGTAGTTCTCAAATAACATGATTTGATTTAATATTCATAGGGCACTGTGCGTACATAGATAAATAATACATATCAATGCCAGTCTGAATAATTTACTGTAAAATCATAGAATGGTTTCGTTGGAAGCGACCTTAAAGATCATGTTGATCCAAGCCCCCTGCCATGGGCAGGGCACCTTCCAATAAATCAGGTTGCTCAGAATTGTATCCCACCTGGCTTTGAACATTTCCAGAGATAGGTCATCCACATCCAGTGCCTCATCACCCTCACAGTAAAGATTTTTTTTCCTAGTATCTAATCTAAACCTCCCCTCTTTAAGTTAAAAGCCAATTCCCCCTGTCCTATCACTACGTGCCCTTGTAAAAAGTTCCTTTCCATCTCTCCTGCAGGCGTCCTTCAGGTACTGGAATGTTCAGAATTCTCCATGGACCCTTCTCTTCTCCAGGCTGAACAACCCCAACTCTCTCAGCCTATCTTCATAGAAGAGGTGCTCCAGCCCTCTCAGCATCTTTGTGGCTGTCCTCTGGACTTCCTCCAACAAGTCTGTGTCCTTCTTATGTGGGGTGCTCCCAGCCTCCTTTCCTGTTTTTATACTGTGTTATCCTCCAAAAAATTGCATCATTTTCTCTTATGGTTTGGTCTATGGTTTTTAAGATTAACCTCCCTGATAAGACAGATCAACAATGAGAGCTTCAGGGAAAACAGCCACCTGTCTTATATTTCCTACCTTATGTTGCTCTGGAGCTACTGAGGAGCTGTATCTTTCACAATGGGAATATTTACAGGAATTGTAATGAAACAGGTGAATATAACTGAGAAAATTGTCTAGATATCTTGAGAACTCCTGGACGAATTTTACTGTACCTCACTATTAAAGTTATTCCAAAGCTTACCTGTACCTGTAACTTAGTTTGGATGCAATTTTTTTAAGGTGCACAAGTTGAGTATTTTATATATGTAAGTATATGAAACTACATATTGCAGTGTTCTCTGTGCTTTTTTGAAGAACTTGATCCTGCATAATGCAGGTCAAAAATGACAAGTATGATAACAAGCCAGAGGAACCTAATTTTTTCTTCCTTAATTATAGTGAAACTGTAGTGCTGTTAAATTAGTTCTGTCTGATATCAAAAGTATGGCTCAAAAGAGGAATATGTATTGCAGCTACATGTTCCATTAGCGTGATGGGGGCTACAGGAGTTCTCCTGTCTCTTCAGACATGCCTTTCTGCCCACATCCTCCTCCTCCTTAACCATACATGGCAGGCTCAGGAGAGTACTTAAAACTTCGTGTTGTTCATTTTAAAGAATTTCTTCTTGCCTTTGAGCAATCCTTCTTAGCGCCTTCAGCAGGAATTTGTAGGACTAATAGCAAATTTGCATTGCATTATGGAACAGCTAATGCAGATCCTATTCTCCAGCTTCTTCAGCTTGACAAAAGAGGAGATCTTTTAATGGAACATGAGACTGGAGATTGTTTCTAAAACACTACAGGCAAGGACAGTCCAGTGTTTCATGTTGGTTGCACTTGTTTTCAGTCAACCCTGTTACAAAGAAAAATTGAGCATTTTTTCTGTTGCCCAAGTTTTACTAATTATTAGAGACACTAGAGCCACATCAGTGAGGTGTATCCCCATGAACTGACACAACAGGCAGACTGCAAGCAACAGCCCTGACAAATGACATTTCACCATCTATGAGTGGTCTCCTCAAAATAAAATTCAGTGTCTGCTCAGTGCTCCACAGGGTGATGAGTAATATCAATAAAACATTGCCCTTGGGAGAATTAAGAAAAAAGGTACTTGTGGCACAGCGTAGAAGTCAGATTAAAAAAATAATTTCATGATGCTTCTTTAAAAACTTACTAAAAATCAAGGGAAAGTGAACTTAGATTATAGTCAGTAAGTACACTTCCTCAGTTCCAATCCTTATGAAGCAGATTCTTCGCTTGTGGACTACCTTCTGAAACACAAAGTTGTATTATTTAGCCTCTTCATTGACTCTCATTTGCATATTGTGTAGTAGTAATTTCTAAAGCATTTTCATTTTTCAGTTAGGGAAGCCAGCAAGTGTCCCTTGTATGGCACACACACCATCCACACAAAATTTCCAGGGACCTGAATGCCAACTAACTGCACAGCTGGCATCCTGCTTCTGGTCATGCTTGGCCTGAACAACAGCTTTAACATCGGATGGCTGCAGGCTTAAAACACATGCTGAGATATGTGACTTGCACCTCTGAGCTTTTTGACACAATCACGTGGAAGTTCAAATCGTAACTATAAATCCAGGGCTTGCTTTCAGTTGATTTCCAGTAGCTGAGCCAAGTGGATGTTAGAGCGAGCAAATTGGAAAGCCTGGTCTGACAAACAGGTCTCACACCAGTCCTGTTGTAATGGGAGTGTGCGCAGCAGTAATTGCAGGATGGGTTACGATTGCAGCAGATTTGCAGACACTGCTCAGGAGGAGGGGTTGTGGTTACAGCTGCTGTGTTGCAAAAGGAAATGAGAAGCTCTAAGCAGCTGTGGAGTTACAGCCCTGAAGCTACAAAGATGCATGTGTTGTAGAGGTCAGTGTCTCTGCAGAGGTGAAGGTGATGCCTGGTCTGTTAATGTAGACACCAAGCATCTTTTTGAGAAATATGACTTTAATATTTCCCCCTCCCCTATAAAAGTATCCCAGGGTAATAATAACAATAAAACCCCCTCCCCCCAGTGTTTTCCTTTTAAACACATCAAGCATCAGAAAAGCTGTCATTTCAGACCAACTTCTGCCCATCCCTATGGCAACTAATGGAAGCATTTAATACTATATATACAAAATGTAATTTGCTCCCCCGCCATCTCTAGTTATACCCTTCTTTTTATGCTAAAATTGCTCCATGACGCCTACAATGTTTGGAAAATGCTTTTGAAGTTACATGCATCAGAGGTTCAACGTCACTGAAAAAAGCTCAAGTGACCAATTAAAAAAATATTGATTTTGAAAAAACAATTGTGGAAATTAGCAAAGGCCAAAAATATCTTGTCTGAACAGTCATATTTGTAGTCTTGGAATGGCCAGTATTAAAACTTACAATGTCTTTGGAAAAGAAGGAGGAAGAGGAGAAATCAAGCATTGATTATCAAACCAGAAAAAGTGACAGTATTTAATATTTTCGCAGGCTCCAATCCCTGTAATAGAAATAGCTGTTAAAGCTATGAAGCAGTCTCTGGAAATCCTCCCTCTCCCTAGCTCCTTACAGCTTTAGAAGTTACTTAAAGTCAGCTTGAACTCGGGGCTTAAAATAAAAATAATGAAAAGATAGAAATAATAAGGATTTCTTTAATCTCCTTTTCAGAAGGGAGGGATGTATCCATTGCTTACAGCTCTGTGTTATGAACGATTCTCTGTTCTGTAACAGAGAACATGCTTACAGTTATTTGGTTGTCCAGATCATCTGACTTGTTCTCTATTCCTTACAGCTTTTATCTATACCTGTTTCAGAGCTGAACACCATACAGTAAAATCATTATTAAATGCAAGGATTCTAGGTAATAACTTCATTCTGTTACCTCCTTTGAAATAGTCAGACATGCACATAAAAACATCTCAAGTAGGCCAGTTTTAAAGAAATATATAAAGCTATTTTTGTAATATGCAAACATATAGATCCACATATAAATTTATAAATACTTAGATAAATGAGTCAGGCAAGAAGAGGGCTATTGTGTACTAATATACTGTCTCTGTCATTGTTACAACAATAACAGAAACTCCCAGGTTATCAGAATGTCTCCCAGGTATCTCAGGTATTGATTTCAAGTGTGTAGGGGATCCACTTCATTAAACTCGAGAGATAGGGTAGCTCTGAGCAGGCCTGAGTTCTTACATCCTTTATCATAGTGCTCTGCAAGAAAGAGGTCTTGCAACAATCACCAGTTGGTAAGAACAGGTATCACCTACAGGCTAGGTTGAGTATCTTTATGGAAAGTAGTAGATTTAGAGAAAACTTTAGAAGTTATGCAGAATTTTATGCCTCCTAAAGATGCCCAACATGAAGAAGAAAGTGAGAAGTACCAATTTACTTAGGATAATGCTTTTTACAGTATTTCTTCTGGAATTATAGAATCATTAAGGTTGGAAAAGACCTCCAAGGTCTTTGAGTCCAACCTTTGATTGAACACCACCACTTGAACTAAACCATAGCACTAAGTTCCATGTCCAGATGTTTCTCGAACATCTCCAGGGATGGTGACCATGCCACCTCCCTGGGCAGTCTCTTCCAGTGCTTTGCCACCACTTTAGTGAAGAAATTTTTCCTGATGTCCAACCTGAACCTCCCCTGGTGGAGCTTAAGGCCATTTCATCTTCTCCTGTTGCTCTATGCCTGGGAGAAGAGAATGACACCCACCTTGCTACAACTTCCTTTCAGGCAGTTGTACAAAGCAATAAGGTGTCCTCAAGCCTCCATTTCTCCAGGCTAAACAACCCGAGCTCCCTCAAAAAGAATGTGCAAAGGAAACAACTTCTGCAGAGGAGGTAAGTGGGCACAGCAGCATTACAATGGTGACACAAGCCAGACAGTGCCAGCTGCTTCCTCTAAATCATCTCTTTTTCACATTCCTTGTGTGAATCCTTTGGCAGGCATAGACCATTGACAAATACCTGCAGCCTCCTAACATGGTTTAATTAGATGAAGGTCTAACCAGAAACTTTTCCAGTAAAGGAGCTGCTTGGACAACGATTCAGGGATTGGACCTTGCAAAGGCATAGTCAATTCTTTTCAACTTTAGTTTTCTATCTGGAACTACAAGTGGTGGGTAGGTAGAAAGAGCAATGTGCCAAAAAGGAATAGGATAGAGTTTAGAGAAAGGAGGAGACAATTGGTATATGAAGTGAATATTGCAGCATGCTATAAAACCCTGCCTGTAACCCTGTGATATGGGGTTTTCCATGTATTTCTTATTTGGCTTGTATTTTTCACCTGTGTAGGTACAGGAATACAAGAAGTTCAGTCCAAGATGTAAAATGCAGAGATAAAACCAATATCTGTTTTGTAACAGGTTCTAAACTGAAATTCACCAACTATGGAAAGTATTTGGTATTCAAGTTGTTCTAGTATTAGGATAAAAGGACTTCTGCCCATTAACCATGTAAAGGAACACACTTTGTCACAGAGTTCTATGAACAACTTTCCACAAAATCATCCAACAATAAATTTCTTATCAGTACTTGACCAGGGAGACAAGTGCAGTTTGAATTGAGCCACCACCACTCCTTCTCTGGCTCCAGTTTCTCACACCTGAGGAGATACTTCAGCTGGGAAGCTATTCTTCCTGAGCTCTTTACGTAGTCAGTGGCCAGGAAACAACAATTACTCCAGAGGTTACTTCAGAGTACTCCTGTCTTCCATTCCTCACTTCTTTTACAAAGAGCCCACAGAACCAAAGACGTTAGCGAGATTCTTCTTTGTGGTGGTTCAACATCTGCAACTCACAGGGAGGCTTCAGTGAGTCTCGTAACAAACAAAAATGAGTTGTCTGGCTGTAGAAATAAGGGAGAGTTGATCTTAGCATGGTTTGGGCTGGAAGGGACCTTAAAACCATCTAGTTCCAACTCCCCTGCCATGAGAGTGACACCTTCCTGTAGACCAGGGTGTTCAAAGTCCCATCCAATCTCTCCTTGAACACTTCCAGGGATGAAGCATACACAGTTTCTCTAGGCAACCTGTTCCAGTGCTTCACCACCCTAAAAGCATAGCATTTCTTCCTACTATCATGTCTAAACCCACACTCTTTTGATCTAAGCCATTCTCCTTTGTCCTAGAACTGCATGGCCTTGTAAAAATGCTCTATACATGGTTTAGCATGAAAATAAGATATGAAGTATAACTGAATTAGAGCATCCCTGATGAAAGGGACTAGTTGAATAGTATCTATAGCATATAACATCTCTAATGTGTATGATGGGCTCCTCTAGGCAAATGCTGGCACTGCTGAAATCAATCTAGGTTTTACGTCCATCTTCTGCAAGCCCCGTGTGAATACTGCATATTGGGAGACATTAACATTTTTTTAGTTGTGCAGACTTTTGCTTCTAGGCTGTAATTTTTCTTTCAATGCCTGGAGCCTATGAGAAAACACAACTTGCTGGAAAAAACTTTAAAAGCCTGAGGAAGTGAGGACTGGAACATACAGATAGTGTGTGTTTAACAAAAGAGAGATGTACTGTGCTCTTCAGGAAAAAGATTACTGAAATTACTGAAAAAGGAAAAGGTCTTTGAAGGTAGTACTTAATGCAGAATTGCAGTTTAAATGGGAAAAGTATAGTGGGATAGATCAATAAACACACAGCAAACAACAACAAAAGCCCAAGTTCATAGAAATGCAAGGCAGAAGGAGAGTAGAGAAATTCTCTAATTGCTGTGCACTACAGCAGAAATAACTTTACCAAGCTCATTCTTCACTGGTGTTTCTCTAACCTACAGTTTAAATCTTCCCTTGAAAGACAGCATAACCTCCCTGGTAGGTCTTCCTAGTGTTCCAAGACCCTTATGATAACAATTTCTTTTCTTAAAATCTTACAATTGTTCTGCTGCAAATTGTAATTTTTCCCCCTTTTTTCCTCTGATGCATATCATGAATAATTGAGGAAGATGGTGTAACTAGAATGTGTCACGTAGAAATAATGTATTCAGTTACTTCACCAAAGGGAGAATTCTAGTCCTCTGTAGGTGACTAGAAAGTCACCATGAGACTGAAATGTGAGAACATTTGAAGAACACGGTTGATCACTGTCTTCACAATGAAGAAATACATTTAGAAGCTTAAAATAACTATTTGTCTAGCCCCTCAAGCACTCTGCTATTCAAGCCCTGTCTGTCTTCTGCAAAGATTTTTCACTAAGTAATAATCTGCTGGATCGGTTTGTGTCTCACAAACGGGATGGGACTCTGACTGGTTGCAGACTTAGGATTTATTATCTATCTGTATCATACAAGTAAAAAGTAAGAGACACAGGGAAGTAACAACATCTATGCAAATCTAGATCAGAGACAAGATGGCAGCTTACGTAAAGCTTTTTTCTACATACTCTTTCAACTAATAGTGTAAAAGAAAAGGTGTAAAGTCATTTTACTCTTAACTAATAAGAAAAGGACTCACGTGGGTTTAACATTAACAAAAGGACTTCTATGAACTTCAAACAATACACAATAATTCATTATTTAAGATTGAGACTTTTTCTATCTTTGCAAAGCATATATCTAGGACTTTTCACATCTTGAACTACTAATAAGTTCTTGTTATTTCTTGTTCTTTATGATAAATATAAATGTATTCACTTGGTTCTTAACTTCCTAGCTTCTCATGAGAAGGTTTTGAAATTTCTCAGCCTTTTTTAGCTTTATGTCTACTTTCTGGGGCCTTTTTGCACTTTCGGAAGTCTTTTTCATATTCCTACAATAATCCACTGGATTTCCCAGTCCTCTGGAGAATTGTGACAAAGCCATATATTGTCATTATTTGTACAAAAAGAAAAGCCTACTTGTGTCACAAAATCTGGTCCAAACTCCTGGCTGAAGAAGTTTGCACAGGATCATGTCCAGGCAGGTTTTGAATATCTCCAGAGAAGGAGATTCAAAAGCTGCTCTGGGAAGTCTGTTCCAGCGCTCTATCACCTTTAAAGTAAGAGTTTTTTCCTCATATTGAAGTGAAACTTCCCATGTTTCTATCTGGAGTCATCTCTTCTCCCAGATAAACAGATCCCAGCTCTCTCAGCGTTTCTTCATAGAAGAGGTGCTCCAGTCCCCTAAACATCTTCACAACTCTTCCCTGGATTCATTCCAGGAGTTCCATGTCTTTCTTGTCCTGAGAAGCCCAGAACTGGACACAGTACTCCAGATGTGGCCTCACTAGGGCTGAGTAAGGTGGGAGGATCACCTCTGTTGACCTGCTGGCAGTGCTCTTCCTAATGTACCCCAGGATACCAATGGTCTTCTTGGCCACAAGGACACGCTGCTGGCTCATGGACAGCTTGTTGTTGTCCACCAGGATCTCCAGGTTCTTCTCTGCAGAGCTGCCTTCCAGTAGATCAATCCTTAACCGGTACTGATGCATGGGGTTATTCCTCCTTTGGTACATGACAGGACTATTGCAATAATTATTCCAATAAGGTATCCTTCCATTTTCATATCCATGAATTTTTTACTCTTACAGCTCACATGTATTTCTGTAGTAAATAAATTCCCATCATCTAGTTATAGACTTCTTGTCATCTTTTCTCTCTGAAAAAATGACATAGATTTGTCTCTTTAAATCACATTCACCAAATGAAGCTGGTGAATGGTGGAAGAAATGGTTAGTCCAAGATTCAGCAGTGGACTCCAAAGGGATAAGATAGGACTGAAAGAAGACAGGCAATCACAGTGGAAAGAGCCACCCTTCCCCCTTAGAAAAAGATTATTTATTCAAGAGTAACCAGAGAAATGTTTGTTCAGATTGGAGTGACTAATTAATACTCTGAGTCTGTTAAAAGCTAAAACTTGGCCAGTGAAATAGAGAGTGGCTTGAGTTGCCCCCTTGCAAGGCGACAGCAAATGCTGCTGCTCCCAAAAATGGCAGTCAAAAGCCCCATGGGCACTGGGTTTTCTTCTGCCACAGAAGCTGAACTTGTGTCTCCACTGCTTCTGGGGGAATTAGAGGGGCAGCAACTGCTGCTTCTGGAAGGAACTGCAACTCCCTGGCAGCAGCAGCTTGGCAAAGCAAACAACTGAAACAGATCTGGCAAAGAGTTCCGTAGCCACTGCTGTTTTACAGGCTCCCTTCCTCCACAGCAGTTTCCTATGCTGTGAAACTCTGCCCTGTCTAAACCTAGAGCTGGCTGGGAGAAGGAGCCCATTCGTGACCTGGGATTGAGAAGATCATATATCCAAGATGTAATTAACTGAATTCCTTCTGCTGTGGTTAGAAGGGACAGCTCCATCCCAGCTGCATTTCACTCCTCTATTCATCACAGATCTGGATTTTGCTGAGAGATTCAACTAAGCATTGTGTACATCTGCTTTAAACAATCTTCAGGAAATAAATCATTTACAATTTGTGCTATTCCATTACTATTCTTCCTTGTAATTTGCCTGATTCCCTAATGTCTGCAGTCATGACTCAAAAGTCCCGCTGTGTCAGGCAATGAAGAAATAATCCCTGCCTGAAAGAATTACCATCTAAATATTTTCTCATTGAAATCAGTACCAAAAACTGATAGAAGAAGAGCTTCCTTGCTCCATGGAAGCAAACAGGGGAATAACAGAGAGCATAATGAAAGGACAGACCATTACCATTAGTGGGGCAGCAGGGCAGTCTTTCTGTGTCTTGCCATTGTTTCAACCCACTAGCACAATACCTAAGTGCTCCATACATTTTAGTAAGGTATATCCACACCAACTTTCACCCCCTCCTCAAGACTTTCTTCATTGTCAGTGCTCTTCTGAGATTAATATTTTTACATTTCATCCTTTCTGCAATTTTCAGTTTCTGTTGTTCCTTCATGCACAAATACCCAACAACATGAGATTCAGGACACTAACTTGTGATGATGATAAGGGAAAAAACAAGCAAACAAAAAAACATCAAGCTAAAGGCCAGCAGCATAAACGCATGGAGAGCTATTTCCTCCAGGACATGGCTGTTCTGGCTCCAGCACACAGAATGAAACCCAAATTACAGGTAGGACAATGTGTTTGAAGTCTTGATCTCTGCCACATATCCACCTCTGCTTTACAGCAGGGGTTAGCAGCTATGACGTAAGTGCAATGGTACATTAGGAGGAAGCCAACGTCAGCATCTGACTCCTAAACCAGATGTTGTTGATGTGCTGCACAGCATTTAAATTTCTTGGATTTCCACTAGCAAATACACAATCAATTTGAGAAAGAAAAACAGAAATGAGATATTTCTTTGTCTGATCTATATCTTACAGGTCACTGAATAAGGCTAGGAAATAGTGGGAGAGATCCTGAAATACAGGATCCTGAGAGCTCTTGAGAACTTGTCCATGAAATAGATACAGCAGAACTGCTCCTATCTGAAATACTTGTAGCATAAAATGTCTACATAGAGAAGATACATACATATACGGAGATGCACACACAAGAAAGGTATAAAAACAAAATTTAGTGATAGGTTAAAAACGTTTCTCTTATCTGCACAGTTTATTCCTCTCCAATGCGTTAGGGTGCAATAGCTGCCCTGACACACAAGGTCTTGCTAAGGCTGCAGAAGTGATTTTTTAAACTTGGCTAGCTTTGGAAAAAAGTACTCCATTTCTAGTCATTCTCTGGCAGAGTGCAGTATATCTAATTTTGTTAAATTCCAAAACATACTGTACACCAAAGTACTTGTAGGTGTGAAGGAGAATGTCAGGGATGAGTCAAAGATTAATACCTAAATTATAAAATGTGAAATGGGAATTGCGGTCTTAAATAGCATGTTAAGAACCAGGAAGTATTTACCTAGTCTAAAGCACCACTTGGATTGTAATAGGCAAAATGCTTCTTTTAGTTACAAGTGAGTCTTTAATAGTCCCAGGCTTGAGCAGGAAGTTGCATAGGATGAAGGGGCAATTTGATGAGACCTTTACAAACTTCAGCAGAACTCTTATTCATTGCAGCATTCACTTCAGTCATACCTACTTCCACTGTTCTGCAGAACAAGGATGAGCTTAGGATGGTACTTAGAAAAATGGATGCTTGACTAGTTTATTTCCTTCAAACATACCATTTCTTCCACTATTGCACTGCGAGATTGTCAGATAAAGTTTTCTACCTTCACCAATCTGCCCCTTCAGTTACCTCATTGTTCTGTTTTTCATCTATCGTTACAAAACTTTCTTTTGTTTTCTTAAACAAACAAACAGACTTGTCTACCTTAGCACCAATCTTAACAAACAAAAAAAAACCCTCTCTATGTGATGCTGTCAGTGCTTCCTTCTTTCTCATTTTTACATTTTGCCTCTTACACTCAATTGTCAACTCTGTGTCAGGATCACTTCTTTCCTGAGTGCGTGGAGTCCTAAAATCGTACATGGAGCTTTAAAATGCTTGGTTAAAAACCCCCAAAAAATAGAGCATAAAAGACTAGAGTTTTAATCAGCTTGTTATTTTCTCACTGTCACTAAGCACAACACCTGGCAAAGGCCCAAGTATATTTTTTTTTAAAACATAGTTGAAGAGATAGTAATGATGTCTCCTTTGATTCATAGGCTAACATGTGGAAGTGGTTCTAACACTCAAAACCAAGTTTCAGCTCATTCTGGGAGCTTTACCAACTAACTTCTGTTTTAATAATCAGTGCCCAGTGAGTCCAGTGCTGCTCAAACCACATGCTTCAGCAACTGATACTTTGCACTGCTCATTAGCTGATGACAAACAGGATATAAAAATAAAACTTTGGGGCGCAGACTTAAATAGACTTGTCAATTGGTTATAGAGAACCCTGCCAAAAAGTGACTTTATTTTTATTAAAAGAAAAATAGGTTCATTGGAGAAATAGTTCTAGAGATCAGACTTCTTAACCCCTGCTTTTTAATCAGTTAAAAATACTGAATAGCTACACACATATTTTTAGTAGAATCTACTAAATATCACTCCCTCACATCAGCCAGCTCAGACTCACTCTACCCCAAAGTAATAATTTTGTGTTTTAGCATCTTTAACAGGTCTTAAGATGACTTTAGCTCTGTTCTTGACTGTTTAGTCCTCTGCTTATCAGAACAAAATTACTAAAGAACCAGAAACAACAGGGATGAGAAATCTGCAGGTAAGTTACTGTCCTTGTGACTCCCCTAAATCCTTGATAAAGTCAAACTATGTTTATGGCCAAAAGCTCAAGGTCTCCTTCATGCAGCTTTTCCTCTCTAGTTTGTCGTGTTTTCCTTCTAGCTATTTGTTATATTATGGAGACTCGGGCGCTTATTTTGCCATCTCTTAATGCAACTTGCTTCATCTAATATGTGGTTGGGTCAGATAAATAGCGCTCTAGATACAACTCTATTTACCAAATCTCTGCTATAAAGACTGGCATGTGAAGAAAATATAGAGAATTTCTTTCTATAAAGAAAAGTGACTAAACAAACTGAATTGATACTCAGAACATGTAAATGAAACTCAAAAAGTAAAGCTAACTGAATGCCTGTAAGGATGCAGACTGCTGCGCTTTTTATATACTAAAATATAGAATATTTACAAGAGCCCTGGCAGAGGAAAGTGTTGCAACTCTATAAACTTCAAGATCTAAAAGCTTACATCATCAGTCTGAATGTTTTGCTGTGATTTTACTAAACAACCTAGCATATCTATCCATCACTGCACTTAGTGTTGAGTATGAAAGTCAGTCCTATAAAACCTGGTAGAACAAGCTTTGTATTATAGAACAGAATCACTGTGGTTGAGTAATCTAATGGCAGCAACAGAGATAGTCAAAATCCTTAATTTTTGTGATTCTGCTTTAAGCCTATGCCATAGTTATTGCTAAGCATCTCACAAACAAGCCAGTTCACAGTATAATATTCTCAGCAATTAATGAGTTAGCACCTATATAATTACAAGAGCTCAAAGATATCCTTTTTTTTGCAACCGTGCCAACTACAAGCTCATAAATGTTGTCAAAGCCTTTCAGCCTCTTACTGAGGGGGCAATCCGCAGTGAGAACTAAAGAAAATCAAGGTATTCAAAGTTTGTTCAGGTAGTACAATAAATGGTGGCAACCAATATGAACAATCATGTTAAAGGAAAATGTTTCAAAATCTCTATGGCCAATTTCAATCTTCTTGTTTTCAGATACAGGAAGAGGCTTGAAACCCCAAGTAGTTAGAAAGAAGAACATGGACTGGAATCTAAAGTTAGTAGTGACATTTCTACAGCAGTGTCAAGGGAATCTTGCATCTCTGAAAGAGGTCAAATTCACTAAGATAAAAATTTCAGCCTGTGAGAAATTCTTGCATAGAGAGTGATAGAAATTACTCCTGGAGAAATTTTCTAAAATAGGAAGGCATGATGTGAAACAGTTAGGTTAATCAACTTTATGTGAAGTGTGGCTTCTATTAAGATTTGGTGACAATATGTACCTGTATCATAAAAAATGCTCACAGTAAAGAACCAGAGAGAAAATCTTTAACACTCCCTTTTTCTAGCAGGAAATGCAAGAGATCTCCATGTAGAGAACTGCAAGAGAAACCACAGGCCATTTCGGGTATAGGCTCTCACAAATATCTGATTATGAGCTAGACCCATAGTGAAGCAGGGGCAGACCCACTCTAGTGAAGTAACAATTCACTCTACTTTTCTTCTTTAGCTATGACTTCTGGGAAAATTTGTTGTTCATCTACAGCAAGCATATATGTAAATGAGTCCTATCATTTTTAGTAAAAGAGGGAAAAAAAGCAGATTGGGATTGTATACCTGAGAATTATGTGTAACTGTATATGCCTCCTTCCTTCTCACCCCCAAAATACCAAGACTGGCAAATTGGGGACAAAAATTCAGACAAGTATTCAGAGTGTCATGTGGAAACCCACTTTAGCATTTAAAAAAATATGCCTTACAGCCACTAGGAAAAGGTTTCCTCTGCTGACAACTCTCAATATATGTTTGGAGTAGTTAAATTAACCTTCAGGACAGGACTTCTGGACCTGACAACTGAATATCTAATTTTCCCTGCCTCTTCCTTTTGCCCTTCTGCTTCCTTTTCAGTATGCTCTCACCAAGTTTTCTGCTTCCTGTCAGAAATAAACGAGTTCCAGAGGAGCAAGGGTCTGCTTCAAATGATTTGCCATGTTAAAAAAAAAGAAGAAAGTGCTACTAAACTGTTTCTAGGAATGGAAAAATTGATTTTTTTTTCACAAATCAAAACCAAAAGCAAGTATTAAAGGAGAAGAAACAAAATTTTCAGTATTGCATATTCTGATGAAACAAAGAAGTTCAGAGAATGCTAGATATGGCCAATCTTAAAATAAACAGCAACGAGAAATAAAAATTAAGGTGGATAGATTTCATATTAGTCACAATAGAAACCTGAAAAAAAATTCATAGTCTAAGTGCATCTCAGATTTTTTATTTAGTTATAGAAACTAAGTTATTGCTGGAATAGCACTCTTTACTTGCTTCAGAATAACAGAGGAGGAACAGAAACAGAGAGAATTAAATGCATTTCACTTCCCTGATTCTGAGTTTGGGCTACATGCTGCATAATTTCATTTTGGCCTGAAAAATATATTAATATCTGGAAACACATGCCTTCTTTGCTTTTATCATCAGCAAAGTAGGTTATCACTAGCTTTTAGATAACAAGTATTTTTATTGCATGAAGTATGCTGAGACATTATTTAAAACTTGTTCTCTTTTCCATTCTATTATCCTGGCCTGTGACAGCTCTCTACTAAGCCTCCCTGTTTCATAGACTTCATCTTGATAACACCAACATGAAAGAGAGATTTAGATAACCAAGTGGATTCACTGACACTTATTATTAAAACAGCCTATACCAACTGAAGTTTTAGGTAATTATTTCAATATTTGCTACATTATTGTTATGGTAACAGCTAAGAACACATTCAACCACTGCACTGTTTGACAAACACAACATTTTAAATTGAATGTTGCTTTTCTTTAAAAAGATGCCATAAAATATGCATATATTGTCTCTATTAACAGTACTACTGTAGCACACCTCTTCTGGTTCTCCCTTTCTTATTCTATATTCTTGCTTGATATTACTGAGAAGCATCAATACTTCTGCAAAGCTGATTAGCATGCAATGACTTGATAGACATGTTGGAAGGCAGAACTAAAATTTCCATCATACTACTAGATTATGCATTTCTCTCTGTGCATGCAAAAAGACATCGTTGTTCACGTACCTCTGATACTTCTGTTGATACTTCTGTCAACATCTGTTCACAGAAGTGGCTATTGGCATGCACTTACTGAGAATCACTATGCAAATATATGCAGCTGCAGTGAAAGAAGTCCCTAGAAGATTTGAACAAACCCATTTTATCAGAATAAAAATGTTGAGGTGACTGGCAGGTCCATTGTCACAGCCCTTACAGAAACTGGCTGCCTGCTTTTTCCACTGTTAAAGCAGAATATTATTTGAGTACAAGAAGCATTACTGTGAACATAGCAATTCCCAATTTTGGCAACATTTTACTTGATCCTGTTTCATTGTAGAGCAGTGATGTATGTCCTCAGGGGAATCAGGCTTGGACAATGAAGGTGATATGAAGCTAAAGTGATAGTGCCATTCACCAGAAAGGACAGGCCCATTATTGTTAGACAGTGTTTGGGACACCAAAGAAGAATCCTAAAATTACAGCCTTAATTAAAATTGACTCTCCATTTATACTCATGGAGGTAGGCAAAAGACAAATTGGTGTGATCTAACTGGTGCATTCTTGGCTACTGGTTAAGGGTGCTGGTTCAGATGCTTGTGAAGAAGGCCTGACCAGGATAGCTGATGAAATGCAGTACTCTCCAATGTCTGATCAGCCTGAGCTAGACTGCTTAGAACAACAGGCATTGCCAAAAGTGTTGGTCGGAACAATGACCACCTCAGTTATTATTCCCTTCCTGCAGCTGTTCCAAGAGCCACACATTAGCACATGAGTTGAAGCTGGACCGAAGGCTTTATTTGCTATTCTATATCATCATTTGACATTGGAGGAGAAAGAACTGGTGTTCTATATTCTACAGTTGTCTACCTCCAAGATTTTGGTAGCTCATACAGGTACACAGGCAAAAGGTTGACAGACACAAGGTTTTTATGTCTTCTTCCATCTTAACAGTGCATGAAACATAAAACACACTTTTCCCCAGCACTTCATCATTACAATGGCTGCAGAAGACAAAGTAAAGAGGAAAACTGTACTGTTTACTTTGAGAAGGAAGGCATGTACTCAGTCCAGCAACACAGAGAATTCTATGTCCTAAAATGCTGTATGACAATTGCAGACCAAAGAGTGAGCAATTCCTTAATCCCCACCTCTGCTCTATCTTTAAAAATGTGAAGGGCTGCTACTGTGGATCCTAGTTTTTCAGTTCCAACATTAAAACAACTTGTTTAGAGATCCTGCCTGATAATGAGTTAGCTGCTTTTACACTGCATATTGCACATACAAGCATAAGTAACCTTGCCTTCCTATCACACACTGTCAAACAACCAGGGGCTAAAGCAGTAGCTTAAGACACAAGCTTAAGCAAAGGCAGCCCCCCACTTTAAAAAGCAGATTAAGCATGTGACAGATGCTTTGTGATAATTTATGAATAGTGTATGTTGACCTGATTTTTGTGATGTTGATTGTATGATTATGTTGGCTTGATTTAATTAGAAGGCACAGACAAAGCCTGAAATACTTGATAAATACAGGCTACCCACTGATAAACACCCTCTGGTCAGTTTGAAGTAAAACCTGAATTCTCAGGTGTGGAGAGCAATTTCTGGGCTCCAGGCAAGCTGCTGGAACATCTTTGGTCAGTTTGAATGCTGAGATTGAAACAACTGCAGTGACTATGCAAAAGATCCATAAGTAATATGCTGTAAAGTCAAGTGGGTTGTCACAGAGGGTCAGCTGTTGAAGGGAACTTATATCACCCTGCCCCCTTGACACCTTGGAGGAGAAAAAAATTCTGGCAAAGCAAAACACTTAAAGTCAATTTTCCCTACTTGCTTTCCTCTCTACCACTGATATGGTTTTAGGACATCTGCATGCTCAGGATAAATCTGTAGGTGCCTGCAGTCTGAGGGACTCACGAGGTATCAGAGCCTTTGGCTAGGAGGGTACAGAAATACTAATATTCTGCAGCAAGTAAAGACACAAACCCTTGCATGAAAGGACTGAGCTCAGAGGCACCAGATGTAGCTAGCTCTAGTTGTTATAAATAGCAGCTTAAAGTTTCATGATTAAAATAATCCGCCCCTCACATATGCAAACTTTACATTCATAAACGTGAAATAATCAACAGGAGTTCAGTTCCTCACTGTTGACCTGGTATTGTAGAAGATTTGCCAATGGGGCAAGACCACCTGGGGAATCCTGCACAGGGGCAGGAAGGAGAGACTCATGTTCCACAGTTCCTAACCACTAGGGAGATGACATTCTACTATTGTATGTCAGAATATTTTATCTCTTTGTGACCCAGACAGGGACCTCTTATGCTATGATGAGGTTTGACATCCCTCATAGCTAAGCTTCTGTGTGAAAAAGCCTGTGCTTGGGCAGGGGAGTGAACTCAGGCAAAGAAGAAAACAGAATACATGCCCAGGTAAGTTCCTGTTCAGTTTACAACTGTGAGGCACACTTTGACATGCAAACCCTGAGGTACCCTGGATCTTTTAACACAGAGAAAGGAGTGGAGTACATCATACAGCCAAGTTCCTAGCCAGTTCAATGGGGTCAGTAGTTCCCCTGAGAACTTCTGATATTTCTGTCATTGCTTCTTCTAACTTACCTCATCACAAGACCCTTTTGCCTGCATAGTGATGTTCAATTTCCCACAGTCAGTGAACATGTACCCCTTGTACATATCAGAAATTTGACTTTCAGCCTTATCCAGACTTCTGTGTTCATCACCACATTAGTACATAACAAATAGCTCCATTCAAACATTCCCTTGCTCCACCATCACAGACTGATGCCTTACTGCTGACACTGACACACCGACACTGGCCTCTCTTGCTACTCTGCTCACTCACAGTTATACATTTGCTGGAATAACCTTTCTAAGCCAGCATATACCCTGACATTTGAAGGAATGTGCAGGGCAGTAGGTTATGGACGTAAAGTGCTCCTGCAACATCTAGATCATAGCTGGACAAAATTTTTCTTTGAAATGAGAAAGATTCTATATGGAGTTGCAGAAATATTTTTTTGGAATTTGGGTCAATTTTACCAAAATGTTTATTCTTAAAAATAGCTGTCATTTGGCTCAGAGGTGTATGACATACATGCAAAAAAGGTAAAAACATTGTACTTTGATATTTTTGATAGTGGGGTTATTTTGCTTTTCAAGCACAAAACAACTTACCCATTTAAAATTACTATCAAAACGTATTTTAAAATTATTCAGAAAACTCAAATTGAAAATATCCCCTTGTTTCAGACCAATCAAGATAACTCTTAACCACAAGTGGTTCTTTTTAGTCCTTAATTCTATGATTTTCTGTTTAAATATTCATCATCTCAAATTAAAATTACTTCTTCTTCTTCCTATGTCTGTCAGAAAACCTTTTTCACATTCAGCTGTAATCCTGGACCCAGTTTAAAAGATTATTTAAACATGCCTTTAATTCTGAGGCTAAGTTAAATACCTGCTCAGATTCTCCACTGAATAACTATGAATGCCAGGTATGCTGAAGTGCTAAACCTCTCCAACCCTTTCTTCTCTTCAACTTTTCTATGTAGGACTTTTCTTCACTGCTCAATGGGAAAAAGAATGACGGTGTGTTAGGAACTGAGAAGAAGCTTCATTCATTCAAAGATGCTGCTCCTGACCTTTTGTTCAGCAGAGAGAGAAAATAAAGCAACATCTACCAATCTTCGGTGTTTGGAAGCAACATAAATCCCCTTGGACACCCGAAAGGTTCTTCCCCTGCCATCTTCCTAAACAGGTATTAGTTTTCGTCTAAAGACACAGAAACAAGGACTGCATAAAAAACAATAGAACAAACATTTAAAAATGGGCTATCATCCTTAAAGAAAACATCTGATCAATTAAATTACCATTATTTCCCCGTCCCCCTCCAGCCTTACTGTATGCAAATAGAATAAACAATCAAATTCACACTGAAGTCCAGGGCTTCACTTTTCTCTAGTTCAAACACGTTTCAGAACAGACTAGGCTCCATTTGTATACACATATATTAACGAAAGAACACATTTCAATTAAAAATCCCCTCCATGTTTCAAGCTGCTTATATCTTATACGTACACGTACATTTCACACATCGGGGGAACAAGCACACACAACCAAGCCCAAGCAGTTAACTCCTAGCACCCTTCCTTTGTTCAGCTCCCACAAATTTCTGCTGCTGGTGGGTGTAAGTCTTTTGAACTTCTTGAAAGAAAGAGAAAATTGTAGCTCAGTGTGTTTAAGCATGTGCTTTCCAGGGCTGCGGGCAAAACTTGAGAAGGAGCAATATAAATGTGTGGTGAGAAGCTTAAAGCATTCCTTGGGACTTTTCTGTTGTTTCTGCAACTGTTAATCAATTTCAATAGGACACACAATGGGATCCCAAGTATCCGTGTGCCTCAGACATCACTCAGTTAACTTTACTCAGCAACAGGAGGAAAAGGAGTACTTTGAGCTTTGCTCTCTGGGTTGAAAATTGAAATGAGCTGGTTCAAACAGAATGCTGGAGAATATGCCCACTATCCCGCATGAGGGGAAATGCCTCTCTGTTAGAGGTGCTGGTTGTACTCCTCATACCTACCCGAGCTTTTAAACACAATTAAATATACCTCTTTTGTTAGCTTGGAAGGGCATGCCTTCTACAGCTAATGCCTTGTAACAATATTGACAGACACAGTCAAAACAACTAGGGCATGGCCAGAGAAAGAAAGGAAACTACTGCTGGCCTGACTGCAGTGTAGAAGTTCTCAAATATGTTATGTAGTTAGAAGTAAAAAAATAGTTTGAAGAATAAATGAAATTTAAGAAATGGGGTAGAAAAATCTTAGGAGGTCACAGCCAAGAATCTGTAAACAGGAAATGCTCTTTAGAAGAGAATACAGAAACAGATGACTACCCAGCAAAGTAGAAGAGAGCTTTAACTCATATTAACACCCAGATATAACAATAAAATAAATGCCTACCTCATTAAATCAGATTCATAGTGCACCCAAGAAATTGTACTCCTGCTTGGTCAGAAAGGAACACATGAGATCTCTGTCACACATTTGCCTAACCCAAGATCAAGCTGCCAAACTGATGAGCAAACAGAAGCAGCAAAATCTTCAAAAACCCTGCCCACCTGTAACAAGCTAGGTAAGGACGATCCACTCTGACCAGGTGGAAACCATTGCCCCTTTCCTTTGGAAATCAGCACCTGGACAGCCTCATTTAAGCTGAGGTTGTGCTACTTCATGGCAGGTGAGAGCCTGTGAAAGGTCAGGGATTGCTGAGAGGTCAACTAAGGGAGAAAGGAAAAACAACATGTGCAATAAGCATCTTCCCATTTTATCCCAAGGTTGCACATTTGGTTTTCTCAAGTCGGGAAGAGAAGGGAGGTTGGGCCCTGCACTGCTCCCCGGGGAAAGGCTGCTCTGCCAGCCTGCCTCTGACTCACTGTTGTGACATCTGGTATTAAAGCTTAGGCAGTTTGAAGATCTGGAAAAGAGCATTTAAAAACCCGTTATTTCACCTGTTCATTTGATTTTTAAATAACTGTGTTAATTCTTATTTACCACATCAGGCCCCTGAATTGAGCATTGTTCCAAGTTATTGTAACCTTCCCTCTTAAAGTGGATTTAAGCCATTACAGTCTATCACGTAAATCCTTCTTAGTTTGTGGATTATTGACCTGATAGGCTCAAACAGCTCCATCTGTCCTTTTAAATGGGCATGAATGCTGTGAGTGTTTATTGCTTTCAATCCTATTATTTGCAAAATGCTTTCTTTCTCTGTCTCCGTGTGCATGTGTGTGTGCTTGTGCTTCATATTCAGGGACAATTTATTGTCAAGTTGTTGTCTGCACCCTTTTAAACATAGGGCTTTCCAGTGCAAACTGCCCCCACACAGTAGCATAAGTGAATGTACTGCTACTTGACTTGGGAAATTAAGCTGTTGACTTAGAGCCAGCCTTTGAGAGTGATGTAAAAGTTGACAGACTGGAAGAACATTTGAAAGTGAAAAGGGACTCCCTTTTGAAATGTTGATGTGAATCAAGTCTGAGTTAATGAAGCTTTTATAGTCATAAAGTTACTTTTAGATATCTGCTCTAAGTGGTTCTTTTGAAAGAGCTAAAATGATGCTCTAAGGGATATTTGTTGAAGTGAAAACAGGAATAAAAATGTTTATTACCTGTTGATATGTGTCAGGGTGAGAATATGCAGAGAAAAAACAGGCATTTTCCATTGGTTGATATTTGTGGGTCAAATAATTTACCAAGACTGAATTAATCAGTTTGATGTGTTGAGTCAAATATTTCTGGTAGAAGTTTTAAAGTGCCATGAAAAGGTTCCCTGTGCAAGCATGCCTGTTCTTTCCTGTCCCAAGGGTATTCTATACACAGAGATATTCCTGTTAGGCAATGTACTGAAAAGCCTGGAGACCAAATATAAAGACAAAAACCTGCGGAATGTGGCTGCCACCCTGGCCTGTTGGATTTCATTGCTGCACTTCTGTCCTCTTCCTATGGGTGAGCCACTCCACCTGGCACCAGGAGGCCAGGCCCTGCAGAACATGTGGATGTGGCTTCCCAGTATGCAGAATGCTTTGCCTCTGACTTGGCTTGATTCTCTTTGCAACAAAGATTAGTGAAAAAGAGACAGTCTAGCAAGTCTGTTCTGAATAATACTTAAAAATCTTAGAGAAACTAAAAAAACACTTTGCAGATGGTCTGTAATAGCTTTTGTACACAAAAATAGAGATGTCTGAGGTCTGACACGGTAGAGAGTGGTTTGTAACTGGCTTATACTCTTTTACAACACATGTATGCAAGGGACACGCGGTTGTTTTTTCAGGGATGGGAAAACTCAGCAAAGTGGGAGGATATTTTTGGCAAGCTATTTTTGCAGAAAAAATGCCAGGTGCCAGCACCTTCGCAAATGCAGAGCTATGCCCAAAATTCGAGTGAAGTTGTGAAACACCTTTGATCATACTGTTTTGTATAAGATGGTGTTATTCTAAGTGTACTTGTGTTAATACTCAGAGCTCAGTCCATTTACTGCCTTTTTCACCCCTTTTTTTCTTATCTAAGTGATTTATTAATGTTTTTTAAGGCATCTGGACCCTCTGACCCACCCATTATTGGACCATTGACTCACTGTAGGGTTTACCAGTGACTAAATGTTGTTCTAAGCAGAGAGCGTGCATAAAACACTTCTTCCTTGAAATGGAAATAATTGTATCCTAGGTGCTCACACTTTGTTTTGGCAGGGAGAAAGGTGGTGGCCTCTGGAGACAGTCCATCAAGCAGTTTTTGGAAGAGGGCATCAGCTTCCCTGGCTGAAGCAATTGGAAATTCTGCCCTGTTATACAAATTCAAAGCAAAATTTTGAAATGTTTAGGAAACTTTCACTTCCCTTTTAGCATTAAATAGAACATTTATTTTTGGGGATGAGCACATTTAATCCTGCCATGATGGATACTTAGCCTAATGGAAAAAGAGAGTGATCCAGATGTTCAGCAGCACCTTGGGCAACTGTTTTAGCAACATGTATGAAATGCTGATATGCTTGAAGATATGGAAGACAGTGATAAAGAGCACTTCTGCAGCATTAAAAATTAAAGCTTTGCTCTCTGAAACGTAAGCAGAACACTACCTAGCATTTTGCATATATCATATCCATAAGCTTTAGGATGATGTCTAGAATTCCAAGTGAATATGGTTTCCTTATTGTATAGTCTTAACGAGTATCTTTATCCTACAGAAATGGAATCTGAGCATCTGATAGAAGAGCATCTAAGAAATAAATTTGTTCATATATGTTTTATTTTTGTATGTATAATATATAAACACACTAAAACTGTATGTAGCAAATTTTACCCACAGTCACCCTAGGTACCAATAGATATATTTAACACTGAGACATTTCTAGGAAAAATCAGTAAATGTATGTTTTCCCAACTTAGGCTCATTGAAATACTGAGATGAACCCCCTTTTTTCCAAGTGGTTTCTCTGCACCAAACACAGGCTTTCCATCAGAGAAAGGGAACTAGGCTTGCCACAGAAAGCTTAACTCCATCACCCTGAATGAATGTGGGGCCAGAAGGGAACCTTTTCAATGCTCACTGTTTCTGTTTTAACATTTCAGTCACCAGGAGGAGGGAGAAGGCTTTAGTGTATTACTGGAAGCTATTTATTTTATGAACTGTACCAATAACATGGCTTATATTCTACTTGGTGACTAAATTGGTTTCTGAGTTTATATTCACAGTAATGAAGTTTATCTAGTTAGGCTATAAAACTGAACTTATTAATCAGGCATGTGAGGATGGGGTTTGAAGAAGGTATTTTAGCTATTTTAGCAGCTAGAACAGTGTTTTGGTGGTGACTTTAATACAGTCTTAAAAACTGATCCAAATAATTTTGAAGGCTGAAGGAACAAAATCACTGCTGTAGTGGTTTATTAAAGCAGCTCACGTTATACTGAAAATTTGTAAACTGACCTGTTTCTGTGAAAGCCACTCTTCTGCATCTTGTTTTGATAGGCTTATAAAAAAGAAGGGACATTCTGCAGACACTTGCAAGCTTTGGGACCAGGAGACTGAGATGTAAGGGATAAGACAGTACATATTCTTTGATAGGAAACTGGTCCATACGTGGGTTCATGCATTCTTCTTATGATAAAAGGTATGCAGCAAAACAAATTGTTATCCATAGGTCTTTCATCTTGAAATAGAGCAATGAAAACTCAGCTGGTGGTTATAATCTCAAAGCCCACCACTAGCTGGGAACATAACATGGTACAGGTCTCATTACTGCCTGGAATTCTTTTAAGCTATACTGTATTTACCTGATGTCATTTAAAGGGGGAAGAATGATGAATGCTCAATTAATTGTAAAATCAAAAACACACAGAAGAAACATCTGACTATTTTGGTATGACTATAAGAATGATCTTCATGGCTGCATAATTCATTTTAACATGAAATAGCCAGTTTTGCAATAAACTGGTTCTCCAGGATGGGCCAACTCTACTAAGACTTCATTAAAAATTTCATACTGAGCCAGGTGGGAATATTGAGGCGAGTCAAATCCATTGAAAGCTGTGGGATGTGATCACAGCATTTGAATCTTAAAGCAATTCAAAGTGGAAGTGACTGTGAATAAGCACTGGGGTACTTGGGTAACCCTAGGCCAAGCTGATAGGGGGTTTCATATACTGGAATGAATTCTGCAGCGCCTAGCTCCAGAAACCGTGAGCTCAGTGAATCCTGATGGGCTGCTGGCTAGGCAGGTTTGGCAGCCTGGGATGTGCACACTTTCTCAAGTCAGGACTCTCTCCTCTTTTCTGTTGAATTTGGCTTTCATCACAGAGTAAGGGAACTTCGAGGGTAGTTGAAGTGCAGCCCTGGTCCTCCATGCACCACTGGAAAGGTGCAAAAACTCTGCAGGGTCACAGTTGACCCCAAATCACAAACACAAAGCCATGCTCTGGCCGGATCTCTGCTTGTACCCTGCAGGCAGAATGTGATGGAGAACGAAGCAGGCAGAGGAGTTTTAGCAGGAGGACTTCAACTGTCCTTGTACCTTTGTTCCAGGCAGTTACAGTGAGTTGTCCTGGAACATAGTGATCAGTCTATGGAAGCCAAAACTGGCCATTCTTATCCAAAGAACTTTGTTCTTCCTTTTTTTTTTGTCTTCAATCAGTACAGCCTCTATAAGAAAACTTACCATGACTGAGTAGAGCTTTCTTTTCAAGTAGTGAAAGTCAACACAATGTTCTGAAATCACAGCGAATATCACATTCCTGACAGCTTGATGGCATCTGCAGATGCTGAGATGAAATGATGCAGAGGAGCATAGATTATCTGATAAATATACTGATCCCAAATGGTCCCAAAGGAGAAAGGTGTTCTATCTTATGAGGACTTTACAGTGTTGCTCTCTACTCCCTCAAGAGATGTGTCTGTCTATGAGCACTGTGCAAATAAAAAGCACCATTTACAGAAAGGGTCCTTCTTTTAGCTCTGCAGCAGCTGAAACTCCTGAGTGATCTTGTTCATGTCTTAGACACCAGAAAAACCATTGGGGCATAAAGCTTTATGTTCATATAGCACCTCTAGGACAGCTTTTCAGGAGAGTCCTGTGTGTGGTTCCCTTATAAAAATAATGAGTGAATAATCATTGGCAGTATACATGCAAATTGGCTTTCCGAAGCATGGAGCCACAAGACAAAGTTTATCAATCAAGGCCACCAAAGCAATTGTGAGCAGTCCCTGGAGAATTAATCCTTCGAGAATGTGTGAAATCAATCTGGCAGCCTCTGAAATACACAGTCCAGTTGCTTATGTCCATACAAATATTCACCTTCTCACCATGGAGGCACTGAGGAGTGCAGATTAAAAGGACTGTTTCAGGACTGACACAGTCATTCTGCAGAAAGAAGCCAAGTAAAGACTGATAATTATTTTATCTGTGCTGAACAACATTGTAAGCAAATTGCACATAATTATGACAAAATACCATCAACAATATGACAGTCTCCTGTTGTTTTCTGGGGCATTTGGCACACAGCACTGCCGAGTCAAATGTTTGTTCCCTTTCTGATGATTGGTGTTTGTTTTTTTGTCTGTTGCTTTGATTCACACTCTTTCTTCAATAAAGACTTTCTACACTGTCGTTGTGTACAGTGTTCACTGATTTACACCAGAGAATTGAACTTCAGCAGCCACAGTCTCATCTTCATTCATCACTACAGGGACTGTTCCCTGTCAGAAGCTCTTCTCCTTCCTTGGAAGGAGGAGACAAATGAGCCCAACCAGTGATATCCCCGAAGGAACGGGGTATACACCCTGGGATGAAGGACAGGTGGAGATCCCTCCTCACAGAAGTGGAAGATCAGTTTCCTGTAAGGACATGCTGGCAAACTTGTGCTGTCAGACTCAGCTTTTGACACTCATGGCCTGGACTTACTTGGGATTTTTGCACCACTGCTAAACCACATGGCTTTTCAGGGGACTGATGGCCTGTCCCCATTTCAACTTTAAAAACAAGACCCCTTTTGTTGCCTTTGGCAGCAGATGGCAAAAGCTCCTTGTAAGGAGGTGCTGGACAGTGAGATGATCTCATCTCATTTGACTAGTCTAAACCAAATGCAGATGAACTCCAGAGGCTTTTGAAGCTTATAAAATTTAGGCAAAACAAAGGGCTTCAGATTTTAAGTTGCTTGCTTTGCAAAGTTATCCTGCAGTAAGATAAGGCTTAAAAAATGGGCAACACAACTGCAGATCTGCAGATGAAATCTAAAACTGACAAATGCAGTGTAGTTCACAAAGTCACAAGAATGACTAAACAGAGCTAACAGTGTTAAAGCTGCATATTCACAATTTTCCTTGCAGGTGTAGATCCTGCCCACAGGAAAAAAAAAAAAACTTTAAAAATATGCAGTATATACTTAGCAACTGATCCTTGAGAAGCAAGCCAGTCCTTAAGATCTTCCACATGTTTGGAAATAGAGGTCCTTCAATTGAGGAAGCCATCAGAAAGCAGGGGATTAATTAAGTACAAATTCTGTCTGGGCTTCTCCTTTTTCTGTTCAGAAATTTTGTTCAGATGTGAGACCTGGTTGTGGCATTGGTCTTGGAACCCTACGCTTTTGTGTCAGCCCATCTTGAGGAGCAGAACAAAGATTCACAGCACACACTTGCCTTAGCTCTGCAGAAGAAGTGCTGCTATGAGCAGATGTTCGGCAGGCTTCAAGTGCACTGGAGTGCAGCATTTAAGGTCTTAAACTTTCAGAGAGCTGAAGGATGAAAATGGGAGGCAGGAGGTGGACAGGGAGCACATCCCTATTGCCTGGGGAGTGCCTGCTGTACGCTGGTGATGGCAGTGGGGGCATACAGACCCCTCACACACCACGCCTCTGCTTTTGAGGTCAAGCCACGGGAGATCTGAGTCGAAATAAAGGGGAGATTGAAAAACAATGCGATGCATGGAGTATTTTTGAGAGGCGAGAACAAAGGCTGCTGTTTCTCCGACAAGGCAATGAGCCCTCTAGAGGCAGCTGCAACCAGAGCAACCCCTACCATGATGGTGTGCCATGGAGGGAGAGCCCAGCCTGGAGTCCCATGCCTTTGGACCTTCTCCAAGGCCTGCTCCCCCTCCCACAGACCTTCTCTCTATCCTAGTCCGCCGGCGCCCACCCCTGTCCCCTGGTAGTTACTCCCACTTTAGTCAGTCGGCTGGAGAAGTGCTGGGGAAAGGACATGCAGCTGGGCACAGAGACAGCAGTATTGAAGCCACTTTAAAAAGTTTGCAAAAAAGTTTGTCTGCTAGTACATTATGTATAGACCATTGACCAGTCCTCATCCTACATGGCACTTCTTTAAAGATGTGACAGGAATTGAGGAAAACAACATCTCAGCTACACAGTAATCCTTTCAGAGTCAAACTGTGTTCAGGATGAATCTAATCACGGTCCAGCCAGTCTCTAGTAATAGAGTTATTGAGTGCAGCAAGCACAACCACCCTGCCATACCTACAGGAATGGCCAGGGCATTGTCTCCCCCCTTAGAGCTTCCCCCTGAAGAGTGAGAAGGGAGTGAATAAGAGCAGAAAACTACTGGGGAACAGTGGTGAGGGTACAGGGTGTCAAGCAGGCTACAGGGTAGCTTCAAACATAAAAGGTGATTAATTCCATACTGTCAACGGTTTAATTGAAATCACAGACTCCTGCATGTTCTATCCTGGAAAAGAAAGTGAATACTGTGGGAAAGCAGTGGTTTTAACCAGGCTGGTTTTCCAAGTGCTTCTGAAGCTGTGAAGCTGACTCATCTCTGGCTCCTCTGTGCTGTGCGTGAAGCAGTAGGCGGGGAGGCTCGATGTGCAGCCTCCCTGGAGCAGGGGCTGTGACTGGGGTCGTGACCGTGTGCTGGTTGTGTTTTATCACTCTTGCTTCATTTTCAACGATTTGGAACTTGTCAAAAGCAGCAGTTTAGTATATAAGAGAAGTTGTTCAGGCTTTGAAAAAACCCTCCAGGCACTTCTGTACACTTGTCTTTACAAGACAGCATAAAACCTTTCTGCAATCCCCCTGAGGAATGTGTTATGTACCAGTTGTGGGCATTCAGCTTGGTCTGGAGAAGTGCCCTGCATCTTTTCTCTGCTTTCTCTTCAAAGCTCCGAGTGATACCTACCTATCCAACTATCGAACCACAATTTCTCCAAAAGGAGAACTTTTCCTTTTTTTATCCCTATTTCCTCAAAAGACTTATGCTGTAAGATCAGCATTAAAGGGCTTAACACCTTAAGCCCCTTGTGATGATGCCTGTGGTATTAATTGCTGGATGAACTTGCTCCAGTGATCTGCAGGACACAACAGCAAAATGGTTCTGGTGATTTCTCTTCTGAAATATCTAAGTCTACTATTAGCATTCCCTATGTCCTTACTTTTATTGACTAAATCTTAATTAAAAACCTAATAAAATGCCATAATTTGATTAAGAGACAGTGATAATTTAAAACATGCAGTTAATTTCTTTGCACCACTCTCAGGTTCATCCATCCCTCTCAGGCAGAGGAAAAAAGCAGCTCCAATGTAATACAGAATTACCCCCTATTATATAAGCCTCTCACAAGATATTTGTGGGATAATATGAAAAATAGCATGTATAAATCTCTTATTTACAGTTTAATTTATTGTGCACATTATTTTTAAAGATGTGATAGCTGATTTAATTCAACTAAGAATATATGTTAGCTAGTCCTTACCTGACTGCTTTTGGAGGGAATTCAAGGGAGATGTTCTTGATTTGTTTTTTTCCCCCTTTCCAAGTGGAGGCAAGAATTAGATGCATATGTTCTCAAAAAGAATGCAAACATATAGTTCAATTTAATCTCTTTGTTAATTTTTTTTTTGTAAACTAATAAGCCTTTTGGAATCAGCATTTTTAAGTGACTTAAGCCTACAGATTGATGCTTGGGCTGACATGTTAGCAAGGCAGGGGAGGACGATTTATTCTTGGAAGTCTGTGAGAGAATTGATGTAAAGCCTAAAAAAGATGTTTCTTTTATAAAGATGTTGGTGCTGTATAGGCAACAGTCCACACATTTCATCTGCTTGTTATGTTGTTGGTCTCTCACAAGCTACAAACCCCCACTGCTGTAAGCAGTAGTAACAGCAATCCCTAGCCCACTTAGCATCAGTTGCCTAAACACTTGTAATGCAGCCTAGTCCTAGACTGGAAAGCAAATAGCTAGCTGATTTTTCCCCTTGATTTTGAACTTTTGGCCAACAAAACCCTTGGTTTTCTGCATGCGTTTTTGGTGTGGGGGTAGAAAGTTCCAGTTTAGCCAATGCCATCTTGAAGGAACAAAAAATTTACTTTTTACTCTTGACTTTGTCTTTCAGGCTATAGAACTCTGAAGATCAGGATGAAATTTTGTCTCAGCACGGAGTAGAAAATAATAACTTGTGTCTTGTCAAGCCATTCTCCTGTCTCCTTTGACAGCTCAGCCTTTGGTGGCTGCAGTGAGTTGGACACATGGCTGTGTCATAAGCCTTTTGGAACAGCTCATTAGGAGGAAAGGAACACAGACTTGGAAGGGTCCCCTGTCTTCCTCTGAAAGCATCTGGGCATTTTAACCTGTCTTTGGGTACCATTTTGCAGTCAGATGAAGAGCTGTTGCCCTTCCTCTTTGTAATTAGGGAGAGATTATGTCTGATGCCTTCCTGCTGGTTGTTTGGGATTCAGGGAAGGAATTTTGCTCTTGTCATGGCTGTCTGGTCAGTGCTGAAGTTTTGTTGGTTTTTTCCTGAACCAGATATCAGGTAAGTAAATTTATAATTCATGTTATTACAAGTAGCTGGTGCCTAGGAGAAGGGACTGGTTTTCCAGCAGGCTGGCTGGGGAAAGAGGAAGAGTTGCATAGTCACAAAACATTTTCCTTAAATAAGTTAAAATTTCCCATGTTTCAGCTTGTGTTTGTTGCCTCCTGTCCTTACAGCACTCAGTTCCAAGAAGAACCTTGTTCTGTATTTGCAGACAGCAGGTCTCCCCCTTACCCTCTACCCTTTTGGCTGAACATACCCAGCTCTCTCAGCTTCTCCTCCTACACCACGTGCTCCAGCCTCATGGTGGCTCTCTGCTAGACTGACTCCAGCTTGTCAATGTTTTTCTTGTACTGCAGAGGCCAAAAGTGGATATAACAACTCAACTTTGGTCTCTCAATTGCAGAGGACAGGGAAATAAGTATGTCATCATTCTTGCTAATGCAGCCTGCCATGCAGTTGGCCTTCCTTGCTGCAAAGATGCATTGCTGCTTCATGTTCAACTTGATGTTCACTAGGACCTTCAGGTCTTACCTGCAAAACTGCTTTCCTGTCAGAGCTCAGCCTGTCCTGTGCATGGGGTTATTTCTCACCAGGGCAGGGCTTGGTGCTTCCCTTGGTTGAACTTTATGAGGTTCACCTTGGCCCATTTCTCCAGCCTGATTTCCAGCATATTGACTGCCCTCCTGTTCTGACATTGCCCGAAAACCTGCAGAGAGAACACTCATTCCCCTTATCCAGTTCCTTATACAGACACTACACAATACTGGCACTGGTAGGGACCTCTGAGGTACTCTGCAAGGAAGGGCACTTCAGACCGATAATCACCACCCCTGGAGCCTGAGTGTTCAGAAGATTTTCCACCCAGCTTCTTGTCCCCTCATTCAGTCCACCTCTCACCAATTTCTTTACAAATTTGATTTCTAGAAGAAGGTGTGGACTAAGTTAGGACTTAAAATAACCATTTGGGTTCATAACAAAACATTTCTATTGGCTTGAGCAATAAATAAATAAATTGTGATGCCAAAAACTTGTTTTGTGGACTGTAAAATTGTTGCCATTTCACTCAGAGATCTGCCAAATAACCCATGGAAAAAAAATATGGGGAAATAGAAAGCACTTCATATAGGCTGGCTTTGAAAGAAGACTTACGTAACTCCTATGTCAGACTGAGCCTCGACCTAGTAATTTTAAAAACATTAGGTTCATTCAAAGGATAATGAATCCATGAGCTAATCTCTGGATGTCAAGCTATCACTATTATTTGATATACACCTGCCAAATGTGTATAAACAGAGTTGTTATTGTCTTTAGTTACTGTTTGTGGAATATTCCCTGCAGTGTATATGCATTACTTTTTAATTTTTGGAAATATGACATCTTGTTCTTTCGATGTGATTTGTAATAATTAGTTTCATTGTTCCTTTTCTAAGAATACCTGCTGTAATTATCTCTCCATGGTAAGGTGGGGGAAAGGATGACCACAGAAATCAAGTGATATTAAGGAAAGATATAAACATTAAAAATTACAAAACCATAAAGAACAGTTCCTCATAACTAATTTCTTCCAGAATATTTCAGAATTATTTTTAGCTCCCTTGGCTGTTACTCTTTTTGATGTCACTGTGTTATGTATAAAATCAACACTTTCAGAATAGGGACCTGTGAATTTAGATGGCATTATCTCAGGTGCTGAAACTGAATCATTTTGCTGGAAGCTGGATTTGAAAGGGTGATGATCATTATAATTCTCTAGCAACTATTTGCACTCCCAGATTCCATGGACATTTTGAAAATAGTGGTTACAGATCCCTTGTGGTTTGTGGAGTCCAAGCTACCAAGGTCATAAATGGAGCTGTTACCCTTTCTCCACACATTAAGCACCTACAATGGTGCTGGGCATGTTCAGTAAACACACATCTGACTTTCACTTTTTGGCTGAAGTGTTTCCAGACACTGAAGTACCCAGGCTCTGAATTTCAGAGATCATTGAATGGGAATCAGAAGCTGTCCTTTGTGTGCTTGGGCTCATGGGCTATGAATAGAATAAGCAGTTCCAGGCCCTCTAAGGCTTACTGTGCCCTGCAAGGGCCGCATGGTGGAAGTCTCCAAACTGCTCAGCTTGTGAAGACTAATGTGGCACACTGCATCTTCAAGGCCAGGCTGGATGAGGCTCTGAACAACCTGATCTGGTGAAAAGTGTTCCTGCTCACAGCAGGCAGGTGGAACAAGATGACCTTTAAGGTTCCTTCCAACCCAAACTGTTCTATGATCTCTGCTTGCTCACCTGCATCTTCAGGCAGAGGGCATCTGTTGTCCAGTGAAGACACAGCTGAAAAAAATTAACTTGTTAAGTCTGGAGCAGGCTAAAAACATACGAAGAACTGGAAATGCACTAAAATCCAAACATAAAAAGGGAAGGAAAAGTAGTTTAGTCATGGGGTTTCAAATTTCAAAGCCATCATCTCTACCTCGCCAGCAGTGGATGGGTGAATTGCCCCCAAACTAGATGCAGAGATATGTGCTAATTTTCTACAGCAAAAAAGATAGGTCAATAGCAGACCCAGAACCTAAATATAGATGCTTCTACACTTAGTTACTATGTAATGCAGCTTGTGATGGTTGCCAGAGAAACCCATTTATACTCTTGAATAAGGTTGTGCTCTCCCTGCTTTATCCTCTCCCACATAATGAACATTTTAAAGTGATTTAGTACAGAATTGAACTATGGTGAGTGCACTGCATACACAGGCAGTAAGCGTTTAGATGTCAGTTGTGCATGTGTATTTTTCTATTTTGGGACACAGTGAAACAGCTCAAGGTATCTCTCTATAGTGCTGGAGAACAGCAGCGTTCCTAGCTCGGACTGAGTTCTTCCATCTCAGATCTGGGGGTGGGTGAGGAGAGGCACTTTCACAAGACACTCAGCAAAACTTTTGCCCATCTCTTAGTTTCAGCAAGGACTGAACTTTTTAACAGCTATGAAGTGTTGGATTCCTTCATTACTGCAAATTTTTTCATAGTCATGGGTCCTTCCCTGTTGAGGACTAAAAACAGACAAGCCAGTGATCCACATGAACTGAGAGCACCACCTATGGCCTTGGACTGTCCCTCTTTCCAGGAGCTCAACCTAGACTGACCAGGTTGAAAGCCAGACATCAATGTCTGTATTAAACAGTGGCACCTATGCATTATGATACAATAAGACTGCCAAGGGCATGAGGGAAATGGGCTAGTACTAGCCTATGGATAGACAGGGCCTCTGCAGCCTGAGAGGTATGTGACTTTGGTAGATATAACTTTAGGGCTAGAAAAATCATGAGCCTTGAAGAGCAGTCATACAGGGGTTGAATAACTTTTGAGTCTCCTCATGTGAGAAGTAGCAACCATGAATAATTCTGTTTTCCTGGTCTCAGCTAGGTCTCCTCCTCTGTACCATATCTTGTCCAAAGGAACGTAACATCAGTCAACTGAATCTTCATAATCTTTTGTTGATGATTGATTTTCTTGATTTCTGCAAAGGTTGTGCTTCAGCTGTGCAGTTATTTGGCCACAGGACCCAACCTTCTCTACCTCATAAACTTGTCTGCAAGGGATAGATTTTCATGTCGGGTTGTGAACTGAGAAATGTCTGTTACTCATGATCAAGACGAAGAACAAAAATGCATTCCTCTGACACTTGTTCTTTGGAAAGTCCTTTAATTAGCCCTGTGCACTTTTATGAGGCTGAGGGCCTTAGAGACTTTTAAAAAGAAGCATGCTGAATATTTCCCATGGGATTTCCCCCTTATCTTTGGAAGCAGCTCAGTCTTATTACTTCTCCATTAATCAGGGCATTAGTTTTGTGACAAAGGTTTCAGCAAAGCACTGAGCAGGAAAGGAACTACACTGAAAAGCAACAAGACTGAAAATATGACCACAAAAAATAAAAATTATTGATCTCCAGAAATATTTGCCCTAGCTGAGGAACAGCAGAGCCATGGAAAAAATGATGTGGCTTCAGCTCATCACCAAAGTTTCTCTTTAGTAAGATGGGAAAAGTAAGTCAGAAGGGTGAGTGATGGTGAACCACTAAGAACACTTGAGTAAAAAAAAATTAAAATTAGGAAATATCCTGAAGCCAAACAGAGATTGCAAAGTCCCCTAGATGATTTGTATGCTGTGCTTAGTAACCACTCACTGCTAGGCAGGAGATCAATAGTACAGTGACAATTAGATATTAAGTAGAAGGAAAATGGCATGGATACACCATGTCCAGATTGCTAGAAATATACGAACATGAGGAATGGAGGTGGAAATAATATTTTCAGTGCTTGATACTAGGATTTTCTCCCCTCAGTAAAATTGGCCTTATTTCTTCTGAAGGATGTCTTCAAGGATTTTTAAAATAGCCTCAGACATTTCCCTTGCTGCTGGTCTAATGCTTCCTAATTTCTTTTTCCTTGCTTAGGATCTCCTCATGACTCCTCTTATTAGTTAAATATATGAAAGCCAACCTTTGGTTTTCACATATTTTATTTCTCACAGGACTCATATTTTAAAACTTGCTGACACACTGACAATCTGGGTGCTCATTTCATACTCTTTCCTGCCTGAAATGCCTAAGACAGTCAATTTTTTTTTTATTCTTCCTTCACACAATGATTTCTGCAATAAGACCCTGATACTTCGTTAGAGTTGCTAGGCACTGCTGTAGCACCAGTAATTATAATAAAGAACAATGCATAATCCCAGAACAGTTTCAAAGTCCTTCTCACCTCAGCAAACACATGCAGACATGCAGAAATACATGAAGAGGTTTATCCCTATCCAGTGCAGCTCCCTTGCTTAGGAAAATCATGCATTCAGCCTCCTTGATTACCTTGGCTTTTATTGTCCAATTTCTTTCTTCAGGGTTTCAGAACTCAGAGGTTAAGAGTACTTTTGTCATAACTTTCTGGCTCTCATCTTTCTGTGTTGTTCTCTTTCAATTTACAAAAGGTTTTCACATGCTTGCTGTTCTACCTACATACTTGGGAAACATAGCAGGGAGAGAGATGCTGCTAAAGCACAAGATCCATTAGCAATTGTTTCCCTTGCAAGGGCACAAGAAAATGTGATTCTCTACGTGATGTTGATCACAAATTCCCAGGTCTGCCTTTGGCAAAGAGAAGAGAAATTGTATGACTCTCAGCTTTGCAGCCATAGTTTTTCTTGCTATCACTGCAACTGGATGTAACTACTGCCAAGTTTTAGACAAATCTTTCAGCAAGTACCAGCAAAAGGTATTGGCTGTAACAAGGGCCCTAATTCTGTTTTCACAATGATGTGAAATTAAAGAGGAGCATGTCTTAGCCTGGGAAGCCTCTAAGAGCAATACCCATGGCTTTACCCTAAACTCCAGGCAAGGAGTTATGAGGTTTTGGGTCAGACAATATTTGACTGGGGCATGACAGAGGGGTTATGGTCCCTGTCTCCTCTAGAAAATAAATGGGGCACTTGTCCTGCACCAGTTAAATAACAACCACAGATTTCTTCCCCTCTGTGCCAGCATAACCCCATTGTCTGTGTTTCATGGACAGGGTTGGAGTATATCTGTATGATCAGCTGGAATCAGTCCAGAGTTGCTGGTGCTGGCACTGCAGGGGATATTGCAAGGACTCTGTCTAATGCCCAGGGAGCCACAGGGCACATGCAGTGAGGCGTGCACCCCCGGAACAGGAACAACTCACCTCTCCCTGTCCTGTGCTGAGGTGGAGTAGCCACACGGTCCTTGATGTGGGATGTGCTAGATGCAGCTGCAGGTTTTATGCCCACAAGACGGGGGTGTACGCTTGTGATAGTGTGAAGGGCTGGGAAATGCAACCCTCTGCCATCAGTGCGATTACTTCAAGTTATTCTTCCAACCTTAATGACTGAAGTGGGGGAAATAAGAGAAAGAGAAGAGGGTAATAGACTTCGTCACAAGAGCAGCCATGTCCCTGCAATTCTTGGGGTTCAAACAATAGATGAGACAGAAGAAAGAAAGTGTGATGCCAATCACTGTTTTCAATATCCTCCCACATAGCAACTGCTTCTATTGAGCCTTTCTAGTGTGAAAGCCCTTCTTTCACTGCAAACAGAGCGGGAGCTCTCAGTGAGCCTTGGCTCCCAGCGGAGAAAAATACTGTGCTTTGGTCAACAACAGTGAAAACTTGTTTATACCTTGAATTTGCTGGAGTGTTGCGCTGGTCGGGGGGTTGGCCCTGCAGAGAGAGAGAGAGCACTGCAGCTTGGCTCCTTGCCATAAGAGACACCCCATTCTTCCTCTGAACTTAACCAGCAGGTCCTTACCAGCCCTTCAGCCTTACTGCCTGCAGGGCTCGAGCTCTCAGAGCAGATAGGCTGGTTGAGAAAAAGTGGCCACAGACCACGAGGGCCAAACACTCTTGCCGGTTGCCTCGACACGGGTGAGATCCTGACTGGCTGGTTGCAGCTGCCTTGTGATTTCCAAGTGACATCTGGTCGGCTCTGCCACCAAAGCTATTGGAATGAGTCTCCAACTGCACTGCATCTGGACTTTGACAAAGTTCGTGCCTATAGCTGAGCTTTGCTTCTTGAACTCACTTTTCAAATGAATTTTTGTTGGCTTCCAAGCAGAACAAAAGAGAATTTACATTCTCTAGGAATTGTGATGAGAATGACATTACAGAAACCTGAATTCAACTTGAAAAATATGATGACAGTGTATGAGCAATTTGCAAGGGAATCCCTGTGAAAAACATGTTGCTAAAACTGATGTTTTAAAAAAATGAATTCATTAAAAGCAGAGCTAAGCAGGTCCAAAGAGTATGTATTGCAGATCCTTAATAGAATTTTCCAATTTTCCATAATACTTTGGAAAGGTCTTCAGTGCAGGAGAAAAGAGAGAAGCAAAAGACCTGCTAACACTCCAGCAGAAAACTTCGCTGACAAACTGACAAATTATTGCATGTATTTTCAACTCAGGAATAAAACAGCAGAACAAATGTTAGCATCAGTAAAGCCCCTGGAATATCAGAGACTAAAGTAATGCTTGAAGGTATGCCCTTCCTCCAGCTAAATGGCTGACAAAGGATTTTGAAAGATTGACACATGTATACACATGTATAGACCAACAGCAGTAACAGCTGTGCTGTAGTATCACTGCTTTGTTATTTCTTTCTGAGAATATTGGTTATAAAGCAAAATTACAAAAAAAGTAGTGCAACTGCAACTGCAAATTGGATTGCTTCTGCAGTTTTCATTGTTGGTCAGGAAGCTGGTAATTGAAGGATCATTAAGATGTGAAAATACATCTTAAAATAACTTGTTCAGCAAAGAGGCCCTTTTATTGGATTTTTTTCTCTGAAGACCATTTCCAATATTTCTCAGAGCTGCAATATGCTGCAATGTGCAAGTCCTTCTGGCTCTGCTAGAATTTACTGAGTGAGCAGAACAGCTTCTTGATAGATTGAATTTAATGAACTTGCATGGAAAGACCTAATCACAGGACTAAAACAGAGCCCTCTGTGGCCAAAATCTCCTCTGCACAGCTGCTGAGGGCATGACAGCTTGGTGGAGTCACTGCAAAAATAAGATTCCCACAGTTTCAGAAGAATGAAAAGCTGCAAATAGGTGGCTTAGGGATTTAAAGGAAGGTCTTTAAGAGCTACCCTTTAAACTTAGTGGTAAATCCAAACAAAATCCCCTAAAAAAGAAAAGCTGGAATTTTGCATGTCTTTATTTAAAACCAGCTTTCCAGCTTCCCTCTTCTCCTTTGACAGGAAGCATGCCTTGAACACAAAACACATTCTAGGTGTTCAGGTGTCACTGTAGCTTTTTTTTTGGTTTTACCCTACTCTCCAGTACCTTTAGAACTGTGAGACATCCATGAAGTCCTCATCCCATTTGCCTCTCTGTACAAGGGTCAGAGAGGCAAACCTCTTCCAGGCCAGTCTGGGGCTGTGTGGGGGAAGCACAGCAGGGCACAGAGCAGCCCCACAGTGATTTACTGTGCCCCCCTTGGGTAGGTGTGGTGCCCTCCTTCAAAGCCAATGCACTCAGAGACCTTCATATGTGTGGTGCAATGATGCTGACCGCTCATGGTCTCTGGATAAACAGCGTGGTGTCATGTTATGGCTGCAGTGGGATTTCAGAAAGCCCTTGTGCTGTGGAGTGGATGCCTCTGAGCACAGGAGAGCACATAAAGAGGGAAGTCTGCTCTCTATAGACCTTCATGTCAGCAATGTGAGCTCAAATCTTTCCCATCCTCAGTGCAGGTAATTATACCCTCCCACTGCTTTAAACAAAAATACATTCTTCTCTTTCAAACAGTCAGGTTTTAAAGTCAGGATAACTTTTTTTCTGCCCACCTTAGCTCATATCAATCAGGCTTTACGTAACTGTGGTATTTTAAGAAGTAACACCTACTCTGCAAAAGAGCTATTGGCAAAGGCCAACTAAAAAGGAAAAAAGGAACATGGAATGTTACGTTCTGTCTAAGGAAAATGTTTTCACAAATAGAAATCAGAAGGAAAATCTGACCTGGAGGGAAAAAATGCCATAGAAGGAGCTTTCATACTAAATAAGATTTAGTTTCATAGAGCCATTCCTGGCCTTAATTCTGTTTTCACTTTCAATGTACTACAGAAGAGGGCAGTATAAACCCAGTGTTTGCATGTAGTAACAAGAATACTTCTGTGGTCACATCAACAGCATTGAACCTTAAATTAATATCTGTCCTAATACACCGGGAAAGAATTAATTCAAGAACAGAACTAGATAGCTCTGTTCTCCTGTGGTTCACACTGTGGAGGATTTTCTAGCTTGAGTCTTAAGAAAGACAGAACTGGGAGTCTTCTTTCACTCTGCATTTTCTGTACATATGATCTGTAAATCGAGCACATAATACTGCATATGAAGTATGCACATCATAAATGCTAAACAAGCAAAATCAGGGTCAGACTTCAGCAAAGACTAAGGTAGGCGATTTCAGCACAGTGCTTTTACTTACTTCCATGGAGATAGATAGGAAGGCTGTGTAAGGAAGAGAATGATTGTCCAGGAGTCCTGCTTCAGCTGGTTTTGACCAAGTGTAACATCCAGCTGCAGGGGTGGGTAGAGCAGCTGGAGCACTCCTGGTGAAAGAGCTCTAGATACTGCTTTCAGATTGCAAGAGAATTCTGTAAGTTATCACACTTACACAAGCTTGAAAGGACTGTATGAACAGAGAGGAATAGAGGTCAGTATCGATCTGGCTTGTTGTTTAAAAATATAGGGGTGCCTAACCTTGTCTGCTAAAATTACCTCACCATCACAGCATCACAGAGCTGTAACACCTTCCAGCCACAGTACAAGTCACAGCTGCAGTGGCAGCATCACTGTGCCTCACCAGGGTCTGAGGAAACAAATACAGGCAGAGATGATACTTGAAATCAGCTTGGTACTCTTAGAAAAAACAGACAAGCTCAAGGATATAATAATCTGTCAGGCCTTTGAGGAGTTAAGTTTGCAGAACATTTTGCACTTCTTCCTTTCCACAGTACTCTTTCTCTTACATAATAGTTCAGCTTCCCTTATATAATAGTAACTTTCTAAAATCTCCTTTTATTGCTGATTTTTTAAAATGGTTTGCATCTCTCAAAAGCCAAATTTCTCTGTGAACTATGACAGGAAACATCAGACAGCTTGTGGAGGTTGTGTGTGCAGAAGGAAGGAAAAGTTTCCTCCAAAAGCTGGAAGGAAGGGGATGAAATTACTATTTATACTATCACAGGCTTAAAGTTATAATTTGACATTTAAAATGTACTCACTGAGAAACTTGTATAAAATCAACTTTGAAAATCTAACAGGATACCACAGGGACTGTAGGTGGTTACAGTCTAATAGACAATTTCATAGAAGCGTTTAGTAGGGATAGTGCTCTAATAAAGAGAGTCTATAAAAAGAAATTTCTGTGAAAATCTATAGGATTTAACAGCAGAAGCAGGGAGAAGGGGGGGAGGCAGGGGAACAGGGAGAGAGAAGATGTGACTTAAGTAACGTCTGCTGAAAATTGCATGTTTTACAATTTTGTGTAGGTGGACTCTAAACATTCTAATGATGCAAACGTCAGACTTGGATGTCAAGTGCCCCAAAGCATGAAATGTGGAGATGAAGGGCTGGAGTTTCTGCCCATCTGTAGCAAAATTGTGTTGCTATTTATAGGCGTGCTTTTCTCAAATATCTAAAATGCTTTCATTGCTTTGCACAAACAGGCATGCCTATTGCTGAATGCAACTGAGTCATTTGAGTACTGCAGTTTTCCTTAAATTAATAGGACTTGAAAATCCTGCCTTTTCACTATGAAAGAAACTAGGTAGGTAGACACCTACCTTGCCTTTTGAAAAAGATTGCAACTCCTGTACAAAAGGCACTTTTGTAATTCTTGAACTTGAAGATTTTGCCAGTTTAGTGTTGGGTTTGAAATTTTCCCAAGCTCTGCCAAAATTCTCCTCCTCCACTTGCAGACTCCGCTTGCTTGTATTTTGACAGGGAGGATCATGACTGGATTTGCCGAGGAGATCCATATTCAGGAGAGGCAGTTTTTAACCCAACCACGCAGTTAACCTGAGCGCATTGTAGAAAACATGGTAGTTTAAATGCATTATGTGCATTTACTTTGTCAGCTGTTTTTCATGGATGTCATTTCAACAGTCACTGCATAAGCAGTCTCCCGTTGATTTAGGTTTGTTCTAGTTTGAAATCCCTGTCAAAACCAAACGGTGTCTGCGAGTAAGTAAATGTGACCATCAGCCAGGCTCAGTGTAGAACAAAACATCCTGACGTTGCAGTAATTACAGTACAGAGAGAGTATAATAATCTGGAATAGCTGAAACTGTGTATTATTCTCATCTTCTTAGACAAATAGGTCATGAAATTATTCAGAAGGCAGATTTGTATTATGTTTGTTACTTTTGTTGTCCCAGGAATTTTTCAGGGTGTCTAATTTTGTTTGTCACAAAATTGAGACCAAAGCATTTAGGCACTAGGAAGTGCTGATTAAAAACGAACAAGAAACACAGGAGCAAATCTCTCTCTGCCTTGTTAATGCCACTTTCTATGTGCAATACAGACTGTCACTAGGAGGCAGCTGTGCCTCAGATTACATGGTCCTCCTCATTTCTCTGTTGGTTTTTCTCACAAACCTGACATCCTAGGGCCTAGGAGCTCTGAGACCATCTTCACCAGTCTCAGAGTGACCTGTAAATATGACTTGTCCAGATGATACACAAGATATCTAATCTTAGCCTTATCCGGTAGCATCTTGGGCAATTTGAGGTTAAACAGCTCCTGCCCCTTGTGCAATATCCCACTCACATGGACCAGAAGTTCTCTGGGGAACCTCACTGTGCCACGCACAGTATCCACAGCACCACTCCTCATCCAAAACTGCAGCAAACTGCTTCTCTAACCTACTCCTATCAGTGTTTCCTTGCCTCTGTTTGGCAGGGCAGCAAAGCCCTTGGGTGCGTTTTATACTTTACCCTGCATGATGCAGCATGAAGACCAAATTCCTCAGCATCCTGACAGACCCCAGCCACAACAACCTCAACTAGAAACAAACTGGTCAACTTTTTCCTGCCTAAATGCTCACCGTGCATGCCATTAATTCAAATTATTGCAAATATAAATGCCTTAAGCTCTCCAGGAAGAACTCTCAGAAAACAATCCAGTCCTTCAGGAAAACACAGACATCCATTTCTTAGCAGGTAGATTTCCCATAGAAGCTTAAAATTGTGATGTACTGGCCATAAAGGTGACATTTTTCTAACAAGTAAGTGGAAAAACCTTACACCTTGACTTAGTTTACCAATAACCATTAACCAGCTGATGCAATTGTAAATACCAAGTATCACAGCTCTCCTTCACACTACTCTCTACATCATGATGGATAGCACGAAGGATCAAAGCCTGACCGGCTGTACATATCCAGACCTCAATGTACTTAAAAGTTTTGTTGAGGTCTCTAAGAAAAGGGGCCTGGCTGGGGCGATGCCGCTGAAAGAGGAAGCGCAGACACGCTGAAGTTTGCACACGCAGTGAGTCAAGGCAAGGAAAGAGGACAAGGCAGGGAAAGAGTATCTGCTGGGCAATAGGTGAGCCTACAGCGCCTGGTGACACTACTAATGCAAGTAAGCACTGCAAGTAAAAGCAATGCAAGCAACTTGCACTTAGGTAATGTGAGTTTAGAATATATACCCAACTATGGTCCTAAACAATACATCGTGAATTGGTAGCTCTGCTTCACTGACAATGGTCCTGGGTGAGTCAGAGGTGCAGGCCCCTGTTTCTTAATTTTTCAAACTTGATAAAAATGTAAAAAGAGAGTGCAAGCTCGAGAGGGTGGTGGTCACAGCAGCAATGAACTGCTGAAGCACATACTTTTTTCTTGACATTCAGCATCGTTCAGTAGAGGGCACCAGCACCTCAGCTTAGTGTCAGACTGTGCCCAGCAAAGCAAGAATTCCTGGGAAAAAAATCCCCTTGTTCACAGCTGGGAACTAGTATATAAGAAAATATAAAATTGTGAATAATAACAGTAAGCAAAGTTGCTCTGGTGAAAAGAAAAATGTTCAGGTCAAAGATCAGGTTTCCAAGTTTGTGAGCAACAAGAAAAACTGGACACCTTCCTGGCTTCAACTGCAAATGCACTCTACTGGAAAAATAAATTGAAGCACATAAAATAAACAAACCAAATAAATTTTTAAAAATAGATAGATTATCTAATTGTAGTTCAGTATACACATCTTGATGCAACAGAAAAAGTGAAGTCATTACTGAACAATAAGTTAACAAAATATTGCTGTTTTCCAGGGCACTTTAGAAGTGAAGCAGCTCAAATCCCCTGGTCTGAACCTAGAATATTGCAGGTGCTTGTTTCTCAAACTTATGAGACTTGCTTTGCTTAATGTCTAGAAAAAGCACTTTCACACTTTTCATCAATGTCAGGCCCACAGCTCCATCCCCATGAATGTGGAGCTGCACATCACGGTGTGACTGGCAGGTCACGCAGTACCCTGGTGCCTCCTAGTTTGGTATTTAGCACTGTGGGGACAAGGGTTGTGGCTGCCACCAGGATGCCCCCTTCCTGGCATGCTGCAGTGATCTCTGCCAGGCCCCAAGCCAGCCTGGCCTGTTCAATCCAGGGCTCCCTGTTGGTCCAGCCTCCTGACACTGACCTCGACTTTAAATCCTGAAAAGTCCGCACCACCCTGAAACACGGCTCAAAACAGAGTGCCTAGGAACAGGCTTTCCTGAAGTCAACAAGATAACAAGGCCATTTAATCATCCAAAACTATGTGGCCTCAGCTTTGTCACTCAAGGATATAAACATCTCTTTTTAACCACACTTGGCAGCAATAGTCTTTCTCCTGGATTTCAGCTTTCTCAAACATTCATAGGGAAGCTGATCCTTGTATGACTTGACTGAACATTGGATGGTACATGGGGAGCCAACATCTTGTAATGACAGAGGTTAAAGCCGTGTCTGGGGCAATGTATTTCAGTACACTTTACACTGCTGCGTCCTTCTTTGTCGAAAGGGTACATTTTGGAGAGAGGAACCTCTCTGTGCTCACATGTCTTGACAATAAATGATTAAGAAATAGGAGGAAAAAAGACAAAAAGTGTAGGAAAAAAAGATACAATTCAGAGGACACCTGAAAACAGCCATTCAGCTTGTAAAATGAGACAGGGCAGTGCATTTTCTACAAGTCTTGGCATGGCTGAGGTGCGAGATATGCTTGGGGGAGACCTGTGTTGTCAGGCCCAGGTGGATGTGAACAAAACCCAGACTTCTCCAATGGAAGCTCAAGCATAAAACCCCCAAACCAACTAGATTCTTATGAGGTTAGCTGGCATTTTATGAGTACTAGTGATTGGCCATAGTCTTCTAGACAACCATGCTGATGCCTACATCTCTGCATGTTTAATAAGCCTGGAGGATTTTTCTCCAAAGTATCAGTATCAAGGGGGGAAGGGGCAGTAACAGAATCCCAGGGGATCCCTTGGATCCAGCTTCCCACAGCACTCATATTCATCTCCTCAAACCTAACCCCCACCAAATGCTGCTGGGTCCTCAGCCTGGACATTAGGTCTGGTCCTGGAAGCTGTACTTCAGGGAGGATAGAGGAGAGCTGGTCTGGAAGCAGAGCTGAACAAGAAGAATGACAAAAGGCTAGGAAATATAGTCTGTAAGGAGCAACCTCAGCACTGTTTACTGAATAAAAACCATTGAAGAGTACTGAAAACAGACCTAGAAAGTCTAGAAACTCTGTGAAATTTGTAGAAAAATACCCATTTCAGAGGGATGCTGTAGAAGATCTCCCAAGGCCCTTTTCCATGGTAACATTATACAATTCTATGACATATCAGGTTTAGAGATCAGTCTAGAGTAACATGTGCAGCAAAGAAAACAGTCTAATAGTTTTATCTGGTTTTTACAGTCAAGGAAATTGGAAGCAAGGACCTAATCCCTTGACTCCGAGGTACTGCAGTTTTCAGATGGAAAATTCTCACAAAACCCCCTGCAATAAAACAAAGACACGTTGTGTTTTAGCCTGGGTACCAGTAAATACATTTAAGTTGCCACTCTTACGTTTCTCAATGTATGGGATGCAATTTTCTCTTCCTCTCTCCAATGCCATCCCTGTGTCACCCAAGTACAGCCCCTGCTCTGTTTGCACAGCGCAAACCCAGGCTCTTGCAGCAGGACACTTTAAGAGTGACATGTGAAAATATGCCAAAGCAAGAACATAGGCCCGGGGTAAGAATAATCATCAGCCTGGTCTTCAGCTTGCCTTGTAACCCTTTAAAGGTGTTAGCAAAACTAACCCGAGCGTCAACATGCACAGGCCGGCCCTCACGCACAGTCCTATCATAGGGATGGCTGAGTTAACATTGGGATGTTAAAAAGAAAGAATTCAGTCAGTAAACTTCAGGAAAGAGGGAGGACATCCCACCAAAAATTGCGGCTCCATACTCCAGCAAGGCAAGCAAGCCTAGACCACGAAGAGGACAAATGCTCTACTTCTGCCCCACGATTGAGCAGCAATGCCTAGAAGGAAAGAAAACATCAGCAAAGCCAAGGAAAATGGGCACACTGTGGGCACACAATGCAAAAGCACAAAGTCACTCCCTTTCTCTGTGTGCCTGTTTGTTTCTGTTGTGCAGTTAATTCTTCACACTGACCTTCTAAGGACAGGCACATTAGGGAATTTCAGATGGTGCTGTAATGTCTTGGCCATTGAAAACTCTTCCTTATTTTGTCTGAAATGTTCTGTGGGTGCTTTCTTTAGCAGCTTTATTGGCTCTACTGCAGATTGTTTTTGTGCTGGCTTGCGGGAACATCAGGTAGTTTTGGGGGGAGACGATTATTTTTGTTATTTTTATTTAAGAATCACTAATTTAATAATAGAAACTAATTTGTCAGTTTTTATATTCCTAGTGATCCCCCATGCTCTTATTTTCTTAGTCCTACAGTTCATACTGAGTCATGGTGAGCATATATAACGGTGGAGGGAGAACACACGCTGAGAAATAGGTGAGGTGAGAGTTTTGCCATTCCCTAAAACCATTGCCAGTTACTGAAAAGAGGAAAATAACCTTCCAAGGATATTGCAGAACTCACCAAAAGGTCCATGTGGTGCTGGTGAGAAACTGCATGTGAACCCAGCTCCAAGGGTGCACAGCTCCCAAAGTACTGGAGGGAGGAAAATTGCCCTCTTCCCTTGCTCTGAAAGGTTCTGTAGCATTAGTGGCCTTCCTGGGGCTTCCTTCCCCTAACTGAACACCTGCCATGACTATCCCAGACACTTGACACTGGACATTAAGTCTGTGTTTGAGCATGAATCTGTGACCTCCAATGCCCATCTCTCAGCCTTGTGTGTAAATCATAGCAGCAATTTTTCATTCAGGTGAAGGAGACCAAGGAGCATGCTAAGGACACTCTAATCCATGAGTACCGATGTGTGTTAGCCATGACTACCACCTCTTCAGGGTCCTCCTTTCCAGTTAAATGAGCATGCTGCTCCAGCACCTAGCTCTGGTTTAGCCACATATGGAGGAAATGTCATGTTTTGTGTCAGGTGGGAGCTCATTGCCCTCCTGCTGTCTCTTCTGTTCTCCGTTGTGGTTTGCCAACCCTTTTTCCATGAGGCTTTGCCCTCCAAGGAAGTCTGAACCCTGCTGTGCTGGAGTTGCTAGCTGCTGTCTGCCCTCTGAGCCTCTGCTTTATACACTTCATATGTCACTTAACCTTACCACCTCCAGTTTTCAGAACTGTTGGAACTGCTCTACTATTTGCACTGCATTTTGGTCTTAAAAGTGGCCATTTAAGACCAGGCCTGTCCTCCTTGAAAAGCAGCCAGAGTCCATACTGTTCTTGCCTGCCAGCATTCCCCAAATCTGCTGCTTATTCTTCCACCCAGACCTCATTTTTATTTCTCTTCCGTTTTAAAACTTTGTAAAACTTAAAAATAGCTCCCTGCAAGTTCAGAGAAAAAGCTCAAGCCAAAAAAAAAAAATTGCAACAACAAATCAGATAAGATGAAAACAGAAAGGGAAAGGGGGGAGGGCATGCCACAAATTATATCACTGTCAACATGGAAATGCTTAAAGAATGCATATTGAGAAACAACAGGAATTAAGAGGCCACAGCTGTGTGATGAGAAGTGATAAGAAACTGCCATCCTTTAATAAGGAGTCCTAGGAGACACGCTTCAAATGCCCCTTTTCCCCAGGACCCCCCAATCTCCAAACAAACAGTACCTGCAAAAAAACCAAAAAAACCAAAAAACCCAAAAACCAACAAAACCAAACAAAACAAAACAACCCCCCCAAAACCAACAAAAACTCAAAAAACACCCCACATCATCATCATGAAAAAGAAACCCTTCATTCACCCTTGTTTGGGATTAAACAAGAGTTGAGGTGAATCAATGAGCAAATAAAATACATATGGTAAAGGCTTTTAAGACCAGCAATGGAAAAAGGAGGAAGAAAAGGGGGGGAGGGTGGTGGTGGCAAATAACAGTATAAACTCTGCAATTGTTACTAGTCTGTCAACAAACATGCTTTAGGGATTTTCTAGTTAAGCCAGAAGGATATATACTGGCAGTAGAGTATTTCAACCTTTCACGTTTATTTAAAGCCATCCACACACTTTGATTAAAAACACACACAAACTTTCACGTTGGAGGAATCTTAGGTTAATGTCTGTTTTAGCGGCCATTTCTTTACTTGATTTTTTTTTTTTAGTTTTTTTTTGGTTTGGTTTTGGTTTTTGTTTTTTTGGTAGGTTTTTCTTTTTTTGTCTGCTGTGCAAACTTTTCACATAAAAGACAGAGAAAAGCACTTTCACTCCTGCCAGGTCTTAAAAATACCACCCTTCTGATTATTTATTTATTTTAAGCACTATGCTGGGGACCTGAGCACTTTGCAGAGCAGTTTAAGTGCAAATACATCTCAACTCTACAGGATGTTTTTTCAATTGTACCTTGGTCTGATCTCTTCTGGATTGTCTACAATGTTGCCAGCTTTAACTGTGAGTGGGGAAATAGTTCATGGCCTAATTAAAAGCCCAGCTTCTGGGCTCTTGGGATTGTGTGCTATTTAGTTTCCCTTTAGAGAAAGGATGCCTGCACAGGTATAGGGAAAAGCCTGGAAGTGCCACATGAATGCACCCAAGAGCCTGGAAAGTCAGAACATAAGTTAAAAAGTATCTCAAATTCTTTATAATATTTAAAATAACACCATGGAAGATTTGTGAAATGCCAGGGTTGGCAGGAATGAGATTGCATAACACCCTAGAGGTTTAAGTGTTGATTGAAATCAAACAATTAACAATAAGAAACGATAATAAAAATTAAAAACAGTAGAAAAGAAATATTTGGCAAGAGATTGAAACTGTAAACACACTACTCTGACTTTTGGATTTTAAAATTAAAATTGCTTGAATTACTCCAAATACTGTAAGAAAAGAAAACCAGAGCTTTGAAAGAATGAAGCTCTTGAATTAGGTAAGTATCTCGTTAGCACAGGCTGATTCTTGTTAGCACAGGCTGACAGAGGCAACCAGCTCTGTCTGTGACAGTAACAAAGTGCATTGCACTGGAAAACTGAGCCTTGTAGTTAGGGGTGTCGGCACAGGCTCTGGTACCAGTGTTAGCCACTTGTTATAAACAAACAAACAAACAAATGTCTTTTGGTGGAAGTTAACTTCCTTCCCCAGTCACACAAGCTATGCTCAGGTTATGTAGGCAAATATTTATCATTTGATAAGGGGTTATGATCTGCTGACCTTGGTATTAGTCTTGATTGCCGGTAAAGCAGAGTTCTTAAAAGCTGTTGTTATAAGCAGGGAGCCAAACTAGTCAAAAGTTTCCTGTGTAATTTATGTCAGGTTGCTCTGAGGTTGGCTTTTTTTTTTTTTTTAACTTTATGTTCTCCAGAGAGCCATGCTCTGGTGGCTGGTAGGAGCTACAGATCAGCCAGCAAGATCTACTCATCAGCTGCATCTTCAGCTGTCCCTGTGATGACTGCCTGGGAGGGTGATGGGGAAGCGTGGTGAAAAGAGTGCCCTGCAATTTTCTCACCCTGTGGACAGGACAAAGGGGACGAGCAGAGCAAAAGATCAGACCTTTGTATGAACAGACAACCAGACAGGCAATCATGATGTTTGTCGTGATTGTTTGCTCCTAGTCTGCATCCACTGCTGTGCTCCTGGGACTTCAGATTCATCATAACAACAGTGGTGCACCTACTGTTGGTCAGAGTTTGCAAACTCCTGCACAGGATCAAGCCATTAAACACTGGCTGCAGAATGCTCTTAGGGTGGGAGCGTGCCATGTTTTAGCACATGTATGTCCTACGTGCCTGTGTGAGCTAAAATACAGGCAAAAGCAATCAAGTGAAAAAGAGAACGTCTGAGACCCAAGTTTCAAATAAAGACAATTGCTCTGCTGCTTTCCAGAAGTCACTCTCCTCATTACTCACAGGTACAGCATGCTCAGAAGCGTTTCTCAACCTCAGAAGTTTTGTATATTCACTCTAGGAATGCAGTCATCATCTTCCTGGGTACACGCTTCTAGTTTTCCAGGAAGAAAACCAATAGGAAATGGAGCAAGTGATCATATCTGATAAACCCGAAAGCTGCTGTAATGAACAATGCTGGGGTGTCAAAACTCTTCAGTGCCTGCCAAAAGACGGCCAGTGGCTAAGTAGAAATGGGGCTCTACCAGCAAGCAGCTGAGCATTTCTCCTTCATACAGCAGAGCTCACTCATGACTAAAGTTATACAAGTGAGTGAACCCAGAAAAGTAGATTTTTTTTCTTCTTTTTAAAGATTTGCTTTGTCCACCTCTTCATTGTCTGTTTTACATAGCCTGGAGGGCATGGTGTATTGTGTCCAAACTGCATCTAACACTTTAACCACAACTAGCTGTTAAAAAATAAAAATAAGCTCAAATCCCTATGCTTGCTCACACTAGATGTATGCATGCCAAGATTTTTTTAAAGTGAGTAATACTTTGCAGAACCTTTGGTTTCCAGTTGTTTTAATGTGTGCCACCACTCTCTAATCCCCTTTCCAAACTGTGAGGTATCTATCCCTTAGATTTCTTAGAAGCTCATATCTCCCAGCACTTGGGGGTTATCATAGTCCAGTGGTGTCCAGATCTGTAGCACCTTCTCCTCAATACATACGGACTGCTGGTGAGGTTCCATAAAAGTGTCAGTGCCACAAAGTACTAGAATTGGGAAAAAGACAGAAGTGAAAGAATCAGATAAATTTTTCTGGACACGAAGAGCCATACAGAAGGTCTTGGAGAGGGTGGATGCGAGGAGATATGCAAAGAGTGCAGCAGATGCCAAGATCTTTCTTTCCTTAGGGAATACTGCCTGCACCAAACGATTTTGCCAAACTGGTATGTGAAGTGCTGGTGCCTGGGATAGGTGCCTTCCTCTGCCTACCTCCTTCTCGGGAGCAGGAGCTCCTGAGAGCCGGAGCTATTAGTGATCTTGCAATGATGACAGCGAGGCCCAGCTAGACCCCTACAAACACACTCCTGTGCAAGCACTCTGTCCAAACTAAGCTTCTGCTCTGGATGGTGTTAATTCATGTCGAGATTCAACAGGTGGGGAAAATGAGTGAAATTGCTCATAAGAGCAGTAGGAGGGGATGTGAAAGATGTCTATCAAAGACAAGCATTTTATCCCTCAGCATCTTCTTCAAATGTCAATTTTGTGTCCCCAACTTCTCTTCTTGAGTTTTATTTATTTGAAAACAACACTGTAGTTCAGGATGCCTGATTGGCTCCTTACTGCTTGGAGGGAGAGTAGATTTTGGGTACCCGAGCAAAGTATTTCCCTTTTTCTGAGGCCAGGAGATCTTCCCCTGGGAGGCAGAAACAGCAAATTGAACTGGACCAAGAGCAGACAACTTAGTTTAGGACACTAAACATTTCAAGCAATTTACCTACTCTAGAGCCCAGCCATACCTTGGGAAGGGGATAAGTTCTTTCTCATGATCACCATCATGGGGAAGGAGGGGGTGAACCAGAGAAAGAGCATGCTAAGCCTTTTCATCAGCTCCTGCAGGGGCTGGTTTCCTGCCCCCCATGCAGTGTTCTGGGAGTCTATACACCCACAGCCCAGACTCCTGCCAGCAAAACACCAACCCCTTGAAGGATTTCAGCTGTGTCTCCCATCTTCCTCTTCCAACACCTGCTGGATGCTCCCTCCCTCCCTCTCATGAGCATATCACATCTTGACTGCAAAGTTCTCAAAGTCAAATCTGAAATTAAGGCACACTTTGCAGAATCACATTGTTTGCAGCCCTGTTGCATGGACCTGCCTCGGCACAGGCCAGCACTCCTGCAATTTAAAGGATCAGGGAATTAGGAGAGAACAGACCCTGAATTAATTAATGGCTGCTTCCCAGAACCTTCCCACTTAGCTGGCAGGGGTGGTGATTGCCGTGTATCACTGCTCTGTTCTTCTGTACGGGTTGAGCACATCCATTGTGTAGCTCGTGCCACTCCCCACTTCAAGGGGGCAGCTGGGCTGCTGTGGGAAGTGCCCAGAGCAATGTCCCAGGTCCCTGACAGGCCCTCCTGACTTCCCCCCGGCTCTTTTGTTGGCTTTGCATGGCGGCAGGCGGCCGCGCGTGCTGCGTGACTTTCTACATGCCGGGGGATACTTCAGATGACATGATGGACATTCCTCCTTTGAACCCAGCCCAAGCCCATGCCAGAAAGGCCCATGATAGATTCCCCGTGCCATCCTGCAAAACAGGCTGAATTATAGCACCTTTTAACCACAGCCCAGGGTAAACAATACAGCCTGTACCACGGCTCATAAACAGTCCTCATTATTACAAAGGGCATTTCAAACGCGGTGTGCTACGGCTTGACCTTAAAAGCTATAGACAATCTAGTGGAGCACAGACGGTTTCATAAAGTACAATCACTTCCTGCAATTCTTGGGGCAGTGCAGCCGGAGCCGTGCAAATCCTGTTTTCCCTGCATTGTTTCCTGCATGTGAATATCATCAGTCTAATGGTGCTCGTAACCATGGCACTGGTTAAACAGGAGCAGGGAGACTTGTGATAAAGCCATCCAGGACTCCAAGGATTTGCATGGACAAGGCAGAGTTGCCAGCATTCACTTCAGAAGATCAAACCAGTAAAGTACGCAAAAGAGAAGTGCTTTAAGAACAGCTACTTGGTAAAACTGCAGTCAGATCCCAGGTTTAGGTCAGTCAGGACAGTGGGAGCACAGCAATCCCCTCCCTGCTCAGGGGGAGCACTGCCTGTCTTTGGAGAAAGCCTTTGCTCCTGCCTGAGGGTCCACATGCCTGCAAGAACACAGAGATACTCACAGCAACATCTGCACAAGGCAAGAGCAGACCTGTGGGAGGTGCAGAGGTCAGGGAGGATCACAGCTCTCTCCACCTTACTCACCTCTCCATTTCCCTGCATATAGGAAAAAAAAAAAAGCATTAGACAGAAGTATGACCACAGAAGATGTAACTGAAGGTAGACCCTTGGCAGTATAATCAGTTTATGCTCTGGATGAGATTATTAATGACTCTCTGATTTATTTAATATCTACGGAGGGGTTTCATGTTTCCAGACAACACCAAGACAGTACCTGCCTGGTGTATTCAGGACTGCCAAAAATTTCAAACATTATGTTTTTACAGAGAAGTCCATGTAAGTGAGTGCACACAATTACACATTTGACAAACAAAAAGCTGATGGGCTGCTCAGCAGGCATCTGGCCATCATCAGACGCCTCAGTGCTTTGCAGTCTTTGCCACAATTGGGAACTAAAGCATCAGCAATACCCTGCTTCATACTTGAAGGTACCTGATCAACAAGATGTTGGAGGTGTAATTGCCCCATAAAAGGTTTAATTTACAGACTCCTGCATCCCATAATGAAACCAAGAGCGCCGAGCCTGACCTCGGTGTACAAGGCAGCACCCGCAGAGACAGAACCAGGCAGAGGTTACTGCAAATCTCAAGGCAAGTAAAGGCTTGATGATGGGGAAATTTTAGATGAGTAATTAATCAAAGAGTGCTGGACATAGTTCATTGTGTTCTTTAAATACTATAGAAAAAAGCCTGTTTCCAAGTACGGAAGGTGCTTGTCTGGGGCAGCAGCACATACTTTAGTCCTGGTGCTACTGAGCAGGCAGGAATTGAATTCAAGCTTTAAAATGTAAGGCCAGGGGGATGATGATGGTCACAAAATGCTTACATTCTTGAAAAGAGTTAAAAACCACTAAATGGACACCTGTAGAAATGGTAAGTCAGGTCTTACAGGAAGAAATTCTGGGGGACAGTATTCAAGCCTACATTTGGACAGCCACAAGGCAGTCTGAGACGCAGAGGAGAAGAGCAGGTATAGTTGAAGAGAATAGGACAGCACCAACACCTTGTGGAAGATTACCACAAGAAGGAAAGGTTATCAAGGAAGTTAATGTAGAAGTGGAAGCACAAACTTGTGCTGGCGAATGAACATAGAGGAATAGCACAAGCATATAAATACAAAATGAACAGCAACTAGCAAGTGGTATAAAAGCCTCCCAGATACCCAGAAGCAACCAGACAACACAGGAAAACTCATCACTTATTGGATAAAGAGGAGAAATTACAGCTGAAAGAAAGAAGGCTGTTTAAATCTTTGTAAAAAAGTTAACTGTGAAATTGATTTAGCAGATGATAAAAACCAAAGCTGAAAAAAGAAAAAAGATTGCCCAAACAAGTTTTAGAAAGATAATGTTTTCAAGTCTAAGAGGTCTGATGAAACTCACACTAGTGTAATTAAGGAACTCACCAGAGCAGACTGAGCTATTAGTGATTATCTGCAAGAATTCTAGGTTTAAGGGGGATGTCCCAGAGGGCTGGAAGATGGCAGAGAGAGGACCTGTCTTTATAGAAAGGAAAAAGGAGGAGCCAGGGAATTCAAAACTAATCTGCCTAACTTTGATAAATGGAAAGATAATAGAATGAATAATTAACCGAGTTATAACCCCAAGAGAACAATATGTTGACAAATATCAGCCAGTGCAGAGTTTTTGACTATTTTTTTATTTTTAATAACATGGCATGTCAGACCAATTTTCTTGGTAAGTAGCCCAGTAATTAGAAAAGAGGCAGGATGCCATTTTTCAACACAATGTTCTGAGAAGTAAAAGAGGAAAATATAATCTTGGTGAAATCACATTCACTTGAACATGCTACTGTGTCAAAAACTGCACTTGGAGACCAGGTGTCAATCATTCACTCTCAGTGCAGGATGGCATTTAAGGAAGTCCTTCCTGCACTTATCCTAGTCGCTTCTCTCTTCACTTATTCATCAGAGGCTGCAACTGACAGTGAGCTCAGCTCCTGCAGAACTGGCTGTAAAGCTAGAGAATGATCCAAACTGAGGAGGGATTTCAAATCTGCAGCTTGAAATTCAGCAAAGGTGAAGCATTTTTGAATGCCAAATAAAGTAGACCAAATAAGCAAAGAAGTGGCAGCACACCAAGAAGTGATCTTGGGGATACAGAGGACCAGAAGCTCAGTGTACGCATAGAAAAGAAGATGAATCTTTTTTTCAAGGTGTATCAGTAAGAGGGACTGGATGTGAAACATGAGGAAACTGGCTTGCTCTGTGTGTATAAAAAATAAAAATGTAAGAGAAAAATTAGAGACACTGGTAGGACATCAGCTTGGCTCCCTGCTTGAAATGAGATCAATTCCCCAGTGAGTTCAGAAGGGAGCAATGGTGATGATATGTGATGTGAAAAACACATTATCCAAGCAAAGGTTGGAGAAACCATCTTTGTTCAGCACAGAAACAGGACTGGGGGAGAACAAGAGAGATGCTGTCAGTTCTGCAGCATGTAAGAAGGGTGTTACAGGAAGAAAAGAGCTTAGTTGTTCTCTGTGTTGAGGAGAGTTTTGTTTATTTTACACAAAGATATTTTGAGCTAGCAGCCTGGGGGGAAAAGGAAAAAAAAAGGGATGGAAACCAAAACCCAAATCCCAAAATAAAACTCAAAACTTTCTTATTTGAAGGGTAGTTGGAACAAGGTACCAGAGGATGCTGTACAAATCCTGTCATTGGAGGACTGCTAGCAAAACAGCTGTCAGGGCTGCGGTAGATCATCTCTTGAGGTCCTTTCCAGCTCTGCTTTTGTATGATCTTGCAGAGTAATTAAGCCTCTGTTTAACATTATGCACATAAGTGACTTGCAAAATAGGCACTGTTCCAACCTGAGCACATGTTTAATTGCTTTGCTGGTCTGAGGCCCAAGGTATTTCTGGAAGGTGTTAATTTATTCCAAAAATTCTTGCTAACAACTATTCCCCTATGCACACTGACACCTGCAAAAAAATAAAAGCAGCATTCTTCGGTTTCCAAGCTGCTGCATTCCTTTCAAACCATCCTACCCTCCTCTGATAATACTAAGAAAAGAAAAGATTCTCTGTTTGCAACCTTATTTACTGGGCAAAATTATTTCCTCATGTGCTGTAGTTACAAGAGAAACATGAAGTCACTGAAACAATGAGATGAATTATATCAGTAAAGCATTAGGGATGCAAAATATGTACATGAAAGTATTTAGAATTCACTCAAAACCATATATAATACATACAGACATCACACACACTAACAGACTCCCCTGAGCCTTGAATGGCTGGAAAATCTCGTCTTACAGCAGCAGGACCATTACTACATGGTCCTGATATATATAAACTATTAGTTTAGTTCCTAATATATATCTATGTTGAACCTCACTGTGCCTTGTGTCTGAGGCAGCTGGCACATGGTGCCTCCACTGCCACAAACGGGAAAACAGTTCGTAAAGCACAGTTAAAAGATCTTTGGGGAGCTGAGACACACTGAGATTTAACTGACTTTCCCAAAGCTAGATAACCTTTTCCCAGGCCTACAGGGCCGAACCCCAGCAGCACACAGCTGGTGACTGCATGGGGAGGTTGGGGACGCCAAGTGCAGCTCAAACACCAACAAATCCTCATTTTTCTGTTGGTGGGGGTTTGTTGTTCAGGAGTATCAAAGCACCAGTCATTATTCTGGTCTTCCCAGTCTGTGTGAGGTGTGCAAACACACAACAAAGGAAGGAGCTCTACCTAAAGCTTTCCAAGCCGAGTGCTAGATGAAATACCAGAGTTGGATAAGAGGAAGGCAGGGAGGAACAAAAGGAAACTGTAAGCCTGGTTGCACTATTATCTGAGAATTGCTGTTGCTTATAGAGCTGAATTTTAGCTCTTGAGAGGTTGCTTGTGGAATGGGATGAGAAATGGCCATCCTTGCCTAAAGATTTTGATGGGAAAGGGAACTGCCAGGAGAAGCTCCCATATCCAGAAAGTCAATTAATTGAGTGTTTATACTGCAGGCAAAAAGCCTTGTTCCAACCCCTCACTGCAAAGCTGGCAGTGAAGGGACTTAAATCGGGTGCTAAAACAGACCACGAAATTCAACTGGATCTGGCAGGGCTTGGACATTCCAGAAAACCCCATCAAACAAGGTGGAGATGACAGACTGGAGGGAGATCTTCAATTCAGCCACCATCACCACTGCTAAGTTTCTCCCAGACCCAGATGTGTCAGAGGCTGTCCTGCGTTACTTTGGCCACCAGAGATGATGGTGGATGCCAACAGCCCCGCCCTGGGCTAAGTCCTCTCCTTGGTTCTCCCCCTTTCACTGGCAAATTGGGAAAAGGGAAGGGAAAGATTTATTGTAAAGAGGGTCCTTTTCCAACTGCAAGCTGGTCCCTGTGAAAAACTTGATGGCCATGAGTGGGACTCTTCACTTCATTTCCTTGATAGAACCAAAACTGACCAATTTTCTTGAGAACATTTTAACAGCACCACTAAAATATTGTGTTTGAGTTCAATTCCTAAGAAACTTTAAACTGAATTTAAAAGATTTTTTTTCTGGCTTCTTGCTGATTTGATGAAATATAAGGGTTTTTTTTAGCAGTTGCCCTTTCGCTGTGAACTTTCAGATATGCAGCTTCACTAATGAGATTTCTCTTTGTGAAGCTGTAGTGTTTTAATTCTGATAAAATTAAAATCCCATCATTAATTTTAAATCTGCAGAGCATATGAATGACTGTTTTCCTAAAAATACACATTTCTGTCAAGTCATTCATTTTTTATTTTGAGATACTTATGTTTTCCAGCTTTCCTGCTGACACATAAATTGGTATTTTCCCAGCAGCTCCCCTCTGAACAAAATTTCTCATGCACCATTCAGTCAGGCAGTTTCAGTTCATAAGGTCTAACCCTTTAATTGTTTCATGGGTGAAAATTCCAATAACATGCGATTAAATCTCTGGCACATATTAGTTATTATTTCCTTATCAGTAATATTTACTATTTATTCTAGAGCAAATACACTCCCAAAGCACCCAGGCTACAATACACGAACCCATTGAAGGTTGTCTTGTAGACCACTTGCTAACTTTGACTCTCAAAAAGGCCCAACAAAACCTTGGGAAAACCTTAAAATTACCTCCCTGATGAACCCTGCCTGTCCATGAGCTTTCCAGAAAAGGTCATTTGCTTGAAGCTCATTACTAATTCACTGCAGGATTAGGAGAAATTTAACATTCATAGGCACAACACTGCTTACAGGGAAGCTGAACACCAAAATATTCTTGCTATACTTTTGAAATTCTGATTATTTTTTCCCCTACTGGAAAAAAAAAAGGAATTTCAAGAGCACCAGATCTGCTGTGATTCTTTGCGTGGCGGAGAACAGGCAAAAAGAATGTTATAACTGGAGATGGCAAGGGAGATTAAGAAAAGGAGGGGGAGTTTTCTTGGAAAACACAGTAGACTAAATCCAAGGCTTTCCTTAGGGACCTATTGTTTTTTGCTTGCTTTTGATGAAGAACACAGAAAGCATTTTTTTTCCTTGGGTGCAGTAAAGAACCTCCAGCCTAGGGAGGCACACCCTAGGATGGTGAGTGGGCTGGTGGAAGGAGTGCTCTTCCTCTTCCAGATTAATGACCACTTCTCAAGTGAAGTCTGAGCTGTTGGCTATTGTGCAGTGTGTACTTCTCTTTTTTTCCTTTCTTTCCCCATATTATTATTTTTATTTTATTCTTGGCAAAAGCAATTGAGAGAGTCTTGATTTTATTGCACTTTGACATGAGTGTCAACACCTTGAAATATTTCACAAAATGGAATTCTTGCTGCCTGCCAAGCCCTATAATCAACACCCCAAGATTTCCTCAGATACCTATCTTTGCAGAAAGTCTGGAAATCCTTAGGCTAAGTGATGAGCTAATATACATGGGCTCGCAGAGGAAAGTTGGCACATAGCGGCTCAAACCCCAGTTTGAGCCCAGTCGTGGGGAAGCGACTCTTCAGGCAGTGAAGCTGTGAGTGCCTGGCGAATCCAAGGTCCAACCTTGTCTTGGTTGACTCCCTGTAAATTCAGCCCAGTAACTGTTGAAGCAAACAGCAGCCCTGCACCACAGAGCACATGGCAGAGGTAACTGAGCGAGTGTGATGAGTGAGGGGTAGTGAGGGCAGGGAAATCCTATGTGTAGTTACACAATCATAGAATCATTTTGGTTGGGGAAGACCTCTAGGATCATTGAGTCCAACCACAGCACTGCCAAGTCCACAACTAAATCATGTCCCCAAGTGCCAGATCTACGTGCCCTTTACATACCATCCAGGGATGGTGACTCCGTCACTTCCTTGGGCAGTCTGTTCCAATGCTGAATTATCCTTTCCATGAAAAGATTTTTCCTAATACTGAATCTAAACCTCCCCAGGTGCAACTTGAAGCCATTTCTGGTCCTTTCATTTGTTACCTGGGAGAAGAGACCAACCTCCACCTGGCTACAGCCTCCTTTCAGGCAGTTTTAGAGAGTGATAAGGTCCCCTCTGGGCCTCCTTTTCTCCAGGCTAAACACCCCCACCTCCCACAGCTACTCCTTATAGGAATTGTGCTCCAGACCCTTCCCCAGCTTCGCTGCCCTTCTCTGGACATGCTCCAGTACCTCAATGTCTTTCTTGTAGTGAGGGGCCCAAAACTGAATACAGCACTTGAGGTGTGGCCTCGCCAGCACTGAGTACTAGTGAGGAGGATGATAATTGTCCTGGTCCTGTTGGCCACACTGGTCCTGATCCAGGCCATTGGCCTTCCTGGCCACCTGGGCACATGTTGGCTCCTATTCCCCCAAGTCCTTTTCTTCCTGCGCAGCTTTCCAGACACTCTGCCCAAGACTCGAGTGCAGGGGGTTGTTGTGACCTTACTGAACCTCATACCACTGGCCTTAGCCCACCAATCCAGCCTGTCCAGATCCTTCCATAGAGCCTTCCTGCCCTCCAGCAGATTAGCACTCCTGCCTGACTTGGTGTCATCTGCGAACTGACTGAGGGTGCACTTGATCCCCTCATGCAGATCATTGTAAAATTATTAAACAGGGCTGGCCCCCAAACTGAGTCTTGGGGGATACCACTTGTGACAGCCACCAGCTGGATGTAATTCCATTCACCACCACCCTCTGGGCCCAACCATCCAGCTAGATTTTTACCCAGCGAACAGTACATCCATCTAAGCCATGAACATCCAGAGTTTCCAGGAGAATGCTGTGGGAAACTTTGTGTCAGAGAATAAATTCCAGGTAGACAAATTCCACAGCTCTTTACTCATCTGCTAAGGTCAATGGTTGTTCTCCAGCAAAAGCCACGGAGAGCTGCAACCCCCCTGTTTGCAGGCACAGCCTTTCTGCCTTGCCTCGAGGACATTTTTAGGGGAAGGGCACAATTATCTACATACACAACTCTTCATCAAAAGCTGCATCTATTCAACTTTTTGGGTTCTGAATGCCTGAATGGGAGCCCTCACCTCTGCCCCTTGCTGTGATGATGGGCTTTCATTCCTGGTATTGGGATGCAGCCCCATCCAGCGAGGCTGATGGACACCCAGGGACACATGCACTCCCCTCTGAAGGATTTATTTTATTGTTGTTCTCCCCTTTTTTTTCCTTGTTTTGTTATTCTTACCACATAAAGAAGTCCTTCAGAGAGAGCCTGCCGGAAGAGCCAAGACACATTCAAATGCTCTCTTTTCATTGTTCCCAGAAGATTAATGACACGTAGGCCAATGGGCCCGTAGCCCTGTTCCCGTAGCCTGCATGCCAAGGGGGAACAAATGAAAGCATGTAACTGGAATTTCCACTCAGCTTGTCTCAACAGCACACGAAAAGCTAGGACAAATCAAATTACAGCTACAGAATACAACAAAGAAGTTGCCCTCTCAAAATAAACAAACAAGTAAATGAATAGGAGAGTGGCCCCAATTTAATTGGTGAAGTCAGGCAATGATAGCTGTTTCACATCTGGCCTGTACTTTCATTTGGCTGGAGGCCTTTTCATGCCTCTGCTGAACTCCAGCCGCCAGTGAGGATCTGGTGGACTTGGAATGTTTTTCAAGCTGGGCAGCCTGCTGCTGGCTTCCCATGGCCAGCTCCTCATGGCTGCTTGCTGCTTCCATAACCCAGTCACACAAGGCCCCCACTGTCCCATCCCTGCCAAGAGCAGGTGTCCCTTGTGTTTGTCCCAAATTCCAGTGCAGCGGCCAAAGCTGGCTGGCAGATAAACTGCTGTGTGGAGGCCTGTCAGTCAGAGCCATGGATGTCCCCCCAGGCAAGGTGGCTTCTTCACTCCAGGCTGCCAGCCAGCACAGAGGAAAGGCAGTCCGTCACTCTGAAGGGTGTCAGCAGGTTGCATGCCTCAAAAGCAAGTGTTAAATAAATGTGCAGGTCTGGGGTCAATGTTTTGTTGTCCAACTCTTTCTCCCAAAACCCTCACCGTGGTTTGTCAAGTTGCTGGTTTGGGGAGTTTGGAAAAAGAAGGATCAACAGAGACATCAAGTAGAACCAGCAGAGTAAGATGAAACTCCAAAGAACCTGGGGAATGAAGGAAGGCAGGGTGCAGTCCCTGGAGAGAACCACGGAGCCTGACTACCCTTGTCAATGCAGCTGTGCTGGTGCCAAAGCAGATCCTCTCCTCACCAGTTGCTGAGAGGGCCCCACTAAGCCCCTGCTCCCTCCAGGGCCACAGGTGAGCTGGAGCCAGAAATGGAAAAGCAGATTTCTGTCTGGAGCTGTCAGATACTTACACTTTGCTTCTAAAAGGATGAAATTTTGAATGCTATTTCCTCATGTTTTCTGACTAGCCCTACTCGTCTTTTTCCTGGCATGCAATTCAACCTCCAGTTGGGAAACAACAAAAACAACCCCAAAACCACCAAAAACAAACTCCACCACAGCTGAGCTCTGCTTCTGCCAAGCAGACTCAGGTAGTCCCCGATATGAAAAACAGCTGCTGGCACCTAAGGTGTGCCCCAGAAATCCCTCCTACGTACTATTATTAGGCTTTGTAACCTGACCTAATGCACCAGGAGCGGTGGTTTTGGCTCATTTCTACATTAAATAACACTTACTAGATACAGTGAGTGTCTATACCAATCTTGGGGACAATTAATAATTCTCCCTTCACTCCCCCCCAAATCCAGCCAACCAGCCAGAGGTTCAGCACGCAGGAGGATGTGTTGATCCCTGGTTCCAAAAAATATCACTCTTTACCCTATATTTACAGCAGTACAACAGTTATAAATAAATCTAGTAACAAGCCATCTTTGTCTGTACTCCAGTCTATTTTTTCAATTATTTTTTTCTTCCTTTAAACATAACTTTTCAGACTTGCCATTTAGAACAAGCCTCTGCATTACTAGGTTTCTTTTAAATCAAATGTAAACTGAAGTCATACCTGTGATACAACTTTCTTTGGGTCTCATTAAGAAGCGGTAGTTAAGACCTACACTGGAAAATGGCTTTATTCACACTGCATTTGCTTAAATCTGACTTACAGACTCAGAGCTACAGGAAACCAGTTTAGTTGCTTCCACTGAATTTTCTCCTGGGGAAACTGGAGAAAAAACTGTAAAGCAATGTCTGTTTGTTGTGGCTGAGTGACATCTGTCAAAAGCCAAATGTTTTTCAGACATGGGTGCCCATGGGCAAATGTTATCAACAGCTCAATGACTGCACTGATTTTTCCAAGGTTGCAGCATTGGCAATCACTGCAGTCAGGCAGTGTCCAGTGCCTGAAAATATCAAACCCACTACTTGTGTCCATTACCAAGCAGTGACGTGAGGCCCAAGAGTCAGGCAAGCCGTGCTTAAAATAACAGCATCATTGCCCAGCTCCTACACCAATAGATCCTTTCTGGTGACCTATTTTCCCTCCTTTCCATTACCTCTGATAAGATCCCATGGATCAAACCAGGTGGTGTTTCCCCTATCACTGCAGTCCTGGCCGGCAGAGCACACTGTCTGTATCCAGCAGCTGTGCCACATGGAACACAGCACTGGTTCAATCATCGCAGATGCCAAAGGGTGGGTTAGTGCAGTGGTCTCTCTGCAAGGGCTGCCTGACCCTGAATTATTGTTTTTAAGAGGAGGAAGGCCCATGTGTTAAGAAAACATCCAGTCTTGTGTTACTCAAGAAGCTATTGCAGGAGGTGCTCCAAAACACAGCGCGAGGAACACACGCACACCTCCCTGTGTGTGGGGTGCACACGTGCCACACACAGCAAGGAAACACGCCACAACACTAAATTGCTTTGGTACACATGAAGTCTGAGCAAGAGGTCCAGCAAAACAGAGAGACAGAGCAGCAAGCACATGGATATTTTGAGATGTTATTGAGCTTCAGCCGCTGCTGATTTCTCAGTCTCTCCACCACATACTCCCTAAAAAAGCTGTGCTTCCAGCCCTTTACTTTCTCACAGCTCAGGGAGCTGACCCCACCAAGACAGGTCAGAGGGAGGACTATTCACCTTCGGGAGGCACCTGAGTCATCATGATTTCTGTGATTTATGATCTCTGCCTGCTGCAGCCAGTGTCCAGAGCAAGTGAGTGAACGTCGCGCCCGTGTCCCTATCCCCACGTGCCTTTGTTCTCCAGAAATAGCACTGAACAAAGCATTGGAAGATTGCAGTCTGTGCTAAGATTTATTTAACTTTTTCCTCGTCTTCTTTTTTCCTTTTTTTCCTCCTCAAAGGAGGTCTCTCGGCATGTTCCGGTGGTTATTGTTCTCGGGCCGTGCAAGGGCAGTGCCCCAGAGGGGCTGGGCAGGAGTCTGACATGTTCCACACCCACATTCCCTGCTGGTGGGAGACGGATGTCTCCTCATGGCCTATATTTGCACAACTTACTGTATATTTCCATAGAAGGACAATGAGCATCTACCTAAGCATAAGAAGCCTCCCAGATGACAAACATTGTTACATTCGCACCCAAAACAAGGGATTTGCGAAATACAGAAATTCCCTTCATGCTTCTCCTCTGAGGTTTTGCTGGGATTTTTTTTCCTTGCTTTAAGCAACAAAGTCATTGTATGAGTAATATTGTCCCATACTTTTTTTGGTTGTCATTCATTTGTGCTTCCTACGATTTTCTTATCAGACAAGCTTCCAGAGTTCTGGAAAAGGATTTGCATACAAATTGCCTCTTCCACATGTGCGTAACCTCGTCAGTTTTCAAATTAAAAAGCCACAAAAGTTTTCAATTTCAGATGAAATGGAGGGCTGCTATGAGATGCTTAAGCACATTCTAAATTTACAAGATACGAGCAGTCCTACTGGCTCGAGGGGCCAGTAGACAAGCATCTGTGTTAAAAAAACACAAGTTTATCTCATTACATGCCTAGCATGAATTCTTCACCCAGGATCATCTGGGAGCAAGGTAACAGTGTCTTCGTAACTGCCTCTATGGTTTGAGGATAAGAAGCAGGGAAAGTTTATAGGCAGACCCAGTCTCTTTTATTTGGCTAACAGATACAGCAGGAAAAAAAAAAAGGCAAGAAAACTTTGGGGAACACTCTGTCTGATGCTACTTGCTTTTCTAAAGAGAGAAGTAGACAAGGTCTTCACAGGTACAGGTAGAAGTCTGAGAGCTGAAATGGAGAGGAATACAGCTGTAGGACCTTGCTGACTTCAGATGAGTACCTTTGAAGGCAACCTCCTCCCTCTGGTACACAAGACATTTATTTTGTTGATTAAAACCAGGTTTATTTAGGTTTTTGTTGTTGCTAGCATGAGTACAGCTACCCAGGGAGGGAGATTTCTCTCACTTTACAGGAGCTATCTCAGCAATAGGCAACTGGCATGATCTGGTGTGTCTGGGCTCCCACTGCAGTCAGTGGAAAAGGATGAGTGCTTCTGGGGATGATTCAATCCATTTTATGACAGATATCAGAGACAGGGGGGATGAATTGCCCTATAGACAGACTTCACTCTCTCTGCTGAGAATGCAGGGACTCTGGATGACTAGACCTAGACTTAAACAGCTAAAATTAGATTAGATGAATCATACCCAAAGGTGATTTTTTTTAATGCTAGAAGCACAGACACTACCCACCCCGCAAAATTAGCAAGGCAGCAGTATCTGTCAGCATAAAACCCAGACCATGTCTTTGCAGTTCAGGAATTTGAAGAGTCATCTCCCAAACATCCAGCTCATCCTACAGACTCCCCTCCCTTCCTGGGACCTATTGTACCCACAAATGCCCTATGCAGATTTGACACCCCAAAAACCTTTGCTGACCATTCCTCATCTCCTTTGTGCCAACAAAATGGGCCCAAACCACTACAAAGAGAATGATCCTTGCTTCCTACACATTTCCAATGGGAGCCAAGGCAACTTGGAACATCGAGAAAGTAGGCTCTAATATTTAACACCTCCAGTGATTCAAAGATGAGGCTTAACATTTTATAAGGAGGCTTAATTTAAAACTCACCCATCAAATCAGGATGAGATTCCAGTAAAATGGTATAGTTGCATTTGTAATAATCAGCACCAAAACTTGTTGGATGTGTATGTGGGGGACCCTCGAGAAATTGCCTCTGTGTACATACCTGTATGTTACACAATTACACTTCTTCCCATTATAGGATGAGATATCAATAAAGGTCTCATCCTAAGCAGCCCTTCCCACACCTACTTTTGTAGGATTAAATAAGAGAATTACAAATATGCTCAGCAGCAGTATGCATTCCCAGTCCTTTCTGAATCTTTATGAACTCTCGACCTCCGTGACAGCCTGCAGGAATGAGACCCATAGTTGAATTATATCACACAGGCGAAAATAGTCCCTTTTTCAGCTTTGAACTTGCTACCTTTTTGTTTCTTCCAGTGTCCTTGGATAGCAGCTAGTGCACGTTAGGAATTTTCCAGTGAAACAAACTGGAAAACAGCAATTCAGAATGAAAACGTCTTCAGGAAATGGTTCTGTTTGACAAACTTCTGATAAAGCATAGGCAGGATTGGGTCCCAGAGGTGTTTCCTGCTGGATGAGCAATATAACACAGGGGAGCTGAAGGCTGCAGGGATCCCTGCCCCAGGGCAGGTCATTACTGGGTTGGTCACTACTAGGAGACCAGATGCCCTAGGAACCCTGGCTCAACTGCATGCTTTGGAGTTTAGATACAACTGTTCAAAGGAGGTTAAAATTTTCCTGGATATCCTGTTTCAGTTCTGAAATTTTTGTGGAATTCTCGTTTTCCAGGAATTTGCAAAATTTATTTCCCTGCACTTGGCTCTCCACCAAATACTGCAGCACTTCCTCCCTCATTACCCAAACCCAGCAACTTTTGACCTGGTGTCATGACATTCAGTCCTTTTAATTTCTGATTTTAAGGAAGCATTTGTCACCTTTTCAACTTCTTCCCTCCTCAGGGTTTGCAACCAGCCCTCAGTTGTTTTGGTTTGGTATTTTTTGCTGTCCTGAAAAATTTCTCCAGATCTACAGGGTGTATATGTGAGAATCCAGAAACTCTCAATGCCTTTATTAAGGGGACAGGGTCGATGTTTCCCATGCATGCAAATAAAAGGTGGTCACCACCTGAACGTCTGCACACCCAAGGTGTGTGCAGGGAGCGCCTCGGTGCGTAACAACGCGCAGTATTTGGCAGGACTTCAAAATCTTCCTTCCTCCCTTTTGGTATGTCTCTGGCATGTAACTGCAGCTCTCCCAAGAGCTCACCGAATGCCAAGTAAGGGAAAAGTGACTCGCTGGCTTAGAAATGCAGACCCCTTTCTTTGCAAGAAAGAGAATTTCAGGATCTGTCTTCCTGTCTGGGCTGAGAGAACAGACCTGAAGGCACATTTAGCGACACTTCCTTTAAAGGTTTGTTTCAGCCAAGTATGGGCCTATCACTACAAAATTAAACAAAAAATTCCCATGCAGAACAAACAGAAAGGGCCAATGGGTCTTCTAATGGACATTTTCCTTTGATGTCCTTCTTCTGAAGCAGATTGAGATTGCATTGATGCATATTTCAGGGTACAAAAAAATAGAAAAACAATTCCCAAACACTGACATCATGAGCAAACCAGAAAAAGAAGCATGGCAAATTCATGCTTTTCATAACCTTCATTTTCTCATATTATTCTTTCTCATTCCACTGTAGGGAGTATAAAACAAAACAGAAGAAGGTGCAGATGTGATTTTTTTGTGTGAAAATTATACTAGTGAGAACGAAGCTGCTGCATTAGTATCACAATCCATGTTATCACCCTGGAGATGGAGAGAGGTGAAAAGATTTGAAAGGCACGAGACAAACAAATAATGAACTTGGTCAAAGGATGATGAACCTGTGAATAGCAGACTTGGGCAGTTCAAGGCAACCTAGGCCTACAAGACAATTCTTCCAGTTGTAGTTCGAAACTTCCAAAAGCCTGGAAGATTTGAGAGCCACAGCTTTGGCTGATCGATCACATGTTTTCCATTTCATGGAACTTTGTGCAGCCTGGCCTCTGGCAAGCGTAGGGCTGGCGATGCTCCCTCACAGCCATGTCTCCATGAAACTCCTCTCCAGGCAGAGGCATAGGAAGCTTAACCTTGTGTGCCATCATAGCCAACCACCACTGACCAGTGCACGAGCTTTGTTTACTGCCTCCCTTCAACTATATATAGCCAGCCAGACCTGGAAAAACACAAATTGGGTCATCCACTCCAATTGCTCACACCAAAAGGGTTGTTTCCTTGCTTTATTATTCCTATTGTCTTATCCTATCTGGTCTCACCCACACATGTCATTGCCTCTGCTGGTCTGACAATCTATTCTAGGCATGCTCAAGGTTGTGAATTTTTTTCCTTCTGTCTAGCCTCATTCTTTTTCCATTTTTAATTTTAGGCTAAAATCTGTACAGCCACTTTCTAGATAATCCAGATAACCCTCTTCCTTTCTTTCATGCAATTTCCTTTCACTTATTTATATTGCTATCATCATGTCATCACTCCCGAGCCTAACTTTTTCCAAGAGTTTTTGGCTGATGCACTCCCTTTTCCAGCACACTCATGTGCTCTTCCAAGGCTTTCCAGTCTACTTTTCTACCATTACAATAGTTTTCGGCTGTCGTGCAGCATTTGGGAAGCAGAGTTTTCTGCTCCCATCCAGCATGTCAGTACTGAAGGCTAGTAAATTTACACACTCTGTTAGCATCATGTTAGTCTTTTAGGCCTTTAAAGCATTTCTTTGCCCTCAGCATCTTGTTTGTCATCTCCATTGTGAGATCACAAAACGTACAGGTCAAGATTACACCTGATACTTGCACAAATCTATGAGCTTGAAGGGCCCATGGCCTTGCTTTGTGTAAGGTCTCATCTATGGTCTGTTCTCACCACTGGGTTGAAGACCCTGTGTCAGACTGAGTAACGAGAGAAGTATCAGATTCTGGGAATAGAAGCAGAATATAGGCACAAGGTCCAATTTTAGATAAAAACTTCATCGTACAGAAGCTTTTTCGAGTAGTAAAAGACAGTCTGTAGGGTTTAGATTATTTCACATGTAGCCAAAAGTACTGTTTACGTGGGGACAGTTAAAAATTCACTGTTGCAAGAGGGACCATCACCTTTCCAACACATTCTATTGGAGCTTAACTCTGCCTCTCACTAGCTGGTTTACAACTAACTTAATACTAGCTCCTTGCCAGTCAGCTTCACACATTTGTATATTAGTCTTTAGAGATAATGCACTGTATTTTTTTAAAGGGAAAACTAGTATGTGATTCTTGCCTAAAGGTCTGTTTCAAAAATTGTTACTTCCATAGTGTTTCCTTTTTCTAATCTTCAAATATATAATTCACATCTTTGCAAATAATAATTTCCCTTCTTTCCCCCTGCCATTTGAATGCTGCCTGCCAGCGACTGGAATTTGAGCCTTGATTTTAAGGCACTACATGCTGTAGTTATTGAAACACTGAGCTTGCTGCCACCACCGAGGCCACACGATAAAGTGCTAGTTAGACCATGGTTTTATTGAATATCACAGGAAGGCAAGGTATGTAATTGTGATTTTATTTTTGACAGCCTACCCTCTCACTTATCCTTGCATCAAACTACTGGAACCTGATGGGCAGGTTGTAGATGTCTCCACAGTTTTCAACATCCAATATGACAAACGAGAAAAAACTCCTTTTATGTTAAAGAACAGGATCTTCTAGTGACATAGGTGAAGGTATCACTGTGCTCCTGAAAATGTTAATTTTTGGAGTTTCTGTATTGAGAGAGATACTTTAGATGGTCCTGACTGTAATCTGGTGGTGTGTCAACCCCTCAAACCAAGGGGAGCATGCTCATCCCCTGGCTAGGTCATTCCAGCTTACTCAGTGCTTTGGAGCTGACTGAAAACTGCACTTCTTTCAGTACTTTAGAACAGGCTTCACAGCCACTAGAGCTGGTGCAAAGGATGGAACAAAAGTGCAGCAAGGCACTGGAGGGGGAGAGCAAGCAGGAGCCTGGTACCATATGGAAGCACTGGGGACAACCCTAGGTGAACTTACAGCATCAAAAAGCAGGATTACCATAGTTGTCAAAATAAAATTGAAGGAATCAGATGCAGACCTAATTTCTCTCCCTACCACTTTTGCAGTGTTTAAGGGGACAGCTTCTGAATGCAATCTCTCTGTCAGTTTATACAATGCTAAAGTGTGGCTACTAATTACCTTATTAAAAAAGTGGCTTTTGCAGGACAAAGTCAGAACAGCAAAATTAAAGAGACCAGGCTGCTGAGAATGTAATTAAAGAGTGCTTGCAAAATGCTATGATTATTAGATAAATGGCAGGCTTGGGGACACTAATTGCTACGGTAAAACTGCTTTTGGTGGTGTTTTATATAGATAATTAGTGTGATGAGCCTTGAGATAGGGATTGGATACCCTGTCACCCCTATGGTCCCTAAGACTTCAGCAAAATTAGGTAATCTCTCCATAGGTATGTTTTAGTTCTTCTAGCAGCTGTGATGACTAAAGAATAAAAGTCAGTAAAAAAGAAAGATTAGGACACGGTTTCCAGACTCTTAGGAAGGAAAGATTTTGTCTAGTTGCAGTCTAGAAGCATCTTGGAAGGGTTAGCCAGCAAACAGAACTGAAAAACTTCAGCCCAGGGATGCAGACACCAGGATAAGAAATATGAGGCTTTCCATGTAACTATTATTGCAGGAAAGTGGGTCAGAGAGTCAAGAAACCGATTAATGAATGGGGAATAGTATGCAAGGCAAAAAACAAATATCAGCATTTTTCTCCCTTGAAGCTGTTGATAACTTGAAGCTGTTTCAATAATGATATCCCAAACTGATGGCAATGTTTCCTCCCACCATCCAACACTATCCTGTTGCTTTGTGTTTTGAAGGGCTGTCAGTCACATGGAAAACACGGAAGAAAGGTCAAGCAGAGAGTACAGGATACGAAGGAATGTTGCGCAATCAAGTCCTGGTTTTCAAGTGCACAGAAGCCCTACACAGGCATTTGCAGCTTGATCCTGCAAGCCTTTCCTGACAGCAGCTCCCAGTGTTTGTGCAAGCACCTGAGGGAAGCCAAAAGGCTGATGTGCATCACTGGTGTTCCTGGAGACAGGAGCACAGCAGTGTCCATATGTGATTCCACTGCAGTACATGACCAAGAGCTAATGCCTTGGTCCCCACTTTTGGAGCCTAGATAGAGTGAGGAAACTTTTTACTATGTAATCCTTTCTCTTTTCCCTCTCCTCCTCCCCTCCCCCCCTTTATTTTCATGTGTTTGTGTCTTTGGGTTTTTGTTTGTTTGCTGGTTTTAAGTGGTTTTGTAAGCTGACATCTTAGCCACTTGTCCAGAGAGTGAGCATTCTTGTGTTGCCTGATGGTTGTTGTTGAAGTGGGAAAGAGTAACAAAACCTCTAGGCAAGCTGGAGTTTATGTTTTAAGCCCAGTTTTCAGCTCAGGGTGAAGAGTATTCTGTGGTACTGAGCTCTCACACACAGTAGGCCAGAAAAATCTTTGTATGCCACAGAAATACTCACATGATTTTAGAGCCACAGGAAAGTGTCAAATTCACAACCTTAAATATCAGTACTGTGCATGTTCTTTGAACCAGCCCAGGTTCATGACCATGCCCACAATTCTCAATGCTTTAAGCCCAGAGAACAGCGCTCCATAGAAATGGGGAACAGTGCCCATGTGAAACTGTGGCAGAACACTACTATCCCTGGGGAAGAAAAAACCAAAACCCAACAGAGAGCACCAGCCCAACTGCTCTTTCTTGCTGAAAATTACTGGTTTTGCTACAAAACAAGCTTTCTCTGGGTCCAGTCTTGACACCTGTGCAGATTACAAAAAGACAGTCCCTGAAGCCACATGTCAAGACACGGTTTCCTCACATCACTTGCATGACGCTTTCTGCCTGTTCAGAGTAAAGATACAAGAGACATTCTCTTGAGCCAGAACACTCCTTGGCCGGCATATTTAGTCTGGGATGCACATCCAAGGATCTCGAACATTTTGTCCCTTAGGTAGCAATCTGCTATTAACATGCGGTTTGAGAGAGCCCATGCCAAGAGGAGAGCAAAGCATGGAGGAGTAATGAAAGCCCTAAGATGAGTCTAGCAATTTATATTAATTTTACTGTTATCATCAGCTAGATAAAATAATGGAAGTGTCCAGCTAACAAAGGTGGGCTTCTAAAATTCAGGGAAAGCCACAATCAAAGAGCCACATTCTGCAGCAGCTCTGGCTCCTTTGAAGACAGGAGATTAGGACTGAGCCTCTTAAAGTTCATAGCTACTAAACTGTTAAGGGTCAGTGAGGAGAGTAGCTCTGTAAGTAATGTGGACTATTTAACAGACTAAAGCTATCCAGCTGCCTTTTTCTTTTTTTTTTTTTTTGGCTAAAGGAGTCAGAACAAAAGGGCAACCTCAGAAAGGGAAGAGACCACACACACCTGGTAGATCAGAGTAACTGCCAGGAAGAAGCAAATTCCTTCTTAACAACTACTAGAAGTATCTGTTAGAATTCCAGAAGTGTAAAAACGAAAGGCTTAATGGAACCCATAAATCTGCCTGTCCTACATTTCCTACAAATCTTCAGAAATGGCCTGGTAGTCAGTATGTTTAATCTTCTATTTTGTCTCATTTTTATATGTATGGCCCACATACACTGCTCATATGACAAAGGGTTGGACTATTTTGAGCAACAACAACAAAAAGCTTTTCATTTCTATTTCTTAATGGTTTGCAGATCCCTCAGTGGTAACAAAGTCCAACCCTGAACAACAACAATAAAGCACATAGAATATGAAATTGTTACAAGCCACTGTAACTAGAAAGGAGATCTTGACATTGGCCTTAGAGCAAACCTAAATTATTGCAAATTTTTGGCATATTTAAAATCAAGAACTTGCTTCCTTCTGCTGTGACAATATTTCATAATGGTAATGATTACTTTGTCTAGGGGACAAGTGGGAAAAATTTTCTCTGCTTGAAAATTAGATATCAAACTCTGACTTCAGGAGATCTGACCACATCGATAACACTTTCTGCTGACTGAGACTTAACGAACCTCAGTGTTGTCCTGTAGGTTAAATCAACTTTTTCAAGCTGGCAATACATCCATTTACTAACAGTAGACATAGAGTGATCAAAACTGGATAAACATGTTTTGTTCCATTGAAATGACACTTAAGGTATGCTTCTCCTGTGCCTCTAATTGCATTTTAACCCAACCCTTGATTTCTTTTCAGAGAGATGATGCAAGAATTGCAGAATTACACTGTAAGGTGCAACCTGCCCCACACAATGACAGTATCCCAGGACTACAACTACAAGCAGGAATCACTCTGGGTGCTAGTAACAGTCTAAAGATGATAAAAAAAAGAGCAAACCTACAGCCCTAGGGAAAACTCCAAGGTGAGCTTTTACATCCAGAGATAGAGGTTGGTATTGCCCCATACCAAACTCTACCATTACTAGACCCTTACTAAACTTCCAAGATCACCCTCATCCTGACTCCTTCCAAAAATTTCTCAAATAACGATTGCTTGCCCTTATATTCTGTAGTAATTAATTACCTTCACTACTAACTGAAGTATGGCAATGCCATCTCACTTCTTTATTCTTTTGCATAACAATGAAATTCAGTGGTATTAATGCATGAAAAGTAAATTAGAAGAAAACGTAACCAAAAGGACACGTATCTGAGTACAGCAACACTTCCCCCTTTGCTCCTAAACAGAAAGTCTTTGATACAAGGCCAGTATATAACTGTGCTGCTGCATGTCAGCAGGCTGACACCTTTCTACCTCCCTTAATCTTGAAAAACAATAAACCAAATTTTGAATTTTTTTATACTCACATAACCCCAAAGGAAGTCATTCTGGCTGCAAGCAGACAGAGAAATAGTTGCCTGTAGCTCTTGTTGCTAACTACATGGTAAGTGGAAGCAAAGGAACAAGAGGAAGGGGAGTAAACCATGCTCACCTGACAGGAAATGGCACTGGCTGCTCCCATTGAATCCAGTACTGAAGAGTTACCAGGTGTGCAAAGTTTCAGCAAGCACCCCCTAGTTCCAGCATTAAGGAATTTGGTAAATAACCCTTCCACCTTTGCCCAAACCACCACCTTTGTGATTGTGTAAGTTTTTACCATCTCCTCCCTCACACCCTGAGGTGTGAGGTTTCTTCTTTCTGGATTGAAGAAATTCCATCTTTTTAGTCTCTCTTCATAACCTGTCATTCAATCAGCACTATCTGAACTTGTTTTCCTTGTCCTTCTCTGGATCTTATCTAGCTCTGCTATATCCTCGAGATGCAGAACTCCTCAATACTCCAGGTAATGTCACTACAGCAGTTTTCTGTAGGGGGAAAATAATGGTTCTTCTCTCATTATCCACACCCCTCCTTGTGATGGCCAGTGCTTTGCTGGCTCTTCTGGACCCCACTACACACTGAGCAAATGATCTCCAAGAGCTGTCACTGATGATGTTGAGGTCTCTTTCCTGCACTGGAACTGCAAGAGTATAGCCTCATAGTTTAGATGATTTCTCCAAAGATGCATCAAATTTCATTTACCTACCTGGACTTCTCCTGCCCTTTTTTTGGTACACTTACGTGGTCTTTTCAAGGCTGGCACAGCATTTGTTTGTTGAGAAATGCTTACTATTGCCTGAAAACTTGCACATTTTATTGTTCACTTCCTTGTCTCTTCATTATCCTCAATAAAGACAGTATCCATTCCTGGGGACTGTTCACTGCTGACTGTGATCCTCTGATCCAGTGAATTTCTTCAACAGCCTTTAGGATGGCATCTTGTAAAAGGCTTTTGAAAATTCAGGTTTTTTGAAAATTACAGAACTAGGATTCCTTTCACCTTCTTGCTACCAACACCCTCCTAAAGATACAGAGACAGGGGTTCCCTTCTCTAAAGGTGACTTTCCCTTTGTGGGTGTTGGGCCATCTACCACCTTCCCAGGACTGGAAGTCAGACCTCCTTGATTTACCAGTTCTAGTCTGTAGTTCCCAATTCTAAAGACAAATTAAATTAAAGGAAACATTTTAAGTCAAGAGAATTTCCTTATCTGCTTAAGAATAAGGCAGATCTGTCCTCTATCCAATTAATATAATGCTAGCATTAAGCCTAGCTCAGTATGTATAAAGACCACAAAAACAGTATTTTGTCTGTTTATTCAGTAGGCTTTGGGTTGTCATAGACTGTAGAAAAAAGTGCAATGAAGTAATTTTGGAGACTTGAAAAAAAACAATTCAGACAATCCCATGGGTCCTTGGTCTTGCACTCCAAATTCTTCAGTTGTAAGGCCATTTTCTAATTCAGAACAACTTCCTTAGAGGCCATTCTTTCACTCTTTTCTGCAAGAGGGCACAAGCATCCTGCATGTTTAATTGCAAGCATACAATGTTATCTGCTCCTTCTCTCTTATGTAAGTTTGCAGGAATGCTGAAAGACTTTCCGGGCTCTGAGAGGTTAGGGGTTGGAATCAGGTCCCTTGTATATCACTGCATTGACTTTTTGGGACGTGAAGTTATTGCAATTAAGATACTGGCCGGATGTGTGGGCTAAAGAGCCCGACTGATATCACAGGCATTTATTGATAATGCAACTTCTGGGGAAGAAATCTGGGGAATTGTTGTTCTTCATGTTTTCCTCTGCAAGCAAGCAAACCATATGGATTTATCAGAAACACACAATGCTTTATCTAGCACAAGAGAAAAAAGAATAGTGTTTATTTTACTGTGGAGGAATGTTCTCTTTCTGTTTGGAGAGCCAGTTGCCTGACCTGGCACTGTGTACCTTTTGGCCTTCAGCAGGAGTATTGCTCTGGTTTAATTCAGTGCTATCTTTAACCTGATTACTATTTACTATTTGTGTGGTGATAATATTTCCAAGCTGCAGTCGAGGAGAAGAGCTTCATTGTGTTAGGTGCTGTACAAACACACAACTGAAAGATAACTCTTGCCTTCAACCATGCAACTAAGCGGCTCCTAAGCTGAGTGCTGGCACACAGGGAGGAAAAGATCAGCAGCAGACTGGGCTGAGGGCTTGGGTTTGCTTCTCTTTTCCAACTGTGCAATCTCAAGCAATTGGCTTTCCCCCATGTCATTTAACTTGTGCACTGCTGTACAGAAAGCCCAGCTGAAAGACAGTGCAGATGGTGGGAAGAGCTTCCTATCTCCCACTTCTTTCCTCTTGAGGCACCTGATATTTAAGCAGATCATCTGCATCTGCCTTCTCCATGTGCTGGTGGGCACACAGGAAGAAAATGGTGAAAAACCTGAAAATTAAAACAGTGCCCTGCCTGATAGTCACTCTGCAAAGTGTTAAGAAGATGTTTCTGTAACAAGAAAAATCCTTTCCCAGAAATCTTACCAGAGTCCTAAGAACATTTTGTTTGGCAACAATAGAATAGCCTCCTGCTCCAACAACATTTTGGGCCCTTTCTTACTGGTTGAGGGCAGTATCCAAAAAGCCATTAGGAAGGGTAGTGTTTGGTTTAGTCTCACCATTTACTTCATCAAACCTGAGGTCTCAGTGGTCTTGCAGGATGGACCTTTTTGCCTGGAGAGGTTTGGTTGGGTTAATGTCCACCTGTCTGGCTTTGGCAGGAGGAATCCAAGTCTTTCCTAAAAGCTGTTGATTGCAAGACCACCGTCAAGAAATGGACTTTGAGTGAGGCCAGACGGCTGGTAAAAGTGTCACTTTCTTCTGTGCATTGGAATGAGACACGGCTCCATAAAGCCATTCTCACTTTCCAGTGCATGAACTTAAATTCCAGGAGTCTAAAATAAGTGAACAACCATGCTCAAAATGGGTTTCAGGCAAGGCAGGGGAGGGCAAAGGAGAAGGAAGACAAAAATACTCTTTTCCAGCACTGGATTAATTTTCCAGATTTTATGTTAACATCCTCTCTCTCTCTCTCTCTCTCAGCAATATTTCAACTCTGTCTAGATTTTGATGTTCCTCAAGTAGACCTTTACTGAGTTATCCCCAGCTGCACAGCAAGGATGTGCATTAGATGGTGCTGCCAAGGAAATAGGAGTGAAATTACAAAGGAGGGAGAGCACAGTTCTGTGGGCTCCCCAAGCAGAGTTTGGACTCTTTCATTAAAATGCAGCAGCACCTTGCACTTCTTGAACTATTTGCCAGTCTTATGCTAAAACCTACTACTGCAAATATGCTTGCAAACAATCCTGTGAAAAAAAAAAGAGAGTTATGTGACTTGGTACCTTTAATAACAAACTAAAAGAAAAATCTGTAATGTGGCACATAAAGTCCCTCTTCGCAGGGGCTGCAGGCACAGCCCACACGACCACTACATGTAAAACTCAAGAAAGACTCTATAAAGAGCTTCTTTCTCTAGAAAGAAATAGAAATAGCTGTAAAGCTATTTCTCTTGTTTAGGGGAGTATGTCAAAATGACACCAGTTCTGGAAGACGAGGTGACAAACCAGCAATTAACGTTTGCCTTTTCACTTACATTAATGTCATTTAAGAACAGAATACATACAGTAGACAGGATAATTCTATAATTTCTTTATATAGACCCTAATAAATTGTATTCAAGACTATGTCTGTATTTTCTCAAACCCCACTGATCTCCCAGCTCCTGCATGTTTCTTCAGTTCGCTGCTGGCTTTGTCTCTGGATTGTAAGCTCTCTTGTCAGAACTGGGTGTAGGATGGAGAGGTCTTTCTTTTGTACTTCTGAAGTGGATAGCAGGTTTTTAGCAGTATTCTAATCTTAATATATATATAAAACAATGAAAATAATTGTCTCCTAATAGGACTTTCATAAGTAGCTTATGGCACACTGCCCTTATTGTAGAAAAGTATGTCCTTGTAGATATGAAATGTTAATAAAATGTAACCTTTGTGGAGGACAGTTTTATATGCAAATTAAAAAAAAATAATCAGTACATTTCTGGGTCTTGTTGTTTGGGTGTTTTTTATGCACAGACATAAGTGGTAAAGGAAAAGTAATGTGCAGGAACTGAACCAGCATATTGTATCAGCACAGTAATAAATAACATCATAATGACTATGTTATCTTATCACAGCGGTGCATAGTTTTGTATGCAAATGTTACCTCAAATACAGTCAACTATCTGCAATAAAGAGCATTCATTGTAGGAAATGTAAGAATAATTTTATATTCTTTTGTTATTACAATTGATTTTCAAAATAACATCATAGATTTACACAAATCCAAGTTAATGGACAGCTTATTGCTTGCTGCTTGTATATTGGATGTCACACAAGGCTTTCTAAAATATGACAGGGAACATGGGCTGAATGAGATGGAGACACAGTTACACACTTCCTCATGCCAATGTCATGGGCCAGTAACAGAGAGCAAGAGGGAGCTCATGCAGCTGACCTAGTGACATACTTCACAGCCGGGTAGTTTTACAATAATTTGATTTCTGGGTCAGCCAGGGAAACACCTTCCTAAGATTGCCACTCTCTTGGGCACTCTGGGAAATTAAACTCTGAATCTATATAGACACAGGAGAACAGAACTGAAAATTATTTTCACAGCCTTTAAACTCTAAAATAAGTAGTATTTGCTCTTAAAGTAATCTAAAAAACTCTGCAATTGAATAGCTTGTTTGGTAACAGCATGATAGTGCAGCTGAAAATGAACCCTATATTTGTATTGGCCATATAAAAGTAAAATGCTTAAAGCAAGGAAAATTTTGCTCTTCCCATCACAATTCCATTTAAAAAATTGCTTCTTTAAACTCCTTCATTTAGCAGAACTTCTGCCTGAGATGTGCTGCTTTTCCCCTTTCTGAATTCCTGACACAATATGAATCAAACCAATTCAAGGTAGCAAAGCCGGGAAAATCATTATAATCGCAAAACCATCAAAAAGGTCAACAAGAAGGAGAACAACAATAGGATTCTGGTAACTGTTTGGGAAGAAACTATTCTTGCTGCAGTGAAACTCACTGTTTTCATAACAACAAATTAAATACCAAGGTAATTCCCTGGAGCCTTCAGCAGCATGGCTGTGTGGCAGCAGCAGCAGCCACTCCAGCACAATGCACAGTGTCATTAGGAAAACCTGCTGGCTGCTGGGCCACTGCGCAGCTCCGCGGTGTTTGAAGTTACACTGGAGTCCAGCCTACCTTTTCAAAGCACTGCATTGTTACTCTTCTCTGCCTCCCATTCCTGTCCATTTCCCTATTCTCCTCTCTTCCTGTCCCTTGTCAGGCAGACATGTTTTGGAATGCATTCATAATACGAGGAGCTGAGTGTTGTCGGACTGGTGCAGGTGGTGGTGTGCTGGCTTCAATAGTTGGAAGTGAGGGAGTTGCAGCTGCACCTCTTTTCCAAGATTTTATTTGCTTCTTGTTTCCTTATATACACCCTAAAAATGTGTAATCGGTCAAGTGTAAGCTGTTCTCTTACGCTCAAATGGCACAGGAGACGGGTCAGCAAAGTAAGTGCGCTGCAAACATCCATTCTGAAAAGAGTGGCATTAGTATTTGCTTTGGCTGTTCAACCTTGGAGCATGAAAAATCAAGACTGGCATTTCTGAGACTCTGGTTACTCATCTACAAAATGTGATGGAGAATAAAAGAGCAGACAAGACAGCTCAGAAACCCTCCAGACACATGGAGCATCCCAAAAACATTTGGTTTCCATCTTCAGCTGCAAATTATAGACACAATGGATGTGTATTAAACAAAAAAAGGTCTCTTTGACTTCATTCTTGCAGAAATGCTAATACTGAACCACTGTCAGCAGTGTGAATCAAGAAGGGGACAGCCAGGAAGCAGAATTTATATATCAAGTGTTTCAATGATGCTTGCCAAGGAACTGCAGGTATCAAAGCAACTTTCTTAATACTTTGCATTGGGAAGCTTAGATTTTCCTGACTAGTGTGCAAAAATGAGTATAATTTATCAATTATGGGTGAAGAGAAGTGTTTACATTACTATGTCTGTCCTTGTCTGAGCAACAGGCAGTAACATAATTTATAAACAGCCAGAGTGAAACAAAAAGAAAAATCACATTTACTAAAAAATCCCCTCAGTTAAATGTCAAATAAAGAACATGCTGCAGCAATGCAATCATTGGGGAGCTTGGTCCCTGCCAACTGACAGGTTTAAAATAACCATTCTTATGCAATGAACAGCTATAGAAGTTTCACTGGGTAATAAATACCCATGTGACAACAATAGTCAACTTTATCCTCCAAACCTGTTCACCACATAGCCTGAGGCTTGGTTTGTAAGGTCTAAAATATGTATGTTAGCTATGTTGTTTCATGGCATTTTCAGGTAATTTCCTGCTACCTTACCTTGCAGACCAGGCCCAGTATCTCCAGTCCTTTCACTGAGGCACCTGGCTGATGTAACTTCATGAGATTCACGGCACAGTGAAATGAAGAGTCAGAAGAGGTGGTAAGGGGGAAGTTGTTTCTCCTCCTTCTCTGGACTCATTGGTTTCTTTCTTCCTTGCTTTTCCGTACTGTAATCTCAGGCTGACTGCCCTTGTCCTGGAGTCAGGCACTGCAGGGGCATTCTGACTCACAGTTAACTCTTCTGCAAATGAAAATAAATGGAATTGAGGGGAATTTTATAAAGATTCTTGTCTTCAAAATAAATTGTCACACCAACATCAAAATTAGAAATCAAGAACCCAAAAAGAAGAAACTATTCTGAAAAACGGAACTTAATCTACATTAAATTTTAAACCCAGATATCTAGTCCGTCTCCTATGTATTCAAACTCTTCCCTCAGATCAGGTAGCTTCTGCATCTAGTCCAGAACTTCTGAGTTAAAGAAACTTTTAAAGTTTTCTCTGGATTTCCCTAGAGATATCAAGTGATGTATCAAATGTGTAAATAATTGTTCAGTGAATTTAGTGTTAATAACACTTTCTACTTCAAACTGGATTTGAAAAGAGGTGGTAAAAAAACTAGCATTAAATTTCCTACCAATGCTTTGCCATTGGAGACCACTATCATGGTCCAACCATAATTTTCTGAGACTGCATGTTTTATTCCTTTCAGTAGTAAAAGAAAATGTTGCAGACTTAAATATCTGTCAGATTCAAGAAAGCCTGTTCTGGCTCTGTGTATGTCCTGTTTTGTAGCATAGCCTCTAAAATCCACTTTAGAACAGTTCCCTTTTTTCTCATGATCCTTTCAGCTACAATTGCAAACAGAAATAAGCATGAGGCAAGACTACTCAGTTTCAGAAAGGAGAACTGTGAATGGCTGAATATCACGTTCTCTGGACATTTGCATGCTTCAAATGGCACACACTGGATTTTACTTCACTTGACATTAAATTGTAGGGTGGAAAAGGCTGGTGAGAATATCACTGAGATATGGAATGCATTCACTGAAGAAACTGAAAAAACTGCTGGGAACCCTTAGTTGCATTTTCGTTGCCTAGAACGCAATATAATGAAAGCAGCGTTCCTGTTCATGAAGCAAATTCTGCCCTTAAATTTGCTAAATTGTTACCAGGATGAAGTTTTCTTGGAATGGTGGGGAAATAAACAATGAACCAGTAGGTATTCTGTGATGTCAACAATAATGTAGATGAAAACAATCCACAGACGATTATCTTTACATAAATTAGATGTTCGCCTTTTGGTGCAAGGTATCTTAATTTTTCCTAAATTCTAACACATACATTTGCAAAGGTCTGCTTGCCAGTGGCCAGATCTACATAGTTACAAAAGAACAGTTTTATTTAAAAGGAAAAACAAGTTTGTTCTCTCCAGGAAAACATCCTCTTCCACTTCCAGGGATTTACAACACATTAAGGAGACCATAATCACCAGAACTCTGTTAAAAACATTTGTCTGAAATTACCAAACAGTAGGATGCACAACAGGACAGAGAGAAGCCTCTATTTCAGGCTGATCCAGATAGGGGTGGCAGAGAAAAGCAAACCAAATCTGTTCTTGTTTTCATTATTGATAAAGTTCTCTGAAACTCACCTCACCATGATTGTCAAATGAAATCTGTAGAGAAGACCGAGTGTGAAATTGAGGGTTGAAAGTCTAGCCTTGTTGAATGCAACCACAAAATCTCAACAGGCTTTTCTTTTGTCCTTTGTCTTTGCATATTACATAGGACATCGTTAATTAATCTTTCAAATGTCCCTTGAGTTTAGGGAAAACATTCACACCTGATACTAGTTTTGCATTGTGGAAGTGAAATGCTAAACTTAGAATCACCATTTAATCATATGTTTCCTGTGCATTCCACCTGAGCACTGTTGAGGCAAGCTTTCCTTCTAATTACAGAGGTGAGCTGAAGAACCAATGATTAAAATAAGATCAGATTTTCCTTAAATACCGTTGTATTTCGGGGGAGTGATCAAAGTCAGTAGCTGCTTTCAGAGATATGCTAATTTACAGCACACAAACTTCTTAAATGAAGAAGAGTGGCCCTCTTTTTCTTGCTTAGATTAAGGGAAAAAAAAAGCCCAAACCAAACAGTTCAGCGTACTGAGCAATCATTCTATTAAAAAACCTCTGTCTTCCTTTCAGGTTAGCAGTGGACTCAGCCTGAATAAGGCTAAAGCATTTGCCAAAAAGCCTCGGGGAAGATCGTGTTTTGTCTATAATTTTGTTGTCACAACAACACCCATTGATTTTTTCTTTAATTTTTTTAGAATTTGCTTTTCAGCAAGGAGGAGGAGATTTTTGTGGCATTCTCAGTTAGTGCTTGCAAAACACTTTTAGATCCATGGTGAAATAATGTGTGACATCCATGTATACACGGTGCATATGCACAGGTATGTATAAAGTGTTACACATAATTATTTTTGTTTCCTCCCAGTTCCTGGTGGCTTGTGAAGCATGATTACAGCATCTGAAACCGAAACCAAACCCAGAATAATTTGTCAGATTTACAAAGAGTTCTAGTAACTCTCTGATAAGAGTTATGTGTTGTTTAGGAGAAGCCTGAATGAAGCACCAAGTCCAATTGCTCCTCAGGGCACCTGGACAAGCTGATGCCTGGGAAGGAGAGGAGTGCACAGCCTATCCTGCTGTGTGCTCTGCTCTGTGTGAATGCTGGAACTGGATCAAAAAAGGCTCCCTCCAAGTATGTGTAACACACTTGTGGTAACAGCGGGAAATGGCCACTCGTGAGGTAACTTGTTCTTTATCTGGGAACAGGTATATCTCTGTATCCCTGTACAGGCATATCTCTGGATCTGCAGGACCAGTCACACTAACCTACAGTGGAGCTTTGCTGTGCGCCAACATGAGCACATTTCCACCATAACTGCAAGAGAGGGCAGCAAAGCCCTCTTCCGAAGCAGAATGCTGACAGAAAAGCAGCTCATTAAAATATCTGTTAAGCTGTGAGGTATTTAGGCTTCTGATTAAATGTAAAAATATTCAGGGCATATCTGCTCCGTAGGCCACAGAAGTAGAGTGTCACTGGCAGTTTTCCTTTGGTAATAAGTGATCCGAATGATGACTATTTGGAGGCATCCAGTCATTTAAAATCACAGTGCCCAACAATTGTGTTCAGATCTGAAACAGACTGTTTTAGCTATCCAAAACAATTGGTAGGATGGGGGCTTGAACCATTTCTTGTGGCCAGGACACTCTGAACTCACTTTGACTCAGTACAGGTGTTGAAATCACTACAGGATTATCCCTGGAGGTGGGTAATCCTTTAAAGGTTCAGAGCTTTGGGTTAGATAAAAATCTAAACATTTGGATGTTTATCTGAAACCTTATCTCAGTCATCTAAACTCCTGGAGGCTGAACACCCATCAGTTGCAGATCTACAAGCAAAAAAGTAGTAGAGTCTCTTGTTTCTACAGACTTATAGCCTGATCCTGACATCTCTGAATAAACAAAACCTCACATTGATATCAACTTGCCTTTGAGCTGGGGTATTGGGAATGGGAAGTTCCCTTCAGCTAAAAGTGACCACAAACATTATCTGATGGGGGTGGAGGAGGAAGATAGGATTTTTTTTTCTCACGAAAGTCTCTCATATCAAGTTTTTTTCACNAAAAAAAAAAAGGGATCTTCATAATGAAAATAATGAAGTGCTATGACTTTAAGTCCCTACTGGCATTTTGACTAAGGTCACCTTAACTGAGGCTGTGTGCTGTGGTGCCTCACAAGAAGCATAAGAAAGACTGTGAGTGTGAAACATGGACGCTGCAGTTCACAACAGTGGATTATCTCAGTGCAGAGATATTTTGCTTTTCTACTATAGTACCTCAAATTTTTCCATTTTGCACCAAATGTTTTGCTCCCTTCTGTCATTTCAATCAACAAAACAATTTTGCTAGGTGGAGAAAAATTAACTTATATCTATTAAAATGTGTGAGAGTATAATATTTTTGAAGAGGGGGGAGGGTAAGGGGAGAGTTTGAGTAATTACTCCTATCCTTTGCTGACATTCCCATGTTATTTTGTTGTGGCATGCATCCCAGGCTGTATCAGAGAATATGTGTGAAGGAATTGGGCACATCCTGGATATTGAGTGTGCCCAGACCCATTTCACAGACTTAAGACCATTGCTTTCTCCTCAAGGCTTGCTGAAACCAGAAGTGCTGCTAGCTCCCAGTTCCCACCATTACATGGAAAGAAAAGCTGCTGAAAGAAAGGAAGAAATGGAGATAGGAGAGAGGAAATTCATCAGGTGAGACAGTGGCTGGAAACATGGTAGATACAGGTTCAGTTTTCTACTCCACCACAACTCCTTCACCTCAGAGGACTTATTTTGTCTGTGTTTTCCCTGTTGACTGTAGAAACTGACACATCTATCTTAAGGGTTATTTCAAAGATAAACACTAAAAAACCCCATAAAATCACTCAGTTTAACAGAGTAACAGGAACTACAGGTGCTCAGGGAACAGACAGGGAACTAGACTGCACTACTTTTTGGCAAACACAGGCACTGTATCAAGTTCTGGCCCACTTGTCTATGCTGCTGTTCTTGCCTTTTCCATGCCCCTAACACATTAGTATAATAGAGAATTAACATTGTTTTCCAGTATTTTAGAGGCTGGGAAGAGAATTCAAACACTTCCCCTTCCCTTTTCCTACTGATATGCCAGTTACAGTCCCAAGTTCACAAGGCAATTCTGCTCATTCCTGTACTTTTGGAACCATGTGTATAGCTGCCACACCACTTTTGTAACAACACTCTTGCTGTGGGAGTTTAAAAAAATGCACTTATTTGTTTGTTTTGGGACTACAGTAGGGTCACAAGATTAATGGTCATTAATTAGAAAGATGTTAGTATGACTCTTCTTTGGTACAGCAATTTCAAGTTGATATCTAGAGACAAAGTGCTGTTCAGAGTTTCACAGAATAATTATTTTCTCCTGTCCATGGCACAGTTGTCCCTTTTTGGCAGTGAAAAGAGCTTGTATGAAAAGGGAGGGAATTATTTACTTTGTATTATTACATTCTGTGGCTCAGGAGAATCATAATTCCACTTCTGTTGAAGACAACTATTTTCATTCTCCTGGCATTTTTCAAGCATCATTGTGCTTTGAGAACTTATTCTCTGTCAAGCTTCCCTATTTAAGCAATACACTTGTTTTCCCTGGTTAACTACCTTTTATATGTACAGATGTTGTTTCTCATCAATGTTTCATTCTTCAAATAAAAATGCTAATTTGGTTCATGCAGAAAGACACGACTTCCTTTTTTTTTTCCGGGTGGCTGTGCTGTCACCAAGATGATTTCAAGTAGGTCAGTAGAATGTTTTATTTTATAAAAGACATTTCTTTCTCAGTTCTGCTGCTTGTGACCATTGCTCTGAAAATCCTACCCCCTGCAGAGGCTACCCGGAAATCAGGGCCTTTCTTTCAGAGTTGCAGAGGAGAGTTTTTTTGCAGGGGGTGGAGAGGGGAAAAGAATGACATAAGAGAAAATGCATCTCAGTGACTCATGAATCCAAGGCAATCTGCCCACCTGCTCCTCAGTGTGCCCTGGGTTCTCCCAGCAGTGCTGGTGTGCGCTGGATGAGTGGGAGAGGGATGGGAAGCGTGCACCACCCCTCAGAGGCACACATTCCACAACTGCAAACACATCTGGGCTCCCTCTCTCGCTTCATTCCCTCGCCCACATCGCTGTAGGCGAAATTCTTGCAGGATGCTTCCTGTTTTTCACTTAATCCTCTCTCATCTTTAAATTCTATTAAACTGGGCACTATGAAAGCTTACAATGATTTATTAATTGAGAATTTTTTTCATGGAACTACTCGATACTTGCAGCAAGCCTTCTCCAGCTTTGTCAACACCTGAATTTTTTGGCTGAGGTTTCTCAGCATGGTGGTAAGAGGTGCTGGGTCTTGCCACCTTATGCATCACCACAGAAGCACTGATTCAGTACCAGGCAGGTTTTAGCCTCCCAGACCTGTAAAAGTCAGTTGCACCTGTCTCAGTGAAGGTGTCATTTGAAGCTTACAGTCACCTGCCACACAGCAGGGAGCATGTACCTTGTTACTCTGCCCAGCTCTGAGGCCCCCAGCACAAGACGGACTGGATCTGCTGGAACAAGCCCATCCAAGGGCTACAAAGATGCTGAGAGGGCTGGAGCATCTCTCCTGTGAAGAGTGACTGAGAGAGCTGGCATTGTACGAGAGGTTCATTTTAGATGACGTATTCAAAAGAAATTCTTTGCTTGGATGATGGTGATGAACAGGTTGTCCAGAGAAGCTGCAGATGCCCCATCCCTGGAAGTGTTCAAGGCCAGATTGGATTCAGCCCTGAGCAACCTGATCAGGCAGGGAAGGTGTCCCTGCCCATGGCAGGGGGGGTGGAATCTGTGAGGTCCCTTCCAGCCCAAATCATTCTATCGTTCTACGGGTAAAAACCGGTTACTCTAGAAGAACATTCCCTAGTACACAGGTATTGCTCTGAAATTGTGTGCTGAGCCCTGAGGTGAGGATTTGTGTTCATTTCATATTTTTCTTGTTTTTTTGCAGGAGATATCTAGAGAGTCAACTGTGTGAAAATCTATATAAACCCATAAGTTCCCAGAAGCCATTAGGGGTACATATCGCTGTGCTTCAATTTGCTATGGCAACTTGCACATACACCTCTCACATTCCATATACAAGCAATACAAATGAAAACTGGAAATGCCAAACATTTGCAGTGGCTGCCTTCCACAAACAATACTACCAACTCAGACACTTCCTAGAGATTATTTGAAGATGACATATTTTCCAGTTAACTCAAAAAGAAAGCAACAGCAATTAAATGTCCTGGCTGTAGATATTTCCCTGATAAGATGTGGTAAGAATTGCTCAGCTATGTGCCACAGCAACAAACAGCTTTCTGAGCTACAATCCACCTGATAGAAATTCAGATGACCCAGGTATTAAGCAGAGTATTGGCCATAATTTCACAAGTGATCGAAGATGTACTGCACTCCTAACTTCAGTAACAAAGCTGCTTGTGACATCATTGTTACATTTAAATGGAGCTTGTTTCTGTGGTCGAGGAGGGAGAAAAAACATTTTATCCCTTGGTGGTGAATGAAGAGTAGGTAAAAGGTGCATTCCCAGGTAGGAAAAACATCAAACAGAAGACACTGCAGAGGAAACTGGAAGTACAAAGGGCAAGTGGACAGAACAGAGAGTCAGGGTCAGTAACAGGGAGCTGCCGTCTGTGTATACATACATATATATATATCTCCATTCTAAATAGAGACAGGTTTTCTACCTTGTGCAATTCATATGGACAGGAATCCCAGCTCAATGGATGTTATTCAAAGTATTCCACCACCCCTGAAAAAACAGTAGTTTTTTTTTGCTGTGTCAAGACAAGCAAACTGGTTCAAAGCACTTAAGCCAGCAAACATGTCTGCAATGCAGCCCAGCCTAAAGGCAGCAACAGACTAATCATTTAATAAGGCTGCCCCATCAGGCTTAATTTCAGCCCTTAAAATATCTTGTGTGATTGGACCTTTGGGTGAGACACATACATTATAGAAGTACATTATTTCATAATAGTACATTCTTTGGGGCAGGAACCCTGAGTTCCTACAGGTCTCTATTTGCAGAGGACTCGTTCAAGGACCCCTCCACTATTACAGCTTCAGAAGGCACAGTGGTCAGAGTTGTTTGAAATGCAGAGCATTTCAGTTGTTTAAAACACTTTGGTTCTTACTGCTAAAGATGCAATCTTGCATTTCTTTTACTGACACAGTATCATACACATAAAACAAATGGTACCAGCCAGTGAGCAAGCCCTGACTCAGAAGTGTATACCTCAGTGGTGCCAGCATCAGCCGACAATAACGTGCTGTCAGAAACCGGGATTAGCCCTCAGACTAGGTGAAAAGAAAGGATTAAATGAAATCCACTGATAGTATTCCAGGCTCTGAGAATGGGAATGTGGAACAAAACATTGTATACAAACTTAAGAAACTAGGTGGAAAATGTAAGAAAGTGACAAGACACAGCAGCCTGAAGGAAAACTGCCAGGCATTGTGCAGTTCCTTACATGGAGCAAAATATTGGCGTACTGTAGGAATGTGGCTCTAACATCTTAAACTCTAATTTTTCTTATCCAAAATTTATACATATAACAGGAACAGAGCACCTTTGTTCTAACTCTGCAGATAGCCTGAAACCACCTGAGAGGTGTGAGTCTCCTAATAGTGACAACATACTCTGAACCCCCCAAAGACATGTAAGTGATCAAGTCGATTAATTACTTTGCTGCTGACAGCATTGGTAGAACCATGCAGCTTCTGTGTTTGTCCCAAAAACCCAAACTACAGCATCACCCTCAGCTACTCCCTGCTGCAAAAACCTTCATCTCTCAGGTGATGCTGTTTACCTGTGGGATGCCAGTTGCAGAGATGGACGTGCTGCTGGGTTTTGCCGCATGGGGGAAGACCTTCTTGGCTGACCTTCCTGCCAAGGCAACAAGCAGACAGGCTACTAGGATTGCAACTTTTCCTGCAGCCAGTCAGATAAAAATTCCCCACCTCTGATTTTGTTACATTTTGTCAGAAAAACAAGAGATAATGAGCTGGAGGATCCCATGGGTGAGGCACATGCAGCTGCTCAGAGCCACTCTTGCCTTCCCTCTGTGAGTGCCTAGGTCACCCTATGTGGGTGTTGCTACCAGCTGCCAACCATGATCATGAGCTGTTTGTCTCAGAGCTGTCTTGCCAGTCTTGCCAGAGAGGTCTCCTGCGGCTCTCATCCCTAGGTAGATCCACCCTGCTGTCTGCACAAGTCTCAGAAGACTCAGAGCTCAGTTCACTGTGAATTAAGAGGGCAAGAGATTTGATTTTCTTTTGGATTCCTTGCCACCAGCTATAAAAAACAAACTGCCATTCAGCTCTTATCTGCCAAACTCTGTATATGTGAATTTTGCTTCCTGTTATTGCAGCAACGGTAGGGATGGAGAAATGCTCTTGATTTCCTTTTTGAGAAGAATTTTCTTTTCTAAACAATTGGTATTAACCAGAACAAAACAACTAAGAAACAGCATGCTCGTTTCACAGATTTCCAGTAATGTTAGAGCTCTGTACATTGTTTCAGCTCTTGCTGAGATGAAGCTTGATTACGTTAATGTTAGCCAGCCATTTAATTTGTTTTACGCAGGGACACTTTCACTACAGGCTTCCTGAACCCTGAGAAACTGGCTCTGCTCGCAATAGCAAGGATGGGCAAAGAATGACGGTAGGGTTTTTGCCTGACTTCTAGGAAAATACCTGTCTGTGTTCATAATGTGCCTGTTCATGTGCATTTTCATATGGGTGTGTGACTGTATTCACCGGCACAGACTTAGGTGTGTCCCCCACTAGTGGCTTCTGACCAATCTTCACCAGCCTGACAGAGGAGCATAGGTTACAAGACTAACTGAGGTCCTGCAAATATAACAGTCAAACAAAAGAGACACTTCAGAAAAGGGCCACTCAAAGGTAAAGCTGCTGGGTGAACTTCCCAGAGAAGGCACCTGACAGTACAACAAAAATTTCATTTGGAGCCTGATGTGAAGTGGCCACAAACCAAGGAACTCGCAAGTAGATCCCAACAACCCCAGCAGGTTTCCCAGTGTATCCGTGCTCTGCTGCAGCCCAGTGGAGCTGAGCAAACCAATGGTACAATCAGCACCACCTGCTTGCTCACTTGTCCCTGTGGTCAGGACCTGGCTTACCCAGGAGACCACGTAACCATGCAGCCCATACAACATCTGATGTAGATCCATATGGAAGATTGGTCCAAAAACGTAGGTCTGACTGAGAGAGTCACACTAATTCAAAGGTTCTCAAAATTAGTACTTGTGAAGGAAGTCCCAATCCTGTCTTAGATGAATCCGTCAGTGCAGGGCACTGGGTGACCATGGGCTACTGGGTGAATGCACTCGCTTAAATGCAAAAGCTTGAGGGCTTTCCCCTGTCTCGTGAGTCTATTTGTGACAAACGAGATAAGCAGAGACAGTAAAGAAAACACCACTTCTTTGCGCAGTAGACACGCTTTGGGCAAGCCCAGTCCTGTGTGTCTCCCAAGACCCTGGGAGATAGGAGTACAGCATCCATGTGTTTCCTATGGTATCCTTATTGCAACTCAGCTTCCTGGTGCACACACTGTTACAGGAGCAGAGGATAGAGAAGTAGAGATTAGATAGACAGGACCATTGACATTACTCCCAAAAGACCAGATCCAGCCCTCTTTTTCCATAAAGAAGACAGGATCAGGGTACATGAGTCATTTTCTGCAACTAGAGGTCAACGAGGGACACAGGCTCTAGAGCCAGGCTGCCCAGCAACAGCCCAGTCTTTACAGCAGGATGATGAATTATGGGAGACCTAAGTACATTGTGATGAGGTGGCATAACCATTATCTATTCTACAACGAAACAGCTTGCACTTCTCATGGAGAGCTCATCAGAACTGTAACTTTTCTGTTTAAATCTTATCATGCTGTATGAGCAGCTGGTTTACGTTTTGCATTGTCCATTTCAAGGAATTATTCTCCTCTGTTTGTTTCTTAAAAATTAATATCTTGCATCTTGCCTTACTTTGATGGTTTGTTTTACGTTTCAGGAATGCAAAACAATTGCACAATAAATCACTGGAGGAATGTACATGGGGGTTATTTGTCATGGTTATAAATAAATGAACTTTAGCAATAGTTGATAAACAGAAGATTATGGACAATTCGGGCAGGCTCTCAAAAAGATCAGAGCATGACTTTAGCCTTTTAATAACAAGCTGTATTTTATATTCCCATAACCCACTAGAAACACTGCAGGGTGGCCAGGTGACTCTCCAAGCTGGCAGCTGATTGCCAGGAATAGGCTATAAAGCCCTATTTATTCTTCTAAAGAGTGCCTGTGCCACACAGGTCTGCCAGGAGCAGACACCCAGCACCTGTGGAGACTTTACTGTCTGTGAAAATTGTGAAGGAAGTTCATCCCACATATGCTTAAGTTTTAGGAACTTAGTTTTAACTGTTAATATTAAATGAGAATCAAATTTGGACTTATGCCCCTTGGAATCAAGCATGAACTCAGTTCATTACAGAAGAGATTCCAAACTGCAAATCATAATGTTCTCAAACACCCTAGAACCCTTCACAGGGTAAAGTCTTTTTTCATTTGGCACTACTGAAAATAAATGTCCTGCTGAATAGAAATAAGATTACCCATTTATTATGTTCCCTGAACCAAGGACAGAGAGAAGGAGAGAGAATATCCAGCCTTGAACTTGCCAATGAAAGTATTGGATGCTCTAATTTTTATGGACTCTAAAAAAGTCACTGCAGTTCACATATCTTTGTAGGAACTGGCCGCTTCTATGGCCCCAAAAACCTAGGCAGACTTAGGTTCTCTGTTAACTATAAGCCCATTTACTGCTACATTCACTTACAGAAGTTTAGTTGAATCTTGCTTAAACTTTTACCTCTGAAAGTCTAGATTCAGTCCAGATCAGTGAGGAAGGAAGAGAGCAAAAGGATAAGCTGAGTTTTTACTAGGAAAGCCTATTCCTTAAAAATACATCTCTGAGAACATATGCATCTCTCTGAATAAAGGGCCAAGGCTCAAAAATACAGCAATTAATCTGATTTCAAACCCCAATTTGAATATATACACATGTATTTTTGAAATGCAATGATGGAAGGAGCTGTAATTGTAACAGATGTGCCAATCTTTCAGAAGCATATTTCAAAAGGGTAATTACCAGCAGTTATGAAGTAACCACCTTTATGATAATAGGATGCAATTAATTCAGACAGTTCCCTATCCATCAAGGTAAAGTGCAACAGAAAGCAAAGGGTGGGGGAAAAAGGCACTTAGGTATGCATGCCTCTGTGTCGGTGGGTTTGCAATTGCAGTCAGACCTAGCACTGCTCTTCAGACACCAGTATCTGAATTGCTGCTATCTGCCAAAAATGCTTGTGTGCAGTACACAGCTCTTATTGTCTATTGTTGTTATCTCTCCAGACATCTATCTTGGGAATAGCTGAAGTGTCCTTTGCTTTTCTGTCTGTGGGTGTGGTGAGATGGCAAGGCTGGGCTGATACCGAGGCTTGCAGACGCCACAGGACTGGGGGGGGAATGCACCCCAGCCCACCTCCCCTCCCTGCTACCTCCTGTTGGCACTGGTGTGCAGCTGTCAGGCCAATAAACCAATTCAAGCCAGAAAAACAGCAGGAAACTTACCCCAGGAGTGGGGGAAACCACCCACGGCCAGTCTAGCGGGCTGAGTAAGTCCGTGCAGAGACACACGTGCCGAAGCTGGAGCAGAGAAGGAGTGAAATAGCATTGCTGGGAGAGAGAGAGACAGGGACACAGCCCCTGCACTGATGTTGCATGATGTTTGCTTTGCCCTGCTGTCTGACTTCACCCTCAGCTTCTAGGAACAGTGACCTACAGTGTCCTAGGAGCGACAGTTTCTTCTTCCAGTCTTTGGTAGACGAGCATGTATAGATGTCAGTGTGCTGGAATACAGGAGGTGTACTGTGCCTGGAGAAAGCATCAGCACTGGAGCAGGAGATTACATCTGAGCAAAGACAAGTTATGGAAGGAAATTTGCCAGAAGACAGGACTACTATAGCTATGCAATCAACCAAATCCAGACTCAGCATCAGCTTCTTTCCTTACTCTTTCTTACTCATGCCTCAGCACCTTGGGGCAAACAGAGATGACGGGAAGTTTAACAGAAGCAGGAATAGAAGGGGGAAAACTCTGTGACAAGTGTCAAAAGTGCTTAGAGTCTGGTAGGCAGAAACCAGTGCCAGAAAGAAAGGACACTTGTGTATAATCAGAAAGATTAATTTTCTGAATGTGAAGGACATTTGAAAACAAATATGCTCCTGAAACTGAAGCCACAGTCACTCCTAAAGACCCTTTGGTAGCACCAGCAGCAAGGCACTACTCCCACCACAACCCCTCTGTGCTTGAGGAGACCCCCAAACCAAGGCCTGTGTGCCTGTTCCCCTCAGAAGCTCAGCACACACACTGGCCTCAGAGAAAGAGTTGCGCTTTCTGTGGGAGAGCTCAGACCAGGCCAAGGTGCAGCAGGCACAGACAGGTTTTTGGAGAGCTGGCCCAGATCCAGGTTTGCTGAGTCCTTGGTACCAGGGAGTGTGGGGTGGGCAGGGGGGACCCCCATGCAGATTCCTGCCCATGCACATCCCTTGCACAGCCCCAGATGTCCACCAGATCCCTGGTGAAAGCTGCCGAGGAGCACTCCCGCGCTTGTACAAACAGGAAAATATGACAACTATCCGCCCAAAGGGGTTTCTGGTTCCATGACAACATACCAAACATTAAATACTCCCACCTTTCTCAGGGAGCATTTTCAAGGCAGGAGGCAGGTTGGTGGGGAGGAGAGCACCTAGGTGCTACAGAAACAACATGGGCAGGTGCAGATCATACTACTGCGGAACACCTGGCAATTGTCAAAACTGCAGAAACTAGTCAATTGGTGTTGATACTTCATTACAGAGCATATTTTCCTTTATGATTATTAAATCTTTAATCCTTTACTGGCACATTTTTTCTCCCCTCGCATAAACAGCTTTTGGTTTCCTGGAACAGAGTGAGGCTCCTTCACACAGTCAGCCACAGCCCAGAAGAGCCACAGAGAGGAGAGTAAGCACCGAGGCATCCTCTTTGCTTTGTTGTTCTCATTTCAACTTGATAGACCTTGAGTTTTCATTACTAGGAGGCTCCAACAGCCTCTGTGGACAGAAAGGGAAGAGCCCAGGAGGCAGGGGGAATTCTCAGGGTGGGGTATGGGCTACAGACGCCTTCACCCTCCAGCCATCATTAGAGACACGTCACGGTGGGTAACCAGAGCCGTCCCTGGAGAATCGTTGCTCAGTGCAAACCCAGCCTCTTCCTCACACTGCCCTTCAGCCAGACTGCACAGGGTTGTTAGGCCTCATGCATCTTTATGCTCTCCTCCACACATTCACCAGCCTTGGAATGTGCTCTCTCATTGTCAGGGCTTGACTTGACCCATGGGACAACTTGAAGTGACGAGGAAGTAACCCTGTACCTGCGGCACCACTGTGATGATTCTTCTGCTGAGGTTTGGTCGTTGCTCCCCATCACCTCACATCCAGCTTCCCCTGTCTGCAGTGCCTTCCCAGACAGCTCGGGCATCCGGAACAATTCACAGGCTGCAATTTCAGCGGATGTGTTCTCTTACTGTACATATTGTTGCAGCATACCGATAGTATTCAGTTGTACATACCTTAAGAATAACCCTAAAAGCAGAGCTGAATGCTCACCCACGCTTGGATCCAGCCATGAAGGGGCACCTGCACACAACCATCCGTACCCAATGCAGTGTTTTCCCACAGTATCATTACCCATTTAGAGCTGTTCAGGTTGTTCAGGTCAGAATAATATAAATGACAGGAGGAAGGCAAATAGTTTGTACAAGAGGGAACAGTGAGAGTTTTCCATGGCAGACTTGTATTATCGGATAAGAACAGAGCAACCACTTCTAGTGGAAACTGTGTCAGACTCTCTGGGTGCATATGAGGTACCTGCTTTGTATCCTGCTGGAAACACAGTGGAGCTTCAAAATGGAACTAAATTATGTTGGTGTCCTACTGCTACGGGTTTCAAAAACAGCAGTAAAACCCTATATATAACATTCTTACTCATGTGCTGTGCCTTTAAATGGTCTGTTGGACTCTCCACAGCTCTCTGTGGCAGAAGATGCCAGAAACCAACCAGTGCAGGTTTCTAGCCTCCTACGTTTGTGCATATCCAGTAAACACAGCTATTTGGCTCTAGCCAAGCCCTTGTGGTTTCTCCATGGAGACTTTGTTGCCTGAAGAGCAAAAGACTTAAAATATGTGACTAATTATGATGTTTTACCCTGTTTGCATGTGCAGGACTAGAAATGCTTTGCTGAACAGACGGGGATCCTCCTTCCTAGTCATGCAAAGCACAAAGCACGATGGGGAGCTGAGGCAACTCATAGGAGCTGTGCTCCAAGAAGGACAACAGCCACAGCCCATCAGTGGGGCAGTCTAACAAATATTGGCAAGCAAAGCTTGCCCAGCTTTAATCTAGGAGAGGCTCTTGGGTTTGTTTCTGACTGGAAAGCTCACCAGATAAGTGACACCCCTGTTTGTTAGCTGTATCACCACTGTGTAAAGCCCAATATTCCTCTGCTCTGTCACACTTTGCATGATGTTGTTGCTGTTTTCTGGCCATGCAACTCAGCCACCTCAGGTATTGGACTTACAAAGCCAATGCTTGCAGAACTCAGACTCAAAATATATACCCTGCAAACTTACCAATCAGCAAAAGTTTTGAAAGCGAGCTTGAAAGAAATACAAGTTGGCTAGAAGAGCCTGTTTAAAGTCCAGATTCAAATGAGTACTCATAGAAAATATGTTGTAGTATACACCCAGATTTTATGACACAACAATAATAATTGTAATACCACCTAACTTTCATCTGTAGATCTCGAAGGCTGTCCACAAGAGATTAAGCATCCTTAGAGCAGCTACTTTGAATAGGCACTTTTTCAGCTGCTGACAATATTTAAATTACTGAAGCAGATTAAATGATATTATTAACTAATCACCTGCCAAGCCTTTTTACGTCAAGTTGCTACCTGGAGCAAAGTATTATGCTTAATTTTGGAACAACCGACACCTATGGTTTATCAGGGCAATTGTAAGCATAAACAATAAACCTAGCTGCACAAATGTTCATTTGCATGGCCTAATTTAGTTTTTTCCAGTTGTATACAGCATTGTTTCAGCCATGCAGATGCTATTCTGCTGAAATCAGTTGACATCTAAGGGAATACAAGTGACTTGGGGAAAACAAAGCCATAACTTTCCAGAGATGATGCAAAGCATATCAGAGTGGATCAGTCCAGGAATCACAAGTATAAATCAACAAGAAGTGAGCACCTCAAACCTGGCAGAGCAATCAGGGCTTAAGCGGATCTGCCTGACAGAGGGAGGGGAGAGACAGAGGCCTACTCATGAGATGAGAAGTTATTTTTCTTTTTCCAGACTGCTGTTAAAGTTTGTTATTGTGCAATATCAGGCTCTACTAAGTGGTAGATAGTGCATTAGATAGGCACAGTGGGTGGTAGATGTGTATTAAGATATTGCATGAAGCAATAACGTTTCCTAAACTTTCTCTGTCTTCTACCCAGCACACAATGCAAAAAGCATGAAAACTACCCACAGGTTAGTGGTGGGTAGATTTGAGGGGCCCATATTGCACTTGAAGATATTTTGACTGTGTTACAAATAGCCAGTCTCACAGGCTGCAATGATTCTATGAAGTTGCACAATACTTGTGGAGCTATTTTTCATTAAAACTTGGGGCCACTGTTGTTTGGACAATGCTCTCATACACATGGTGCAATTCTTGGGGTTGTCCACTGCAGGGCCAGGAGCTGGAATCGATGATCCTGGTTCCCTTCCATCTCAGCTCATTCTATGATGCTATTTTCAAAGTGCTAATTGAACTTCAAAATGAAAATTGAGTGTTTTGCCCTCACAGTGAGGCTCAAAGCCTGAAAATGCAACCAAAGGGTGTTTTAATGGCTGAGATACTAAGACACAAATTACATCTCAAGCTGCACAAAAGAGACAAAACATCATTTGCTGTGCTTAGTGTTTTCCATGCAACATACCTACATTTTATTTATCACACTTTGGAACATGAGAGAAGAGAGATTTTTGGATTTTCTGAGAACCAGGGGAATGCCCTACTATGGTTCCAAGTATGATGATGGGTTAGTCAAGATCCACTTTTTTTTTGTGAGCAGCAGGTAACACCTCAAGTATTGAACCCGGAGAAGGGAAAACAGGTATTCACTAGAAGTAAAGGAAAAGACCCTGAAAAATGGAGCCTCTAGGCTGCTTGTCTGCCACAAAATACACTTGCAGTCAAAAGGCTATATGAAGTCAAGTTGATTTTCAATTTTTAATTAATTTTGAGATAACTTTAGGTGCCCCAAAATAAGAATATAGGTTTTTCCTTGTGAGTGATAAAAGAAACAGACCTTACAATACAGTATAGTGCTCTCCCTCTCTCTCTCCAAAGCCTTTCCCTATATTGTTCTAAAAAAGAGGCAAAAGACAAGACTTTCCTACTCATGTGGCTCATGTTTTGTCAAAGCTTGCAAAAAGGCAGCAGCACCATTTTCACATGAGCCCATTGCAATGGAATTAGGAATTACTCTATTTTGTCTCATACCTCAGCCAGAGGTGGGGCCTTTGTGTCAGTGCCAGGACAAGTCAAGCAACAATTGTCAGGTAACCTCAGACTGCAATTAAAATGAACACTGAAATAAAGGATTTCTGAACAGAAAGTTTTAAAAGAGAGACGAGCAGAGAAGAAACGTCTGAAGTTCAACAAAGGCAAAGTCAGGCTCCTATACCTGGGGAGGAATAACCCTAGGTACCAGTGCAGGACGGGGGCCGGTGACCGAGCACTGGAACTGGTTGCCCAAAGGGGTTGTGGGGTGTCCCTTACTGGAGAGACTCCAGAACTGTCTGGACACAATCCTGTGCTATGTGCTTTAGGATGACCCTGCTTGAGCGGGGAGGTTGGACCAGATGACCCCTCAGAGGTCCCTTCCAACCTGACCCATTCTGTGAAAAGTTAAACTGATGGTAGGTACTAGCAGCTATATTTTAACAAGAGAATAAAAATCTCACCATGGTACTCAGTAAGATAATAAGATTCTAGAAGACAAATTTCAGATTAACTCTGTGATGAAATATTGAGGGGATTCATTATTTTTAAGTCATAGTTGAATGAAATAATTTCACCTTGCAATATACTTTAGCCAAGCATATAAGTTATAGGGATGGGAAAGAAAAAATTCCTAATATTAATTTGAATGAACCAGAGGAAATGCCTATAGAAAGTAGGAAATGATACAGTTTTATATGGTCTCTGTATCTTAGGGTTCTCTCACAGTCTTTACAGCAAACAGAAATTACAGCTTTACTCAGGCAAAACCTGCATTTTCAGCTTAGGAAGAGCCAAGTAACTGTATCAGTTCTCTGTAAATCAGAGCTGACTGTGGTCATTAGCTCCAACATGCAGATGCAGGCCTGCAGACATGCAGGTGAAACCACAAATTGAGCCATGCTATGTACAAGGCTTCCAGCCATCACTTCCATTATTGGAGCACCAGGATGGTTCCCATCTTTACAACTCCCATTCTTGGGTACATCCCCTCAAGCCTTGCGTTTCCATCCATAGCAGAAGAAAAATCAGCACCATCTCCTCCATCCCAGCCTATGTCAAGTAACACCCTCTGGTCAATAGAAATGCACTTCCAACCTTTCTGGTTCTTCAGAGACCATGGCAAAGCTTTTATGTACCTGAAAACTGCAGGGCACAGCCCATCATGATGCTGTGCAGGGCCAGGAGTTTTACTTAATGATCTTTGTGGGTCCCTCCCAGCTCATCATATTCTGTGATCAGAGAGCTGAGGGGGGAGGAGCTGCCTCTAACAGGCTCCACTTTTTAGGCAAAGCTACTGTCTACAAACTTGACTGGTTGGTCTCCTACTAGCAGCCACACTTATCTGAAGACACTGTGGCATGGCACAATGTGACTCACCTGGTCTGGGTGCTGCTCAGCGCCCACACATGGACTATATTTACTGCTCCATTGTCATTATTTTGTATCTGGAGTTAAGCATGTATGTTGTAATTAACAGCCTACTTAATTGAGTTTTACCTTGCCCTCTCCAGAATAGTTTGACCAGATTGCTGGGCCCTGTAATGTACTCCTTCCTTGAATTTTACTGGGGTTGTTTGCTTTGTAACTTCTGAGATGGCAGCTCATTTGAAAGTACTTGTGGGCACTTGAACTATTTGCTATTTAGTCATCCAAACACTTTGATCTGAAATATGGGACCAATCACATTTTTTGTTTCCCAGGGCATCGTTTCAAGTCCTGCCCTCAGATTATTGTATAATCATAATCCCCTTTAGCATTTAGGTATTGTCCTCCTCAGCAAATTTCCGTGCCCATTCCAGAAGGGAACAGTTTTGTTGTATACATTTTTAGAACAGCACCTGTTTGGTGCACAGAAGTAGAATGACTCCCCTTTGTGTTAGGCCAAGAACAGAGAAAAAAGAACTTTGATTTCCTCTTGCCAAATCAGTATCCCAGTTACAAATACCATCAATTTCTTCTACCTTAAAATTTTTTACATAGTTATGTTTACTGGTTCCACTTTTCCAGCAAAATCAAGATGGAGCTTTGATGGCTAGTGCATGGTACTCACTTAGGATCCACTGATTTTGTGACCGCATCTGCCTGCGAGCCCAATCTCAGAATGATTACACACCCAGTTCAGATGCATGGAAACAACTTCAGTGGAAATTGTGGCTTTTCTGGATTTATCCACTTTGCTAAGGAGCAGGCAGGGCTAGGAAGTGACCTATCCTTCAAATTTGAATAGTTTGTATGGTATCTGAAAGAAGGAAAAAATTGAACCCTCAGCGAAGCTCTCCAGTGCACATGGCAGATGCCTCACATGCCTTTCCTGCTGAGCTATTTCTGCCACACTGGCTCCACAACTGGAGTTCCTGTGTGCAAAACAACTGGTGTTGATTGTGGCAGAAATTCCTCAGGTCCATTTCTACATTAAGTCCTTTTTGGGGATTGCTTTAATGCTTCTATTGATATTTCAGTGTTGTCCTTTTCATAAAATATCTAAGGATGACCTCCAAGAGCAGAAACTTCTCAGAAAATGTGAGAAGGAAAAGAAGGAAACTCTCTGTGAAAGAAAAAGCATCAGAGATTTCACTTTGATCTTACTCTATTGTTTTGGTTTTGCTTCTTTTCACAAAGTTCAAGTATTTTTTCGCCTGTAGCAATGCTAACATATGTAACATGCTAACACACCCTCCTGCTTGTTGCTGATTACTATATTAAGATAGGTGTCAGATCAAAAAACAGATGGAACAACAGAGGTCTAGTTTACAAACTTCATTTAAGCAGCTACATTAACTTAGAAATACCTTGCAGACTTCTATCACTGCTGTTAACTGTTAAAACATACAGACTGATTTTGCCTCAGCTGCTGGAAGGAGTTGATAGGGCCAGCTCTGAAAAGCCTTGAAGGCTACGCCTGTGTACAAGTTTTGAGCACATCTTCCCTGGATAGTTTGGTTTCTTTATGCAGTAAAGATGCCCAGCATGCAGCACCAAGCCAGGCTGGGTATGCCTTTGCACAAAATGCAACCCAGAGAGAAGCAGATTTCACTGAGAATGTTTCTTGCCCCTGAAATGCTAATTTGCTGGCATAAGCTTTAAATTGAAGCTGTACAAAATCCAAGGAGAATTGCCACAAGGTAAATGACACAAGGGGGTGTAGGAGTAAATACCATGGCTGGACACATTCAAATGCAGCCCACAGCATTTCCCCCTCTTGCCCCTCCTCCTTTCAGTCGGAGAGTTTAACCCTCCTCTATGACAAATCACATTCCAAAAAATTTAATGACTGCAAGCATTAAGTGAATTATTAAAAATCACTGTAAGCCAGCTATAACTTTAAGCAAGACCAAGCCCCATACCCTCTCTGTGGTGCCTTCAGTGAGGTGGCTGAGCTGGCAATGGCCTCTGGCTAACTCTCCCTCTCTTTGCTCCATGGGCCTCGGGGACCACGGAGGGTTCCGAAGGATGGGCTCCTGCAGCGGGAAGGACCAGTAGAGGGCATTCAAAACACAGAGTTTCCCAAACGGTTGGGTGCCCATAGCACCCAATAAAATCAATTAACTGGTCTTATGTGGACACAGTAAATTGGAGAACACCTACACTTCTCAATTCATGTTTGTTCAAGACCTAATGGAGGTAATATTTGTCCTGACGCTACCACAAATGCTGTTCCTATGTAATTACTGCCAGAATTACACCACAGGAGGCTCAAATCCTATAGTAACAGGTTACTTCGGGGTATGGAAATTCAGATTGGCATCTCTTGTTTGTTTTGCTTTTTGTTCAGGGTTCCAGTAGACATCAAAGTAAATGGCCCTCACCACCGTTCACATTACTCCTCCATATATGTGTGCAAACATGTTCATCCAATTCTCCTAACTCCAATGTAGCCACTCACAGGTCTCCTTCTTTGTTTGACAAGGTATTATTTAGCAGCCACCCTTTCTTCTGCTACCTTTACCCTGTTATCACTTCTTTCTGCAGTTTGATTACTCAAAGAGAAGGAGGTTTATTTGGTTTGCCTATTTGTTCGGATAAAGGTTTACATGGTCTATAATTTTCTTGCTCTTGAGTTGCAGCTGGATTGTTAAGTCTAATTCTCCTAAAACACAGCTTTTATATAAAATAGAAGAGTATCTCATTAACTTAACAGATGTGAGGTTTAGCACACTGCCATCTTTAGATGAAAAGTAAGACTAACCAACAACTGGCTGATAACACAGTCAGTAGAGCAGAGTATTTATTGATGGCCACATTAAATACAGTCCGTGTACTTAGTAAGGTCAGTTGTGGCAGTGCAGTCATCACCAGGACAGCATTTAAAGTCTGAGTCAGTGTTGGAACCATCAGTGGGATCTGCACTGAGTTCTTTCAGCACAGGCTGCATTTATGGAAGGAAGGTCTGTGACTGGGTAGTGGCTGTGCACTGTGCCTCCTGCTCACAGCAAGCAGTTATTGCCTGAGTCTTTTATCCATGAAACATTAATGTCCTGCCACAGATTTGTAAGCCAAAATCTGAAGGGAAGTCCACAACCATTGTTTGGACAAATAGAGTCTACGATCATATTCACAGATCTTAAAGCCATAGCATTACAATCACACTTTTATTGTGGTGGGATTTCAGCTACTCATTTCCACATTAGTTGCTATCTTTGTCTGAGATGAATTATTTTTCCTGGATAGGACTGCTCTTCTCCTCATGAAGATGAAGAATGAAGAATTTTCTAGACATTGAATGTGACAACTCAAATGGCTTAGTGGAAGTTTTTAGGGTTATCTGGCCCTCAGACTTAAGTTTTCTGGGAACAGCAAGGTATTTTGTTCTCTCTTGTCCTTCAAGGATCATAACTCACTTGCATTATAAGTTTTCCACTTATTTGGCATATTGAAATTTAATATGTGGGAGGGGAAACTAAGGGAAGAAGTTCCGTTCCCCTACTTGCTCTTCAAATTGGAAACTCCCTAAATTCTGCAGCCTTATTCTGAAAAATAACAATCATTTTCCTGTTTTTTCTATCTAAACCTCCCTATCAGCATTAGCTGGGGAGAAGTAGAGCAAAAAGGAGAGGAAGGAGCAGAGGCTAGAGGAACAGCAAGGAAACTTGTGAACTTGCAGGTCACCTGCTCTATAGGCCTGCTGAAGCCCCAAAAGCATTTTCCTTGCTGATGTTCACACTTTTGTGATGGGATATTTCAAGAGGTATCATCTTGAGGGAAGATCTGTGACTGAGGAGGAGCTTTGTCCTGTGTACCACATTCTCTCCAAGGGCAGATGCTCCTTGAGCCCCTCCCAGTGCAAGGCACAGAGCAAAACTCTAGAGGTTGGGATTGCAGTACACAAAACTGTTTAATTCTTTGATTTTTGTAATCCATCACAAATTGCCCCTCAAGATACTATTCTCCATTTGTGTCTCATGTCCCCATCTATAAATGCCAATAACAAGTCCTCTCTCCTGTCTGTTATTTTTCCTGTGATCCCACTATAAACAGTTTGGAGGATGGACTATCCATGATCTCCATTGGCCTAAATTATAACCAATAGTAACATGGCACCAGGAAAAAGTGTGGTTAATCCAGTAAGTGAAGCTCAAGGAATTAGTTCTGAGAACATTTTTTTGGGGTCATTTCCACTGACTGATGCAAATGGACACTGATGGAATCTGCATTCCTTTCAGAGCAGCCTGAACAGCTCATCCTAGTTTTTTTTTTCTTTCCCCAAGCATTTGAAAATGTAATTGTGAAGGTCAAGGATTGCTCAGGGTGATATGGTTGGAGTTTTTTTAAGTTTCTGACTTGATTCAACAGAGCAAGATTATATTGCAGTGAAAAATCTGGTGTGTGTGTCTAGTTATGTCAGGAACAGCTGGACTATATAGCAAAATCTCTACTCTAGGCTTCCCATAATATACCCAGTAAAAAAATTAACAACTGACAGGAGTTTCCAATTTCATTTTTGGTTGTGAAGACTAATATGAAGAAGATTACATTACTTTTGTGTCAGCTGTTTAACTTTTAATAGGTAACTGTCAGTATAGGCATTAGAATGAAGCAATGTCCCTTAATCTTTTACCAAAACTAAGATCAGTGAACTTTAGACAAAGCACATCTTGCTACTGACATCCCTGCCCAGCCCTGTTTCTTTTAGTCTGCTCTCCTAATTTCCCCCTGCCTCTCACTTGGAATGGCAAGCCAAAGATATTGTCAACTTCAGCAGCAAAAATGGGTATGGATAACAGGGACAAATGAATTTCAACTATGTTAAAAACAAAGAATCACTGATTTTGCACAGGCTATTCTACTTCAGTTTCTCTTTTAATTTCTGTACCATTTAAGCCTTCAGATAGCACTGTTGACTCTTGGATTTATCTGCTTATTTGAATAAGTTTCAGCAGCTTATTTGAGATAAATTTTATGTAATCTCAGGGACAAAAATTCTCTGGTCACTGCTAAGTCAAAACTTCACTGAAGATAGTGTTCTTGCTGGGAGAGTCTAAGAATGCCAGCAAGATTTGCAGGAGGGGGTAATATTTGTTTCAGAGTGGCTGATACATCTGAAAAAGCAAATAAGTGTCTGGGTACAAAAGTCCTTCTTCAAGTCAAAAATAGAAGCTGAAAAGATAGGTACAAATTTGGAACTCTCGCTCTAATTTTAGCCTGATTATTATGTTCTCTTAGTCTATGAGAAAGAAATGACATTCCCAGCTGGTACCTACAAAGCAGATAGATGAAGGTGCACAATTTGCTCTCAGACAATATTGATACTGAAAATGTTAACTTTGAAACTGGGCCTGCTTTGATCAAGGGACAGGGCAGATGACCTTCAGGGGTCCCTTCCAGTCTCTCCATTATTCTTGAGGACCTGTGATTTTATGCCACCTCTTCTCCTAAATCTTGCCTTTTAAATGGCAGACTCTGTTGTTTGAGTAAGAGCAGCACCCAGAGAGAAAGGGACTGGCCAGCTCCTTTCTCTCCTTGTGGCACAGGCCTGGGGGTGATATGGCCATTTTGCAAGTTTTCATTCAGATGCTGGCTGTTGCTGATGAATTCCTGTTGTGGAAAAGGCCAGACCCAAAATGGAAGAAGGAAAAAAGCCCAGAATACAGGGCAGACAGGAGCAGGGGTCAGTGAGCTGCAGCAAGAGGGGTGTGGGAGGGTGTTTTACATGTACCCACAAGAATGGTCATGCACACATCCACTGACACATTTGACATTGAGGTCAATCATGTCTTTCAGCTATTTGGAGAGCGACATTGCTGCGGGTTTCGAAAAGATGATCTGCAAGTGCAGCCAAAGCCATCTCATTAGAGCACCTGCCAGTCTTTATCAGTTGTCAAATAAAGCAGATGGATTTGGTCAGCAAACCTGCAGATAAAACATTAAAGGTTTTGTTGTGCTTTTCTTCTTTACTTTGGGCCCCACTTCAAAGCTAGTTTCTGCTTTAAAGTTCTGACTCAGTCTGATAAATAAAAGAAGTCTAAGTTTTCAGTTAACAATGTTTATTACAAAAAACCAACAGGGCTGACCCTTGCAGTTGTTAGCATAGGCGGACTTCATCTCCATTTTTTGTTGTAAAAGGAAGGCAAATGGTTTACCAGAAATTACTGCAAAATATTTCTATAAATAAAATAACAAGCATTAATGATAATTATTCAGTAACAAGAATTCTTTGCCTCTTATCTTAGGAGTTTAAAACAATTATGCCTCACAGAACCTAAAACAGGATGATACAAGAAAAAGGACATAATTGCCATATGGCTGTAAAATTAGGCTGCTCCTTTCAGCATGAACTGTACAAGAATGGACACAGCAGTGGAAACAGGAGAGCTGCATCTCACCTATTGGGGCAGTTGCCCAAACAATTGTCCCCTGTACTTCAGAGTAGCCTCAAAGACTACAATATTATACATAACTCACTGCTGTACCTTTTCCAGAGCTGGCACTGGCCACCAGCGTGGCTGGAAGCCCAGTGCCCTGCAGCAGGATAGATTGCTGAGGGGCAGATACTTTCCCTGTCTCCCCTTAAGCCTCTTTGGACAGAAGGAGCAATGCTGAGGCTCATACACCAAACCTCAGATTGTGTGGGTACAAAAGTCTTTATCACCCAGGTGTTTGTGCAACACAAACATTAGAAAGAAGCACAGATACCTTCAGAGGGGAGTCATTAAGAAAATGCAAATTCATCTCCTCAGCAAGCTACTCATAATTTCCTCTCAACTGTGATTATTGTTACAGAAAGCATCTCTACATATTCATTATTTTCCAGCAGCTACTTCCTAACTGATTTCACTGCTGATAGGATTGGATGGTGCTTCAGAAGTATTTTTGAAGCTGAGATTAAGAGGTGAGAATCTTTCTGAGATTATTGCCAAGGACATAAATCTCAGAGCAATGTGATGAATAGAGAGGTGTTAGGGAGGCACTTGGGGAGCAGACCTTACCTCGCACCAATGATTTCAGGGAGGTAGGGGTCTTTGGGAGAAGTGAAGAAATTACAAGCACTTGTCAAAGAGTATTTTAATATGAGAATTGGCATAATTCAGCAAATGCTTTCTGGTGATGAATTAGAAAACACTGTTTCCTTCCTGGAAAAACCCTCATTTATCACCTGGAAGCAAAACTAATTGAGTGATTCAAATGAGAATTATGAAGCAATGCTGTTAATAATCTCTTCTGTGTAATAATTCTTTGTCATGCAGACATGCAAATGATTTGCAGCTCCCAAGAGAATGTGTTTGTGATTAATGAGAAGAAAACAGGCCAGATTTTACCTTCAGTAGCAAAGCCTACATCCACTGTAAAATCATGAAAGGTGTTGGAATAACATGAATTAATGTGTAATTGAGAGTAATTCTAGCTTCAAATTATATTAGTTTATCACAATGTACTTTTCCTGACGCCTCGCAAATGACATTCCTTAAATCTCACAAAGAAAGGTTCTCATCCACTGAGGAGTTCCTGCAGCTGGTACAGTGGCAGACTGGCATCATCTTAATATTCCAAGCAAATCCGTACCGGCCAAAGCAAACCACAAAGCCTGCAATCTCTGCATCTGGCATTTCAGCTGAATTTACCTGGCAGGGAGGGGAAGGAATGGCGGGAGGGAGAGGGGAGAGGGAGGAGCAGCCCTGGCTTTCAGGTGTAATTGTAATAATTCCTTTATGGCAGGACATTAGCATAGAGCCCGTGCCAGTGAAATTAGCCCACCATTGTACTGGATAAACAGCGCCTCGGTTGAGACAACAAACCTGTTGATCTTATCTGTCAACACCTAGATCATCATCTGGGCTTTGACTTATCAGCTGCTCTGTCAACAGTTCTCCTATAAAGAAAAGAAATTGCAATAGCGAGAGTAAAAGCAGCCTCCAGCGCACAAGAAGCTTTTTGCTTTAGCAAGCTGCCAGGCCACAAAAACGTGCCACTTTAAAGAAGAAGGCACATTGTTACTGGAGAAGATAGCCTCTGGGCAATGCTCAGCAATGGGATTACAGTGAATTCCATCTTGGACAACAGCTTGATGATACAGATGGGGAAGAGTTCAGTGTTTGCAATGGAACTTTCTTACCAGAAACCTCAGAAGTTTAGTGAAACCTTGTCTTTAATTTTGCTTGGTTTTCCTTTATGCATTTGTGACTATCTATTAATGGAGAAATACAACAAACAAACAAAACCCAACTCACAATGCTTGGAATATTTTGCTTGAAAATTTTATCAGCCAAACCAGGGGACTTAACACTGTGTTTCTCTCCCTTGCAGCTCTTTTTTCATCTGGTGTTTCCCTTTCCTTGTCCATCAAGCTGACATGAGAAGATGGCCTTTCATTATGTGAGCAATGGGAAGTACCCCTGGATGAGCATTAGCTCCTTAGCCAACATAACCTGCCTTTGCATAATATTAGCTTGGAGAAATTGATGAAGGAAAGATTTATCAAGGTGCCCAAGTGCTGATAGAAAGTGACCTACTTTCTTCCCCTGTTTGTATTCCATTCACTGCTGAGCCGAGAGGGTGGACAGAAGAGGCAAAGCAATCCCAAGAGTATTGAGAAAAGCCATACCTTGGAGAAGGAAGATCCATTCAGGGGTGACTGCCTAGACATGCTCTGGTCTCTGAAACATATTGTAAGGGTTCAAACTCCTATTAAAAGGATCAGCCTGTCACTTTCTGAAATGATTTGTGCAACTGTGAAGCCTGTAACATCCTCATGTCTTTAACAAGGAAAAGAGAAAAACTACTTAAATTAAATGGCTTTGGTACAAAGAGCATCTGGCAGTGGCCAGCTTTATATTATTAACATTTCCCAGGAGTGATGTTCCACAGTGGCAGGCTGATGTAATTACCAGAAGGGAAGTTGTAAGTACTATTGAAAAGACCAAGAGATTTGCTAGCGACTTCAAAGAGGTAAAGATTTGTGTGGATTTGCACGGGGATAGAAAATGCAATGGGTTAGAAAATCAGGTCCTCCAGTGTCTTTAATCCTTTGTGGGCTTTATCCAGACATTTTGGTTTACAGGGGATTTAAATTAAGTTGCAAAAGAGACTTCCTAAACTTTCTATCTGAATGTTATATTATGTGGGTTTTCTACTATTAGCTTAAAAACTGACCTTTTCTAAGCTTTTTGGATTAATGGCTTGTGGACAACTAATGCTGGCATTGGCAAGGAATTTACTTTCATGATGTGGAGACAGATGATGATCTAATAGTGATTTGCCTTTATCCAGGAAATTCACATATATATTCAAAGATGAAAGAAAGGTCTTGGAATGAACCAGTACATTATCAAAAAATGACAAAGCACACTGGATAAAGTACACTGGAAAATGCATTTGAGAGAACTTGTAGTACAAGAGATGCTACAGGGAGTCACTGTGATAGAATATGATCAGACATTTAGACCTTTTTTGGTCCTATTTTTGTTTGAGGAGTAATGGTTTTAGTATATTGTGCAGATTTGTTCTGAATTATTTATAACGGATCGTGTGCCAGGTTTTGTGGTTTGATTTTTTTTAAATTTTTCTTGCCTTAATGTAGGTCAGTCTAAAATGTGAAAAAGCAGTCAAGTAAGGGAAAAAATTCACTTGTGCTTTCACATAACCTATTGTCCATATGGATAGGGAGCAAAGGGATACCTTCTTTCAGACTGTGCACTGTGACAAGATGTCCCAGGGGATTCGGTGTTCTAAGGATCCTCCCTGTTGTTTTACACCAAAGGTGGGAGTGTCACTTCTGTAAGGTAGCAAGACATTTTCAAAAATGCTCAGCCTTGTGAAAGCCTTGTAAATTGTCTGAAACAAAGATTGCTACAAAGATCTCTTCAAAGACAAAAAAGCATCCTTTAGAAGATTTCCAGCTTCCATTCAGACCTTGCCACTGGTCAGCTTTTTTCCCCTCTGGCCTCTAGATTCCAGCATACTTTGAAAACGCACCATTATAAGAATTTTATGCAGGTCAAACCTGGAATAAGTTAAGGCATGCTTCATGCTTCACTAGGCAAACAGGCATCCATTAAAAGAAACTTTTCCACTGTGCCTCGGTTTCCCTCTGTGTTCAGTTGGAATAAAGATATTCCACAGCAACACTGCATGGTAAAAGCTCACTTGCTTTTTAAAACCCCATGGTTTTAAAAACATGGTGGGCTAGGGATGGCTGATTACTCACCCTTGAGCAGAAGCGAAGTAGTTATAATTGCCAGTATCCTCAAAAAGGCAGGCAGAGGACTCAGTAGTAGCTAAATGAAGGACATGTTAAACACCAGCTATGGGAGGTGATGTCAGTTCCCTGCCGTCTGTCTCCAAGCCCTCTGCTGGACCACCACTGTGGTCTGGGAGTGCTGTAGCCCAGGCTGAAGTTAACAGGCAAGGCCTACAGGGTAACCTAGATGGACTATGAATGCAGGAAAAAAGGAATGCTTGTTCTCTTTCTTCACACCCAAAAAGATGAAAAGTACTACTTGCGACTTTCCCCCAGCTCAGGCATTTTGTAGATAACACGGCAAAATGCATATTCTTTTTGATTATTCTTAAAAAGAAATGTATCTGCCCTGTGGCTGTGTCTGTCTTCCTCATAGGTGTCACATTAGTGTGAGATGCTGACGAAGAAGAGGGCCGTGGCTGGGCATAGAGTGCATCCCATTCCCTAGGTTAACTTACTTAGGCCCTGGCTGGCTGAGAAAAAGACTGAGCACAAAAATAAGGCAGAGGTCACAGGAGTCAAGGGAAGACCTTTCCTGTTATTTGCTTGTTCCAACACAAGATTGCCCCTGCAGATGAGGGGAGCCCTGTAGGAATGCTATTTTAGCTAACATGGGAGAGGTTCTTTATAAGCTGGATCCAGTCTGATGGAGAAATGCCTCCTGCTGCACAGTGTGCAGGTCCCCAGCTGCTGTTCTGCAGTCAAGGTCCTGAGTGTGTGTAGAGAGGTACTGAACCAAGTCCCAGGAAGAACTTTGCTGCAAGTTCCACCTGTTGATAGACAATCTTGAAAGAAACATCAGTATTTTGCATATTGTTCATGATGTCTGGATTAAGCCAAATACTTTATTGGGGGCCAAGGAAGACTGTGCTGGGAGAGGAACATTGCTTTCTTCTGTAGCGCGTAAGCTATGACCTGCTTCCTAGGGCTCTTTCAGATTTTTAAGTAACACTTTCCTACTGCATCATAGTTTCTGGACATGGGCTTCCCATGGGTCTCCTCCATTTACATTATTTGCACAGCCTCTCAGTCTTTACTGTAGGTCTTAGTTTGTCAGAGGGTATTAGGAAACTATTTTGAAGCTTCTAACAGTCAGTGGCATGTCGAGGTGATGCTCTAGGGCCCTGTTGAGATTAAACATTTACTGCTTGACTTGTTTGTGATGACAGGGACCTGGCTGGTCTTTTCTTCCTATGCAAACTGGCAAAGCTCTGCATTTCAGCAGCTGGGAAACCAGCCCTGTCGGCACCACTCCTCCTTTGTAGTGAGGAGCAGCTTAGCCTGAGAGCACAGAGTCTCAAAGCAGTGCTCCCTGTCCTCCTGCATAAAACTGTTTGATGAGCTCTGCTGCAGGAGACCCTGGAAATACCAGTGAGGGGATTGCTGAGTACACGTGTTGTCTTTATGGCCGTGGAATCGACATTTAATGAACATGGGCACTCTTTCCCTCTCTCCAGAGAGGTAAGTGTTGCATGGGCAGCACAAGTAATAGACATAAATTTAGGCACTCAGAATAATATCTGACAAGATAGGAACATACAAATCAGCTGTCAGTCTCCACCCTTTTCCTAGCCCTGTGCATGAGGCACTGGCAGTTTTCAAAGTGAGGACAGGCACCATGCAAGTCACAAGTGCCACTGCATTAATATTAATGACAATATTTGTCTCTCTGCCTGGGCACAAGGGCCCCCTCCACCTGCTACAAATATTTTTGCTGTGCTAAGCTTTCACTGGACTCCCTAACCCAGCTACTTTAAGTTTCTAGTGCATAATGGTTAATGGAGCTGTCTCAGTTACTTTTGTATTTTGTAACATTTCTGACCAACTGTGATTAGCCGTGTTGTCTTTATTGGTATTTGACAAGCTATCAACCAGTGTGCTCAGTGCCAGTGATGTCTATGCACAAGGAATAGTACTTTTTCAGAGCTCAGCACTCACTTCAGCAAAGTTGCCTTTGCTCACCTTTCCAAAACCTCTCAGGTGTAGACTCTATCGTGTTGTTTGCCGTTCCTAGGAAAAGAAATTAATCTCAACATATCCAGGCTCCAAAGCACAGTGAAAGAGCAGCTCAGAGGAGGAATTCATGCAAGGAATTACTTCGGACAAGGGACTGTCTGTGATCACCTCTGCTTTACACTATATTTACTATACAATGTTTTGTTTGTTCTTTCACCTGTGAGTGTAGCACGTATGGTTGTGTGTGTGCACACTAACAAATTGACTTCATGCACTCTGTTGATGACAAAACCACATTGGGAATGTGCAGATCTGAGGGTAGAACTTGGAAAAATGATCTATGATGTTTCAACCACCATAAAAGGCTTCCTGACAAGGTTGTATCTGACACACTACCAGATACTACATAAATTTACCAAGCAGAAGTTTAAGACAAATAAAAGAATGTATTTCTCTTGCACAAGCATAAACAAGCTCTTTACCACTCTAGAATTTGTGACAGACAAAGGGATAAAGTAATTCACAAAAAATTTTTTTGTTTTAAATTGAAAATGAATCCTGCTATGTCACCATAAACTGAATTGATTGAAAGTAGAAGTATCCCAGCATAGGAGGCAGACAGCTGTGTGCTTGCCTGCTTCTGCACACTTCCTCTGAACATTTGCTGCTGGCCACATGAGTGATTTAACTAACTGCCCAAGACAAGTTCATGTCCTTATTTTATAGCCATCTTTCAGGTAAAATACAACCCCAAATGGATCCTCACTGCTTCTTGCTGTTGCTGATGTCTCATTACTTGCCTTGAGGGTGATCTATGAGTGAAGTCAGCAGAACTGCAGTGCTATTCAAGGATGCCTTAGGATTGTGTTGGGGTTTAGGCTAAATATCAAATCAGCTCAAGCAATCATGTTTTACCCATATATACCAAGTTTCCCCTAGAAAGTTCAGCTGGAAGAAGTCCTTCCTGTTACTCTGTTAAGCAGGTAGGCAGTTTAGCTACCATGTCCTGTTCAGCATAAGTCACCATGTGCAATGATAGGCAGTCAGCCTGTACCCACACGTAATCTGTGTCACTTTGGAAGCAGCACAGAAAAACCCAGAAAATCAGAGACTTTTTATCATGGGTGTAGGCAATAAGCTCACCTCAAATTCAGGCTGTCCCAGCTAATAACATGTGTTCCCATTGCTCTGAGGGTACCTGCGTGTCTTTCTGGATTCAGCTGTCCAAGTGGAACTTGATCTGTGTGACAGCAGGGAGGTGGAGGCAAGCAGGGTGCTTTCTGCTCCTCCTCAAGGCTATTGCATCACGATTTTGAGTCAACACATTTCAGACCTCCCACAGAGAGCAGAGCTGGCTCTTTACCTGTGCAAGGCCCAGCATAATAACTTCAGGTAGCTCTCCCCAAGGCAATTTGCTGAAGTCATACATGACAGTCACAAATATTTCCCAGATTACCAAATTATGGGTCGGACAAAGAATTTAATTTTTATTTTTTATTTAAATTACTGTAAGGCAAAGGTTAGCTAAAAGACTAAAAGTCATACAAATAAATATCATACAAGGTGATACAAATAAAAATTTAAAAAACAAATTTAAAAAAATCATACAAAGTGATGTCTGAATCATTGACTGTGACCTCTTGCATTAAAATCCAGAAACAGAGAAGAATCTCACCTTTGCTTCTTC